>OU898276.1:124148041-124214137 GCA_918026665.1 Diabrotica balteata | reverse complement strand
TTTATAATTGTTATAAAATTAAAGATTTTTGTGTAAAACCTGTTTATTTTTAAATATATTTTGGTTCCTCCGTATATCAAAAATGTTAATTCATGAGATCCAAACATCGACAAAAGTTGTCGGAAATAAACATGTAAAGAATGTGCGAACTCCACAACATAACAGAGTCATAACCTACCATGATTAAAAAGGTTCCTGCTCGTATTCTATAGGATAAGCCACTCCAGAAGATATATGGAACCTTCTCATCTCTAAAGCTATGATATATGTGCTATAGTCCAGTATAGAAATTTAAGATTGCAAAATTTTGCTGTAGATAACAAATAGATTTAAAATAATACACGGATATATGGAAATACGAGCTTTTAGTGGCATACTTATATAATACTGCGATTCTATAAATTTATTGGATGAAGATATTTCACGCCATAGTCACTGCATAACGTGTTGTGATAAATTGTCTTGAGGTTTGATGATTCCACATCTTGGAAAGAAAGACTAAAAAAACACTAAAACGGCTTATATTAATGACATTTTTCAAATGTTAATTAAAAATTGTTAACATGTATTTACTAATGGAAAAATGTATGCATCCATGAGGAGTGAATCGTTTTTTTAAGGGGTCCGATGCAAGTTCCGGATATAATACCACCAAATAAGCCACGAAAATATGGTATACATTTGATGATAATAACGGATGCTAAGACAAAATTTGCTTAGAATGTCTACAAAATACCGGAAAAATGTTAGAATGAAATTAGTCCTTTTTCAAATTCCAGAAAAAAAAAGTTACCAAACCGACACATCCCCCGACATTTGTCTATCAAAACCTTTTAAATATATTTAATCAGAAACATTACTGCAGATAATTGTTATTATTATTTCAGCTAGTGAAGGAGTGTATAGCCTAACGACCTTACCTATGTCGGAACCACAGATAAACATAAAAGAAATACCTGCAGAATTTAAAGCAAACAAACAAAAACAAGTTCCTGCATATATGGATTTTAAAAAACATAAAACGCGAGTTCCATATATTTCTAAGACAAACAAGGCTGTAATCCTTAATTTACTCTATGCCATTACTTTCGCCACTATAAATTTCGAGGCTAACAAACCTAAATATATCCAACTTATTCAAAAAAAGTAGGCGTAGATACACAAAAATAATAAACGACCCATTTACACTCATCAGGCCAGAACTTGACGTTAGCCAATGGCTATTTTTTTAATCATATATTAGATATAAGTTGTGTCAATGCTTTTTTTCATGTCTGACTGTTAAAAATAATAAAAATAAATCCCGATCAAATTATAATTCATAGGAAAATGCCATGACAGAACCTTTTTATAAGAAAACGATTTTAAAACTCCTAGATTTAGCTTAGATATAAAAAACCTCGATAAGAAGGCATACTTGCACTCGACAGAATCCAGTAAATTTCCTTCCGCCCAAAGAAAAATTAGAGATTCCGAAAATGCCATTTTTACTTTTATGCCTGTAATTGTAAAAAGCTTATTATGTTTATCATGGTAGGTAAGGAAATATGCACAAAATGTAAATAATCCATAAACGATATATATATATATATATATCTATATAATATATTATATATATATATATATATATAATTATCTATATATATATATATAATGGCTATACACTCCCAACGTGGGGTTAAACACCGCAAATGCCTTTCTAGATCCTATTTCTTAAGTGGATCAGTCTTTTTTTTTGTTTATCTTATCTTCTTGACAATATCTCTCCATTTTTTTTTCCTGTCTCTAGTTCTCCTCTCCATTACTGACTCCTGCCCTTTGGAGGTCTTCTTCAACTTCTTGCAGCCACTTTGATCTCGGTCTTCCCCCCTTCTCTTTCTTTCTCCCTCAGGATTCCATTCTATCATTTGCGTATGTCCGCCCCCTCATCGCCTGCTCGCCAGAATGTGACCTAACCATCTAACTCCCTGCATTGCTTTTATTTTAGTTACAATGTCTTCTCCTTAAGTCTCTTCCGTAATTTCCTGCATTTGTTCTGCTTCTATATTCATTTTGCTCTGTTCTGATTGGTCCCTAGTATGGTTTCTCATAAATCTTTCTTCCTCTGCAATTCTTAAGTCGTCTTCATCTTTTTTAACCATCGTCATTGTTTTTCCCCCTGCATAGAATAATTAGTGGTCTAATTAGGGTGTTATAAATGCTTCATCTTGCTTTTTTTAGTCAGTGTTTTGCTTGTTAAGTAATCTTTATCTTTTTGTTTGCAAAATAGTAAGCTTTATATATCGCTGCTAATATTCTTTTTCTTTTATTTCGGATTTTTTCTTTCTCCGGATTTACTTATTGTAACTCCTAGGTATTTAAAGTATTCTACTTCTTCAAACTCGGAACTTCCTATTATTGATTTTTTCCCTTCATTGGTTTTTTTCCTATCTTAATATTTTTGTCTTTTCCTTGATTTAATACTTAGCCCCATTATCTCCCCTTTCTCTCATTATTTCTTCAAGCATTTCTTTCATTATTTTTCTGTTCTTTGCCAATAATACAATATCATCTGCATATGCAATTATTTGACCACCTCTTGTTCTGAGATTTCCTTTATTTATATTTCGAGTACACATATTCTAATGCTAGATTAAATAGCGTCCGTTGATAAGGCATCTCCTTGTTTCATCCCTTTATTTATAACTGAATTCCTCTGTCTCTCTCTTCTTTGTGTTTTTATGCTTATTTTTGTAGTTCTGATTGTCCATTTCTATTAATTTTCTGAGTTTATGTGGAATTTTAAATTTTTTAAGTGCTGTCATTAATACGTTCCTTTTAATTGAATCAAATGCCTGTTTGAAGTCTATGAATAACATTTCCAATTCTAATTTATACTCGTTTACTTTTTCCATTATTGGTTTTATTGTGTGTATTGCATCTATTGTAGATCTTCCTTCTGTGAATCCACATTGGTACTGTCCTACTGTCTTCTTTGTGATCTTTGATAACCTCTTTTTTTATTATTGATGTCATATATTTTATATGTTATTCCTCTATAATTTTCACAGATTTGTTGGTCTCCCCTTTTTATGTACTGTTATGATCTGTCCTACCCTCCCAGTCAAGTGGCATTTTCTCTTCTTTCCAATATATTTTTCATAGTGCCAGTATTTTTTCCTCTTAGTTCCCTTTCCCCCGTATTTTATTAGTTCCATATTAATTCCATCTTTACCTGGGGCTTTTTCCGTTTTTTGCTTCTCTGTATTACTTCATCCAATTCCTCTAATGTTGGTTCTTTTGAAATTTCGATGGCTACTAAATTTGCTTCTTCTTCATGTACTGTTTCCTCCTCGTCATGCATTTCTTCTTCTGTTGTTTTTCTCCGTCAAGAGCTCTCTGTAGTAATCTCTCATTACTTGCTTGTATTCTTGGTCCTCTATTATCACTATTCCCTCTCTATTTTTTATTCCGTTTGTTTTGCCCTTGTATTTTTTGTTTTGTTCTTTAATCTTTTTGTAAAAACTTTTCGTATTTCTGTTTGTTTCTTTCCTGCTCTATTTTCCTGCATTTTTTTTGTCTACCCATCTTCTTTATTTTGCCTTATCACTTTCTTAGCGTACCTTCTTAATTTTTCATATTCTTCTCTGTCTTCCTCTTTATCTGTTCTTAGCCGATTTATTTCTGGCTTGCACTTTTTTTTCTGTTATTTCTCTACATTCTTGGTTATACCATTCATTTCTTGTTTTAGCCTGACTTTTACCTATCTGCATATTTGCACCTTCTTCTATTGATTTTTTGATCGTCTCCCATTCTGTGCTTATATCTTCTACTTAATATTTCTCTTTTTATTTGAACTGTTACTGCCTCTTCATATTTTTTTTCTTACTTCTTCATTATCTCAATTTATTGACATTCCACTTTTTATGTTGGTTTTTTTGTTTTGTTTCAATTTTAACTTTTTTGTCTCAAAATGGCTGTGACCATGTAGTGGTCTGAATCTCCACACGCAACCTCTGAAACGTTCTTACATCTTTTAATTGACGATTGTTTTCGTTTATTAATCATTATGTGATCAATTTGACTATATGTTTTCTGATCCGGTTAGGATAACGAAAATATAAGTTATTTAAAATTAAAGTAGTTCATCTGTTGTCAGAATTTTTTTAATGAATAAATATGTTTATTTTTTTTATAAAAATTATTGTTTCTCTTAAACCCTTATATATACATATTCTTAACAAAAAGTGAAATCAAACGATTTCTACCTGGCGAAATAGAATTCAAATCTTGACCACTGTGCTTTTTAAAACTGCAAAAGTAAACAGCTTGATAATTTACTCGACAAGAGATTCTAGACTGCATTCCACATGCCGTTCATCATGTCAAAATTCGTAGTGAATTCAATCTCTAGTACTCCAAACGAAGTAAAGAAATAAAATATAAAGACGATACTAGATTTTTGTTTCAATACAGAGCGGCGGCAAGCCGCTATATACGTATTTCGATCTCTTTAGGTCCCTTCAGTGCGTTATAGCCACCTCTCTGGATCGAAACAAAATCTATTCCCATCTTATTGATTTCTCTTTTTGTTATTAGATGGCGTAGTTACGTTCGTATATAGTTATTTTATAACTATTGTCTAAGAACCGGAATAAATTTTGTTTCGATCCAGAGAGGTGGCTATACTGCTCAAAAGAGACGTAAAGAGGTCGAAAATACGTATAAAGGGACTTGCCGCCGCTCTGTATTGAAACAAAAATCTAGACCGTCTTTATATAACATATTTTTAACTTCGCCAGAAAAAAACACTTTTTGTTGTAATTGATGAAATCCTGGAGGCTTGTTAGTAAAAGAAGAAATTTTCAGTACTGTTGTAAAATAAAGGTATATTAATAACTTTTTTATGTAATACTTATATACTTATAAGCGAATAAATAATGTTACTGAAATTGCATCTCACTGGCTACGGGTTTAAAATTTAATAGCAAAAAATAATCAAGAAAAGTAACTGAACGGTAAGCAACTGATATGTTTTAGATATTTTTTCATGGATAAATAAATCAACATAGGTAAAAAAAATGTATGCTGCTTTAAAACGAAAAAAATCCAAAGTAAAGGATCCCTGTAGTTGAGAGTTAACATTCTTCTTCTCTTTCGCATGTTGTTCCATTTCCTAGTTAGTGGCAGTTTGAAAGCTGGCGTATATTGTTTGATTTTTAAAAGTAACTCTCTGATATTGCTACTTTATAGCTCTAGGGAGTTTTTAGGTCTTATAAAAGATCCTTCATACATGTTGGTAACTTATCCTTATACGTGTTGAACTCTACATATCGATGGTCTAGAATGAAATGAAAATGAAAAAGTCAGAAGTCTTATTTTTTCGATATTGAGATTTTTATACCGATGTATTGTGTAAGGCCTTGCATATTAAAATTAAGAGAGAGAGAGGGAGAGAGAGAGAGAGAGAGAGAGAGAGAGAGAGAGAGAGAGAGAGAGAGAGAGAGAAATAGAAATAATCTCCTGCTGCCATCTGGCGAAAAATGCAAATGTTATCAGTCTTGAATTGTATATTTACCAGTGAAGTTGTCACATATCGAGTGAACATGCTGATAAATAATATTTTAATTTGTGAAAAAACTCAATTTATTTGGGAAATGGGTAAGGTTATTACATTTTTGTACCCTTTATTTCCTATTAGCTATTGTTTTTCCTTAATTATTTCGCTTAATATTTAGTGTTTTTTGCGTTTAAAAACGAAATAAAATGATTATAATTTCAATGACAAACATTGTAAGTCGAGAAAATGCTTATTATACTTCAGTGAAAATGTCGTATGTCTTAACTTACGACTTTTTCACTGGAGTTTTAAGATCGTGCCTTATTTGTTTACTCTTAAGTCCCAGTTGCTTGGGTCTGACTTACGTGGTTTTCATTTTAAAATGGACACCTATGGCAACAGAATTTTTCTTTAGAATAAATGGTGATATTTTAGACATTATCATACTCACATCTCACCCAGCAAAAAGACGCTATCTTTATTTATTTGGATTACAGATCGCATAGTATCACAAACCAATCAATCTCGAGAAGCTAGAATGGTAAAATCCGTTCAGCAACCAAAATCTCATTGCAACAATATAGAGACCGAATCTCTTATGGATCAGAAGCCACATACAGAACCGGTCCAATGTAGTGTAAATATCAAGCAAGACATTATTAATACAGACGAAAACCCACACGAAACTACCTCAATCTACCAGTCAACCCTCCAGAGCTAAGTCTATCTAATGACACGAGTATAATATTTACAATGAATTCTGTGGTTGAAAGTTCTCTAAATTTTCTTAGTCCAAGAAGAGGGTTATTTTCAATTGGAAATGAATACCCGTGAACTTGTTGGTGGTTTTGACCCGTGTCAAAACTTTTACTCAGATTCAAGTAAACAAATTTTAGAAAACATCAATACAGATTTAAATAAAAGAACCAACCCTGATGCAAATGTTGCACCTATACATCATGATCCGACCAATGCTAGTAGTTCGATTGTAATTTCTGCAGAAAAATGATGACGTTAATGGTGCTTTCAATTTAAGTAAACAAATCCTCGAATACATTGGTACAGATGATCCTATCAATTCTGATTAATTCCATGGAAATTTCTTTAGAAAATATAAGAAAACAAGCATGAAAAGGTAAACTAAGAAAGGGAGAGTGGATCCAAAAGTCAAACAAAGATAAGAGAATGAAAGGACAAAATTACTTGAGAAGAGAAGGAAATTTGTTTACTATTGGACAAGAAGCAAGAAAATTAAAAGTACATTGTGGTTGCAAAAAAGGTGAACTTGGAAGGAAACTCAAATGTGCTTTGTTTAATGAATCCAAAAGACAAAAAATATTTGCTCAGTTTTGGGCTATGAATTGAGAAGGAAAAAAATGTTTGTTGCTTAATCTGTCAATATTGTTAGCGTCAAGGAGAGAAAAAGCTAAAAACAAGAAAATATTCAGAAGATAGACTACTTGTGAATACTACCTAAAACTTAGTGTAGCTAAAGAAAAGTACAAAAGTTTGTAAGAAAGTTTTTTTTAAACACTTTGGCCATTGGATGTGTATTGTGACTGGGTAGAAAAGTACAAAAACTCTTTGAACTCTTTGAATAGTATCAAGAGAGTCTGAAACATAAGAGGAATTCTGCTTTGGCTTCTTTACAAGCCAATGAAGAAAAAAATGTTCAGGATCAACCTAAAGCTGCCTCAAATAAAGCTGAGGATTCTAAAAAAATGTGTTTAATTTTATTGGATGTTTTTTTCAAAGTAGAGTCGCATTATTGTCGAAAATGAACAAAAACCTTATATTTGAAACCAATGTGGTCTTCAAAGGCAGCTCTTTATCGTAAATATAAAACATACCGCAATAAAATGAATCAAAAACCGTCTTTATCTTTCACTTTTGATGTTTTTGAGAGCAAAAATTTATCATTGTTTAGTCATCGAAAAGATCAATCTGATCTTTTATTATTCCGCTTACAAATTAGGAAATGAAATTGAAGAAAATTATATGATACAAGAAACATAACAAGATACTAGTTAGGACTGAAAAAATTCAGATAAAATTCTCTGACAACAGTAAAAGTGTATCAACAATGGACTTACAAGAAGTACTTTTATATCCCTATTAAAGACATCATCACTTTATTACAGAATCGAGCTAAAAGCCCACAATTTTACAATATTCGATAACAAAATCGTCTGAAGGATTTTGTTTTTTTGTGAACTGAAAGTGAAGAAGACAAAATGCTAACGAATTCTGTTCTAAAATAATTCATTTAGTCTGTATAAAACTTTATTTGTTCACCACCCATGAACGAAATAATCATTTTTAGTGGATGGTTGTACTTACCAGAATAGGAATTTAATTTAGGAAAATATATTCTTGCTTGCGTCTGTCAAAACAGGAATAAAAATGACTCAAAAAATTTTAGAGAAGTGCCATATACAAATGTAATGCGATGCTATGCATGCTACTATTAAGAGAAAATTACAGAACCGAGCAATTTATTCTCCAAGTAATTTACATAGAAATTATGTAGAACTGCCAGAATTAAACCGAAACCATATAATGCTGAATGGCTTGAGTATTCTTTTTTCAAGAAATTTAGTAGTTTGAACTATATCCCGTCTCTGAGACCGGGTTACAAAGCAGACGATCCTGTGGTGACAAACATAAAACAAAATGTACTCAATATTGCCCAAGTGGGGAGCTTAAGGTAAACACAAGCTATGAAGATGAGTATTCTAATATTCCACGCAGAATTAAAGTGCCTGTTTGTAGAAGACTTGGAACGAATCACACCTTTATATCAAAACAAACCGAAGATTACAGGTATAAAATTTGGACACGTTCAAGAAATGAAACATGTCCTTCCAAAAAAGATTCTATGATTCATTACCACACGAGATAAAATAAATTTTTTTCTATAGCTATAGAAAACAATAATTATATTTTTATTAGTTTTATTTTGTACTAAAACTTCTAATAATTTCTTAATAAATGTATTTAATGTAATGTCGAGGGCCGACTTCTTTAATTTTTGATATCTGAAAATATCGTAAGTCAGGTAATTTCTAGAATTTTGTTATCTGAAAAAGTCGGTAAGTCCAAAAAGTCTGGTTTTCTCCATAGTGCCTACTCATTAAGATTTTTTTATTATCAATTCATTGTATTACTCTAAAAACTAATATGGTACCAAAGCGTTTTTCGTTACAACCAAAATTGGTCAAAACAACCAGTTTTTTGATCCTCCTGTATAATTTGTAAAAACATACTTACGACTTTTTCATTCTAAACCATTGATACTGCAATAGATAAATCATATTTAGAATTAAAAATATTAAGATAAAAAGCGGAACTATCGGTGATGCATTGGAAGAAGGACCAGGTATAAATGTTTAGCACAAATCCGCTGTTAGAGGACATAACGTGAAAAATTTCAAAGAAAACGGTAATTTATACCAAAGAAGGTGCAAAGAAGAAGATCAGCAGAATATTGAGGATTAACCAATAGCAAGATACATTACTTTTAATTTATAAAACATATATCGGGGTTTATATTAGGAAGACAAGATATTTCATATTTTTTCTTTCTTGTAACTGCTTTACATTTATTTTTAAAGACTTATTTTTATATTTAATATATATTTACCATTTATTTTTTTTTTTTATACTAACGCAATTAAAGGATCTTCACAATATATCTTTTCTACGTGGACGGTGTACAGCTTTAAATGGAACTAGAATTTTCATTATAAAAGAATGATTACAGGTAAGATCTTAACATCGCAGCCATTACATGGAACGAAAAACCGCTTCTCAAGAATGCAAGAATTATATCACATGTTGCCCGAGGCGTAGCGCTCGCCTTCATTTGTTTGGTTCATTTGCCGCTGTCGCTGTTGCTGCCGCTGCCGCTTTTCAACCGCTTGCAGGAGTCCCATTCGTAACCATCAGAGGCGCATACCAATTTTATTTAAACTGATTTTTTACTTCATTACAAAATTTTATTACGTCATTCCTATTACAAGGAAAACCTCGATAAATAAACATTAAACTCTATTTAAAAAATTACGTTTGAGATACCTTCTTCTTCTTCTTCTTCAGATGCAAATCCACTAATTGATGTTAGCGATCACATTTTCCATTAATTCTCTATTTCTTGCAATATGTGTCAGAGATTGTATGTCGTTAATCCCTGTCCATTGCCTTATGTTTCGGAGCCAGGACATTTTCTTGCGTCCCATTCCTCTCTTGCCTTCAATTTTACCCTCGATTATAAGTTAGAGGAACTGGTATTTTTCATTTTGCATGATGTGACCTAGATACGCTGTTTTCCTTTTCTTGATGGTTTCGAAAAGTTGGCGTTCTTGGTTTATTCTCTTAAGGACATCTATATTTGTGATTTTCGCTGTCCATGGTATTTTTAGGATAGGCGATAAAGCCACCTTTCGAAAGCTTCTAATCTGTTTATATCCCTCGTTTTGAGTGTCCAGCCCTCTACGCCATATAGCAGCACTGACCATACGTAGCACTTAGTAAACCTTAGTCTCAGTTGAAGATCAAACTCTGAACAAGTCAGTACTTTCTTGAATTTTACGAAAGCTTGTCGAGCTTGCTCAATGCGACATTTTACTTCCCTGTCCGATGCCCAGTCTTCAAAAAGCCACGGTCCCAGGTGTTTAAATTTACTCACTCTTTCAATGGACTTAGTATTAAGTGTTATGGTGGAGTTTTCAAGTGCATCTAAAATACTAGAGATGATCATAAATTTGGTCTTTTTGGTATTAATCTCTAATCACATTCGCTTACTGTATTCTCCGATTATAGTGACAAGGTGTTGAAGATCGACTATGTTGTCACAAATTAAGACACTATCATCAGCATATCGTATGTTGTTGATCAATACTCCATTCACCTTGATTCCCATCTCTGCATCCTCCAAAGACTCTTGAAATGTGGCTTCCGAATAAATGTTAAATAAAAGAGGGGAAAGCACACATCCCTGTCGAACGCCTCTTTATGTATGGGTTTGGATATAGAATTGTCTATTTTTAACTGTGCCGTTTGATGCCCGTACAAGTTTTCAATGCATCTTATGTCTTTTTGGTCTATATCAACTTTCTTGAGAATCTGCATTAACTTGTGGTGTTGGACACGATCAAACGCTTTGTGGTACTTTCTTGAGCAGGGGAATAAAGGTAGAGCGTAACCACTGTTGAGGATAGCAGCCAGTTTCATAAATTAAATTAAATATTCTGTGTAGTGTTGAAATTCCCCTTTCATCTAGTAATTTGAGTATTTCTGACGGGATTTCATCTGGTCCAGGTGCCTTATTGTTTTTTGAATTTAATATTGCCTTTTCTATCTCTTCTTTGGTAGATCCTATTCTATCTAGATTCTATCTCCTTAGATACCTAGGTACCTAAAAACAATTTTGACCAAAACAACTACGTGATATTCGCACGAAGAAGTAGTCGAGATAAAAATACAATTAGCAATAGTAACTAACTAAATAATTAGTGCAAGGGGACAGGATAACAAGCGAACAATAGGGGAGAGTGTTGTACCTTTGGGCGCTTGCACCTCTGGATACTGTCGTTAAAATTGTTGTTTTCTCCGTGTTGGAAAGAATTTTTGCTTTAACGTTTTGCTATTGACCACTTGAGGTCGGTACAATAGTTTCGCTTTAAATTTCGCTTGGAATTTAGTCAAGTTTGTGAATTTTTACGAATTAAAGGTGAATAATTAGCGAGAACATAAAGAGTCGGAGTGTTACAAAGTTGTGGCTGTTTTTATCTATAATTTCTCAGGTAAGAAATATACTATGTTTGCTATTTAAAACTTGTGTTCACCAATCCATAAAGTTTACATAACCTTAAAAAAATTAATGTGTTTTGGTAGTCGTAAACATTGTTGTACTTTGGAACATTTGGCCTGGTCAGAGGTACAACTGGCAATGACCAAAGACAAAAACAAAACATTTACTTTTTCTAATTTATCTGTAATTTCACTGGAAGTAGACACTAAAGTAAGTCGAAATCGGCACTGACGTGTATTTTTCATGCATAGGCAATAAATAATTTTAAATCAGAGAATGCTCAGTGGTCTCTTTGCCTTAATATGCACCGCGCATTAAGGCAATTTTTATCGCTCATGTCATTTATTAACCTTACTGCACTCGGCTAGTCTTAATGCTTTTTTACTTAAAAAACAAGTAAACTGACACCAAACTTGGAATTGACACCCAAAAGTGGAATAAAAAGAGACAAAGTGGATCTAGGAAAAAATATGATATTTGATATTTGATGACTCACAAAAAAAGATGCAAGAATTTTAGCATTTCAATACGCACATAAAAACAAGATAAAAATACCAGACAATTGGACTTCAAATGCAACTGCAGGCAAAGAATGGCTAAGATATTTCATGAAACGGCATCCATTATTGTCGTTAAGAAAACCCGAGGCTACAAGCTTTTTTCAACAATCTTAAAACAGTAATGTCACGCTATAAGTTTTTCCCTGTCAATATCTATAATTAAGATGAAACCGGGAATTCTTTAGTCCATACCCCACCTTAAGTTAATAGCCTTAAAAGTTGTAAAACAACTGGGTAATATGACATCCGGAGAAAGAGGGATCAATGTAACTTTAATTGCCGCGGTTAATGTCATTGGTAAACATTGGGCGGTGCAGCCCATGTTAATATTCCTTCGCGTGTTTTTCAAGGAGCACATATTACATGGTGCACCACCAGGTTCAGTTGGAGGCGCAAATCCATTAGGATGGTCAAATAAGAAGCTTTTCTTACACAACTTGCAACATTTTATAGCCGTTATGTTATGCCGTATGTTAAGCCGAGATAGCAAGAAAAAGTGCTACTAATACTCGATAATCACCCATAGTGTCATATGGCAGTTTCCGTGACTTATTTGGCGAAGGAAAATAATATTGTGCCATTAACGTTGCCGCCACATACCTTGCACAGAACTTAACCTATTGACAGGATGGTTTTTGGACCATACAAAACCTACTACAACACCATAGCTAATGAGTGAATGATGACCCATTCTGGACGTCCTATAAGCTTGTACGACGTAGCCAGACTCGTAAGCAAGGCATTTGCAAAAGCATTTACCCCTGCAAATATTGTCAAATAATTTGAAAAAACAGGGATATGGCCTGTTAATGAAAATATATTTGGCGACCACGAATATCTGTCGTCCTATGTAAAAGATCGCCCAATTCCCGAATCAGAAGAGAATCTTAATACGGCATCTTACTCATCAAGCCTTCAACTATCCGCAATTCCATCAACATTAAACTTGACATCGTCCTTCAACTGCAGTATAATGACAACAAGGCAAATAACGCTGACTTCAAAAGCTCGTTTGTAGTGAGCCCATTTCCAAAGTTGTAGCTTGAAAGATTTCTTAAAAGGGACGAAAGCGTAATAAAACAAGAATTTTGACAGACACCCCGGAGAAAGAGGAACTATTGCAAAGTAAGGTGAAAAAACCAAAAACCAAAGGAAGGTTATCTGCGATAGTTTAGATGAATCTGATAAAGAGATAAAAACAAAACAAAGGATTCAAGTGACGAGGATTTAGAAACTTTTTTGCCAAACGAAAATGAAAATTATTCTAGAGCAACAAAGTGAAGAAATACTGAGTTTTTTTAAGTTAACAGAAGGTGATTTTGTTCTCGTAAAATTGTCTAGTAAAAAGAATATTGCACACTATGTTGCCAAGATAGTTAAGATTTTAGATGACGAATACATAGTCAAATATTTAAAAATAGTTATTGGAAATAATAAACTTGTCTATTCAGATTAGGAAATCTCTTGTATCTACGAAGGCGACATAATAAAATAACTGCCTTCACCATTTTTGGTTGGAACATCGCAACGCCAACAAAATATGATGTCCTTTAATGTTAAATTTGATACATACAATGTTAAGTAATCATATTTGTCATCTTATAATTCATGTAATAAATAAGGTTCTGTTCGTTTGTGTTGTTTCTTCTTAATCGAAAGTAATCTGTTCTCTGACCACAGGTACTACATAATGTAGACAAAGGTACAACACAGTGTCGTACCTTTGGACGACCTGTCAAAAAAATTTCAAATTTTTTTTAAAAGGTAACTAAAACGAATCCACGGGGTTCTAATGGGGTAGTGATGCGTCTCAAATAGCCTCTCCTACTGAACAGTCAACCTCACCTTCCCGTTGGTAAACCCTGTTATCACAAACGAGGCTCTGATGACCGAGTATAGGTGGTATAACCTTATCATCCTACACGGAGGAAATGCCGTTACCATCTCCAGGTCCACTACCCCCTGAGGCTTATCTGGAAGCCACAGTCGGCAGCCCCGGCACCAGACTCGGATGCGGAAGGATAGTAACCTACCCATCCTAAATTTGACCTTATTACTGAAACTTTGGTAGAAACAAACCGGACGGAACACATAGATTTCTAAACTAGCTCAAGCAGTAAAAGGGTTAAATAGGTACAAATTAAGCTTTGTCGGTCTATCGGAAGTAAGATGGTTGGGCAATGGTGAACACCATACCCAAACAGGAGAACTCCTATTATACAGTGGTAAAGAAAATGGGAGCCACGAGAGCAAAGTGGGTCTTTTACTTACCAAACAAGCCAAAAAAGCCTTATTTCATTACATTCAGTTTTTTTCATAGTATTACTTGCAGAAACAGGTAAATCAGAGAGTGAATAACATTTTGATGGAATAGTTTTTTCCGTTAGAGAACCACACACATTAGGGATTGAATCACATTTTTCTATAACAGTCTTATTCGTTGAAGAAATACACATATTAGGGATTAAATTACATTTTTCTAGAACAGTCTTATTCGTTGAAGAAACTGTATGCTTACCAATTTTATCACATGTGTCCTGATCATATAAATTAATATTATTAATGTTGATGTTTAGTACTATTTTAATGGCCTTTTCTTCAGAAAATACCTTCATAATGTTTTGATTCTCTATTTTCCTGTAAGGCATCATCAGCGAATTTGATAGGCAAGTTCATCACATTGATGTCATCAACATTCGTAACAGGATTTGCACTTAAAATAGATGTTTTAGCTACACACATTTTCCACACTTCTTAAAGTGATACGTTTTTTTTTACCGTGACAAAATCTTTGTCAGTGATTGCTGTTTCTGGAATACGTTTTTCTGTCACATCTTTTACAATTTTCAGAATTCCTAAACTGTACTCAATTGCGTTTGAGTCAAAAATAAATAAGTCATAGTCACGAAATGCAGTTCTTATTAAGTCACTGTTAACAGAAGATTTAAACGTGAGTTATAGTCGTTGACCCCATAAGCCAATACCCTAAATCCGATGCGTCAGCACCTGAACTATGATCGACCTGAATGTAAAAGTGCAACTTATGAATTATTGTTTTATTTTCCAATGTGTAATGTATTTTATTTTATAAATTATAATTCAGTCTGATTTGAATCTTTGTACTGTGAAGTCCGATTTTAATATTGTAATAAAGTTCTCGCATTTGTAAAGTAAATAATTATTTTTTTAAAAATCGTCCCTGAAGGGCAGAAACTATCAGTGGCGCAGTCTTAGTGGATTTTTCGTAGAATTCCATTGCGGATATTCGTGAGTTTTAACTCTTTAACGAAAAAAGAATTGGTTTCCGTTTTTCAAAAACTTTTCGAACTGTCAGTGATTTTGGGCTCCATCCGGACATCCAGAATTTCCAGGGACATCAAGCAGAAGTACATAAATGTGGTAAGCTAATAATTTTTATTCATATTCAGACTCCTCTTTGCCTATTAAATCCTTTTGTGAAAATAATAGTCAAGAGTACGTATTAGTTAGTTATTATTTTTTTTTTTGATTGATAAGAATATAATTAAGAAAGAAAAGTAATAAATAAATAGAAAATGACTTCATCAAGTACTTCAAATGCTCATATTATTGTACCTAAGTTAGATATCGCAAATTTAGCCATTATTCCTCGTTTTGATGGCAATATCAATAAACTTTATAGATTTATCAATGCTACCGAATCAATTTTACAGCATTATTTTGATACAACTAATCCTAATAGCTTTCAAAATTGTTTATTATTAAATGGTATATTAAATAAATTAGAAGGAAGAGCTGAAGAGATAATTGCGATTAGCGGTAATACTGATTGGGATGGTATAAAAAATACATTAATTTTAAATTTTGCTGATCAAAGAGACGAAAATTGCCTAAATCAAGACCTAGTTAATCTTAAACAAAAACCAAACGAAACACCTTATCAGTTTCATGAAAAGGTGCTAGATTTATTAAATTCTATTTGTAACTATATAGATTTACACCATCTTGGTGAGGAGCGTGCATATAAACGAGATTTCTTTAATAAACAAGCATTAAAAACATTTTTAGCAGGTTTAAGAGAACCTTTAGGACCGATAATTCGGGCAATGAGACCACAATCTATCGAGCAAGCTATACAATTTATTAAAGAAGAAGATAATATTAAATATTATCAAAAAAGTCAAAATTTTAATAATAATAATAATAATAATAATAATACTAATAAATATTCTAGAAACCAAAACTATAACTTTCATTCCCAAATAAATTCTCACAATAATAGACAGGTTCAACCTTCACAACCACATCAGTATCAAAGAAACACTCCCCAAAACTATCAGTATAATGTCCAAAATTCTAATAGGCCAACTCAAAATGTGTGGCGACTAAATCCAAATTTTGTTCCCAACAGACCCACCAACATGAGTACATCTACTAGGAATAGTAACCCCCAGTTCAGAAATAGCTTTCAAAACTCTAACAAGCCAGCTCAGAACGCTTGGCGAACAAATCCCAATTTTGCTCCAAACACATCTACTCCTATGAGTACAACTACTAGAAATAGTACTCCCCATTTCAGAAATAATTTCCACAACCCTAGAAATCCAAACCAAAATTTTACATTCGAAGAATTATATAGTACCGAATACGAATCCATTAATAATAGTGATAATCACAATACTCCTCAGACTTCTTATCAACAAGATTTTGATATTGTTAACGAAGAGCATCATCAAAATTTTCAAGACAACATCTCTCAAAACCGACCAACTTAATAGAATTAAATTTTTCCACAAATAAAAGAGAACTGCCATATATTCAGATTCATGATCCTCCATTAAAGCTACTGGTAGATACAGGTTCCTCTAAATCTTTCTTAAATCCCGAAAAAGCTAACCTTTTCTATAAAAATTATATATTTTATGAACCCTTTGTTGTTTCCGCAGTATTTCAAAGTACAAAGAAGGACTTTTGTGCAGAAATCCCCATATTTTCAGAATTTAATCAGGAAGGTAAGATTAAATTCCATCTTTTTGATTTTCATAGAAGTTTTGATGGTCTTTTAGGACTAGATAATATAAAATATCTTAATGCTAAGTTAGATTTCGTAAATTCCCAATTAACTACTCCATATTCCAGTATACCTATAACCTACTATAAATCTGACCTAAAAATAATTTTCAAACAAAAATTGGACCCCTTATCTTGTAGTATAGCCAAAATTCCAGTTTCTCGAAAATCAGGATGTATATTTATCCCTGACCAAACTATTCAAAAATGTGAAATCCCTGCATGTCTCTCGAATGCAATAGATGGTTTTGCTCTAGTTGAAATCTATAACAGAACCCAAGATGAAATTTTTGTCACCTTAGATGCTCCAATTGACACTGTTCCTTTTGACGAAAATTGTCATGAATTATTCCATGCAGACATAGTGCCTGCCGATGAAATCGGAAAATTTGATATTGAAAATTTAATTCGTACATCCCATATGAACTCTGAAGAAAAACGAAATATTCTAAAAATTTGCAATAAATATTCTAATCTTTTTCATAGCGAAGATAAACCTCTTACATTTACAAATAGAGTTAAGGATTTTATAAAAACCAAGGATGAACTACCTATTTATAGTAAATCGTATAGATACCCTTTTGTTCATAAACCAGAAGTAAATGGTCAAATAAATAAAATGTTAGAACAAGGAATTATTAGACCAAGCAACTCACCTTGGTCCTCGCCAATCTGGGTAGTACCAAAAAAAGCAGATGCATCAGGAAAAAAGAAATGGAGAATTGTCGTAGATTATAGGAAACTAAACGAGAAAACAATTCCAGACAAATACCCATTACCAAATATTATTAATACACTTGATAAATTAGGCAGATGCAACTATTTTAGTACACTTGATCTAGCTAGTGGTTTCCATCAAATTGAAATGCACCCAGACGATATTCCCAAGACAGCTTTCAATGTTGAGAACGGACATTATGAATATGTTCGTATGCCATTTGGACTCAAGAATGCTCCTGCAACTTTTCAGAGAGTTATGGAAGATATTCTGCGAGGTCTTCAAGATGACATCTCGATGGCCTAACTGTAATAACCCGTATCTGAAATAAGTGAATTTTACAGGAGAGACAAAATATGATTTTAAACAAAAAAATGAATGAATACAAGACTTTTTTCTTGACCTTAAAATGAATAATTTTATTTTTTAGTAAATAAAAGGTAAAAAAGTACATTTTGCAGTATTTTGAGTTTTTTTTGTGTAGATACGGGGTATTGTCAAAAATGTTGTAACATAAATTTTAGATACGGGTTTTTAGTATTAATTTAACAGGTAGTAAAAACAAAACAAAAATTGGTACAAAACAAGTTTATTAGAAGTTACAAACATAAATGTAAAGTAAAACAGTAAAAAAATATGTAACTAAAAATTAACCTTTTAATTAACCTTTAAAGGAAAATTAGGTTTAATAAATATTAACTTTCTAAAAACAAATAACTAAACTAAAAACTTTTAAGATATCTACCTAAATTTTGTTATCTTTGGGTAAATTGTTGTAAAACATATGACTGTCGGTAGGTAAAAGTACCTTAAGGTCTTGCAAATGAGTATACTTATCACTCTTTATACTTAGTCTTTGGTTGTGTAAGTTAGGGTACGACGACATTTCTAGGCCTTTGGGATTGACAGCCCGTACAGGCAATGTCTTAAAATCATCTTTGAAACTAGTTTTGAACAAAATTTGTTTTTTCTCTGGATCGTACATTAATACCCTGAGATCTGTGACGGTCGGATCATTCTTCATTTTTCCAGGTCGAATACTTCTATACGCAAGTTCGCAGGATGCATAGTTTTTAAAAAATGTATGAGTAAGCATCTGCGCTTTAAATGGAGCTGGTTTTATCCGCGCTTCTTCAGTACATGTTATGTAATCGTGTGGAAGAAAAATTTTACGATTTTTAAGTTTCATCTCTATTAGATGATGCACACTATCACACTCCATCTGGGTGTGACCTTTCTCAAGATATTTCTGAATAATAATTTGGCCACTTTTTATAGAGAGATTTAGAAGCGCGTTGGAAAGTGTAGAGTTTCTGTTCTGGTAACAGCACCCATCAGACCAGAGAATAACAGGTAATTTTCGGTCATTACAGTTTTGTTCAATATGGTGTATAATGATGGAAGCAAAAGTAGATGCACACAGATCTCCTTCTGTTTCATCCCACCAATAATTAGAGGCTTCATGATTTTTTAAGTTATACATAGTGAAGTTGTGAACTGTTAGTTTCTTTTTATAATATATGGCACTTGCGTTCAAGACGGGGCAGCTTTTTACAGCTTGAAGGTCCATTGTAAAAGTGTAATTTTTGTGGTTGATAGCATCTTCTTTATCTTTGGCTTTCTCCTCCCTTGCTAGATTTTTTCTTTCTATGTGTGATGCGTAAGCAAACTGGTCGATATTCTTAACTTCAAATGCGCTACAGGTATCACACCAGTCTTTTTTTGGCTGGTACAAACTTAGGTTTAAGTCGCAAAATATTTGGTCAAAAATAGCATACGATAATTTTTCCAGACTGTTATTATCACAGTGCTTTAAATACTCTCTATATAATTGAGCTTTGGTCTGAAAAATTGTCTCTAAATATTTTTTCTTTGTGTCCTTGCGACAATAATGAGAGGCCATCTTTGGTAGCATGTTGAACCAATCAACCAGACAATTTCTTTTTCCTTTATTAAAATTATTTGATCTTCTTTGATCCGCACTTGTGTTTGAGTTTTCTTCTCTTATACAAATAAGCCCATGCTCTGTCTTTTTGAACCAATCATGAACCATGTCTTCTTTTAAATCGAACGTATTTAAGAACATTTTCTTGCAGACTCTCTTTTTTTCATTAGTTTTGTTTCTTAAATAATAGTAATAGGTTCCACTTCTTCTTGATGGTTCTTTACCTTTCGATGACCTTTTCGTTTTTGTGTATTCCATGTTACCCGTTATGTATGCCTTCTTTTCTTGCCAGTCCATTTTGCCCCAAAAAGTTCGGAACATAAGATTCCTCTCTTCCTCCGAGAAGGACCCACAGAAATGCTTTGTAGACTTCGTACATGCTAAAGATACACACCTGTCTCTTATCTTTCTCTCTGGTCGCTTTATTCCGTAGGATACTTTACGATCCTTATTTCTTTGGAAACCAGCGTATTCCACTCCATGCATTCTTCTAGATTTTGTTGCCTGCCTGTTCCAGTTTTCCACATCTGCCTTCCGCTTTCTGCGTCTTATTCTATTTTCTTCATTTAGTTTATTTTCATGTGACCTCCTCGAACTGTCTGTTTTCTCTTCATTATTAGCAGTTTTATCTGAACATTCGGGATCTTCTTCAAGGATATAGTCATCGTCGTTTTGATTGGAATCCTCAGAGGTGATGCTTGAACCGGGTTTAAGGTGCAAATTGCCTATTTCCAATAAAGCAGTTTGCTTGAAATAAGTATCTGGATTAGTATTTTCTGTTACTTTATCAGTTTCTACAAGGTGCTCATGTGTATCTTTACAGAGGACTTCATCTTCAAATATTTGCTGTTGAATTTTACTCTGTTCTAAATATGCAAAACTTGAAGTAGTGTTTTCTGTTCTTTCATCAGTTTCTACAAGGTACTCATGTGCGACTTCACCGAGGACTTCATCTTGAAATATTGGCTGTTGAAAGTTGCTGAGCAAAATGGAGTTATTTTCAGTATCATGCCAGTGAGTAGTATCTCGAAAATCTCCTTCTATCGGTATTAGGGTCCCATCTGTGGCACTTACTTTATAGACTTCACTGAACTCAGTGAATACAGCAGTTTCAGAAACTTTCTTGGTACTGCTAGAAGGCTGTTGATTATTTTCTTTTCGATTTAAAACCATAGACAAAATTCTGTGTGATCGAGTTGCCTGCATCTGAAAAAAAAATATAATTAAGATAACTTAATCTTATACAGATTGTAAAAGGTATGAGCACAAATAATTTAATGGATAATAGGGTAAGTCAAAACAAGAAACAAAGTTGATAAAACATAGGGGTAATAAATCTCTTATTTGTACTAATATCTATTACGTCCTGTATACCTAACTGAGGTGTTTATTTTTAAATTTTTCTCAGTGTAGACTAGATTCATATTAAAAACAGTCCCTTTAGATTAAATTTTGGTTTAATAAAGTAAAATAACAATCCCGCTACTTTAGCAGGACAAAAGCAGCTTTCGCTTTTTTATTTTTTAATAAACTAATATCAAAGACTTTAAATTTTGATGTCACGCAATGCACAATGTTATAATAATAGCCTGTATCTACTAAAAATTAGTATGCAAACCTGTTCACAACAAGAAGTCAATATCCCGTATCGTAAGGTCTCACAATATTAGACCCTTTTATCAAGTTATAATATCCTAGGTTAATTAAAATTTATAAAAATACCAGCAGAAATATATTTTTAATAAAAATAGTAGTAAAACTTACCTTTGAAATATGATTAATTCACTAAACAGATGAATAAACTCAGACACGTGTAGGTTGTCGAAGAATACAATGTAAAAGTGACAGATACGGGGTATTTTTATGTACACGTCTTCTGACGAGCAATACGGGATATTAAATAAAAGCAATTTTCAAGGCTTTCTTATTTTTTGTATGATACAGAGTTTTGACACAACATGCTAGGCAACCCAACAAACCTGATGCAATGAAATTCTCAAAATCTCAAAATTGTCAGATACGGGATATTGCAGTTAGGCCATCGATCTGTCTTGTTTACTTAGACGATATAATTATTTTTTCTACCTCACTACAAGAGCATATTGTAAATTTAGAAAAAGTTTTTAAACGTTTACAAGCCAATAATTTTAAAATACAACTAGATAAATGTGAATTTTTAAGGAAAGAAGTAGCCTATCTTGGTCACATTGTAACTACAGAAGGTGTAAAACCAAACCCAGATAAAATTAACGCAATTGTCAAATATCCAATTCCAAAAACAGCACGCGAAATAAAAGGATTTTTAGGTTTACTAGGATATTACAGGAGATTTATAAAAGATTTTGCCAGATTAACTAAACCATTAACGAAATGTCTAAAAAAAGATGCTAAGATAGAACATACTCCAGAATTTGTAAAATGTTTCGAAGATTGCAAAAATCTATTAATTAACGAACCGATACTTCAGTATCCAGATTTTGATAAAGATTTTATATTAACTACCGATGCAAGTAATGTAGCAGTAGGCGCCGTATTATCTCAAATGGTAAATGGTCAAGACAAACCAGTAGCTTATGCCTCTAGAACATTAAACGAGTCCGAACAAAACTACAGTGTTATAGAAAAAGAACTTCTTGCGATAGTATGGGCAACTAAGTACTTTAGACCTTATCTATTTGGAAGACAATTTAAAATTATGACAGACCATAAACCCTTACAGTGGCTTATGTCTTTAAAAGAACCGAATTCACGATTAGTGAGATGGCGTTTAAAATTAGAGGAATTCGATTACATAATCGAATATAAGAAAGGAAGTTGCAATGCAAATGCAGACTCCCTATCTAGAATAGAGATTCATTGTAATGAATTTTTAAAATACATGGAAGAACACAATAAGACTCCGACAAGGATCGATGATGATAACGTTTCGATGGCTGTAAATATCGACGACAATATTAACGAAGAAAACTTAGAACAAGGAAATGACCAAGATAACGAAATTGAAGATAATGACGATGACGGAGAAACTGTACATACTAGTATAGAAGATCCAATACTAGGAATGCCAATTTCTGATAAAAATCTCAATGTTTTTGATCACCAAATTGTAATTGATTTTGTTTTACATTCAGCTGTCAAACCAAAAATTGAAAATATATTTCCCAACAGAAAAAGACTTTATATCCAAATTTCAAAAAATAATATTGTAGAAGAAACTATTAATATATTCAAAAATTACATTGACCCAAAATACAAATATGCTGTGTACTTTAAAGAAGATATCTTTATACCAGAAATATTAGAAACGTTAAAAAGCACATTTAAAAATTCTGCCTACAAGTTAATAAAATGTAACAGCATCTTAAAAGATTTAGTAGACAAAGATGAACAGCATAAGATGATAAGGTTATTTCATGAAGGAAAAACCAATCACCGCGGCATTCTAGAAACAGAAACTAGGATTAAACGCACCTACTATTGGCCAGGAATAAAACAAAATGTAACAGATTTTATAAATAATTGTAATATTTGCCAATTAAATAAATATGATCGTAATCCGCCAAATCAAAAACTAATGATTACACCCACAGCTTCAAAACCGTTTGAAATAATATTTGCAGACACTTTTCAAAGTCAAGGCCAAAAGTTTCTTACTATAATAGACACATTTTCTAAATACGGTCAAGCATACCCACTTTCAGCATTGACAAGTACTGAAATTGTAAGAGCTTTTCTAACCTTTATGACACATCATGGAATTCCTGATCTTGTAACTATGGACCGAGGCACAGAACTAAAAAACTCTGTTGTACAAGAATTCTTCGATATACATAAAGTAAAAACTCATTATGTTACTACAAATAGTACCCAATCTAAAGGATCTATAGAGAGATTTCATTCTACTCTAATAGAACATCTACGAATAATTAGAAGTAAATCAGATGGAAAAATTGATATCTTAAATCAAATGCCTTATGCTATTTTAGGATATAATAACTCAATACATTCCGTAACTCAACAAAAGCCTATAGATATTATAAATGGACACATTAACACTAAAGAAATATTTGATATGAACATAGACCAAAAACTGATTAATAATTATATGCAAAAACATAGAGATATGACCAAAGAGATCTATAAAGAACCTAATAAAAAATTGATCGAACAAAAAGAAAAAAGCATTGAATATAACAATAAGGATCGACACGAACCACTCACATATGAAGAAGACAGTGATGTTTATAGGAAAAACACGACACTTGTACGAAATAAACTTAACCCTAAATTTATGAAAGATAAAGTTGTCAAAGATGCAAAAATTAAAGTTGCTACTCAAAAAAGACTTTTACACAAACAAAACTTGAGACGACCAAAAACTAACCGGAAAAAACTCTTGCAGGTTCCTAGTGACAACGATGATGGTCCTGGGACTTCAACAAGCCGAGACTAAGGAAATCACCTTTACAAATCTTAAAGACAATCCTGGAATACTCCCTTATAAATTAGGTTCTGCAAAAATTAAATCCAGTACTCATTCATTTATTCATTATGTCAATTTAGAACCAATTCAAAAAGAAATAAATACCCCAAGACTTTCCTACCAAAATGTAACAGCTGCAATTAAAGACGGACTAAGTAGTCCTTATTATTCCGAATTAGAAAATTTCGATCGTGTCCTTTACTTCCAGCTACAACTAGCTGAACAAAAACTCCAATCACTTTTACCCAATCACAGAGCAAAAAGAGGTCTTATAGACGGACTAGGCTCAATTATTAAATGTATTACAGGAAATTTAGATACAGAAGACGCAAAACATTACGATAGCGCACTAGAAGAACTAAAAAGTAACCAAAATAATATTGTAACTAAACTTAATAAACAAATTTCATTATCGACAGAGATTGTAGATAATTTCAATAATACTATTTCTCTCATAAAAAGTAATCAAGAAGTAATTTTCTCTGGTTTAGAATCTATTCGTTCAAACCTTAATAAATTTATTTTTAATTTCGAAGATTTCCTTATAACTAGAAATATATTAGATCAATTAAGTATAAGTATAAATATTATAGTACAGTTACTAACAGAAATAGAAAACTCTATAACATTTGCGAGACTAGGTATTTTAAATAGTAGTATAGTAAAGATTAATGAACTGAAGTCAATATTAACTCAAATCACGAAATATCATTCAAGAAACGAACTAATTTATCCGAATATCACATCAGACATAAATAAATATTATAATATCTTAGAAACAGAAGCGTACTACTCTAACTTGACAATTGTTTTCATTGTCCATGTTCCAATAGCGTATCCCGACGAATACTCCTACTATCATTTATACTCGATTCCTACTGTAAATCAACCACCATAGTACCCCCTAATACCTATCTGATAATGAATGAAAATTTTTACCAATACACATCTGTACCATGCTCAAATCTGAAGCCCAAATTCTTCTGTCCCGAGAATCATCTGAAAAGCAAAAATGAAGAAGACTGTCTATTTCAACTCCTTAAACTGAAATCCAATCCTACGAGATGCCAAAGAATAAAAGTTCACATTTCAAAAAATATGATCCAACAAATAGATGAGTCCCACTACATCGCCGTTTTGGTAACCAAAACCAAAATCCAAATGAACTGTACTAACACAGACCTTCAATTAATTTCTGGAAATTATCTCATCACAGTTCCTTTCCAATGCCAGTATAGAACAGAAGATCAAACATTTAGCAACAATCGCCTTATTTCTGAAAGTCAACCATTATTACTTCCAAATATAGTTATTCCTTATCCTCATCAAGAAGAGATTCCCGAAGTCCATATCGAAGATGTCCAACTAGACAAGATTCACTTAGTTAAGAAGAAACAAGAAGAAATTAAATCATTGATACTCAAAAACCCAAAAGCTACTACTCCTTTTAATTTTTGGAACATATCAATAATATTACTGATTATAATAATTTTTGCATATTTTGGTATTAAATGTCTAAGAAGAACGAATTCACAAAGAAAAGATGATAGTCCTATGGAGAGTGCTCACATCCAAGATGATCCTGAAGAAAACCTACCAGAAGCCCAACCTAGGTCATTTTTCAATTCCATGAAAAATTCCAGAAACTAAGGGTGGAGGAGTTATAGTCGTTGACCCCATAAGCCAATACCCTAAATCCGATGCGTCAGCACCTGAACTATGATCGACCTGAATGTAAAAGTGCAACTTATGAATTATTGTTTTATTTTCCAATGTGTAATGTATTTTATTTTATAAATTATAATTCAGTCTGATTTGAATCTTTGTACTGTGAAGTCCGATTTTAATATTGTAATAAAGTTCTCGCATTTGTAAAGTAAATAATTATTTTTTAAAAATCGTCCCTGGAGGGCAGAAACTATCAGTCGTGTCATAAAACAGAGGAGTGAAATTTTGTTTAGTAATCGATGATCCTTGTTGCTTAAAGTTCCTCAATTCTTTGGCCCAAGCTGTATTTAGGGGTTTAAAAATGTTTGTATCATATGGCTGGATTATATGAGTGGCATTAGGAGGTAAGCAATGAACTATGATTTTATTTTCCAAGCAAAACGTGTTGAAGTGTATTTTTAGATGACTTTTATGGCCGTCTAAAAATAAAATAACAGGGAATAACACTTTTTTTTTCATGTAGCTATGGTACCATTGTGTTTATTACATACTCAAAAAAGGTTGCTGATATCATCCAACCTGATTTGAAAAGTCTATTCCTATTTCTTTCGGAGTTAAACTGGCTACAAGAGGTAGCATTCATTTGTATGATAAAATTATCATAGAAGGTAAGGCAGATCCGTCTCCCAAAAAGTTGCAAAAAACCGTAATGCATTTCTTCTCTTGCCCACAAGAAACTTCATAAAACCTTTTATACAACTTAGCGCATAGGAATTTCCCTGATTTTGGGCATGTCAGGAACCCAGTCTCGTCATAATTTAGTATACGACTACCGTCTTAAAGAATATCAAGTGCTCCGTCGGAGTTTAAATGATCCCTTACTTTATTGAACCACTTCCTTAGTCGTGTCCTATCATTACAGCCCTTGCTGTAGATCATCTCCGTATTTCGGCTGACGATAGTTAGATGTCTTTTTAGAAAGAGCTGCAGCTGTTTTCCTGTTTTTCCCCAAACAATCTTCAGTAGAAAGATTATTTAATGAACATGATTTCAGGACTTTTTGAACACTATCCATGAATTCTGAACGGTCTATTGAATAAACTATTGTTGCTTTAATAACAATCCATGTTGTTAAACGATTTTCTTCCTCCTCTGATAGTTGTTATGGGTGATCCATTGTTATCGCTGAAATTGTTTCGTCTGTTAAATATTTATACAGAGTGCTCTTGGGTATTAAAGGATAATCAGTAAGAATTATTTTAAGACTTTTTATTTGATCTTATTATTATTAAGGCCTCTGTTATCACCTCCTTGTTATAGCAAAATCGTTTTGTCTTCTTTTTTTTGTCATGAATATCATCCTGTAAGTGAGTATTCTAAGTAACTTTAATTACAAAGATAGACACGTAAATGTCAATTGAGTAGATCATCTACCTACTGATCAATGGAGTGCCAACTAGGTCAAAAGGTAAATGTCAATGGAGTACATAGGTCAATAGGTATAGGTAAGTAGAAAAATATATTCAGCTTCGTGGACGGATTAGTGAGAAAAGAAGAACACTTATAAATAAGGGTGCGTGGCCAAACTGTCCAAAAGTATGAGGCAAAGGATAATTATGGGGTAAACTACCAAATCCAGGGAAATCATACCCTTGTCGCAATCACAATTAGGTGCGGGAACCCTTTTTGAAATTAATTTGAACCTATCAGTTTTATTTGCGTTTTTATGACTATTGTGTTAAAATTATGTTATGCAAACAACAGGTAGTTTAGTACCTATCTAATACATTAGGTAAAATATTGTTGAATATTTGATCTATTTACTGGAGTAGGTTTAGCTAGTAAATGTAGCCATCAGTCTTTGTTCTACATTCACTACAGATGCACAAACCATTAAATAGACGTTATGTTTACATCATTCATACTCTGTCCACTTACTGGATTAACTTAAAAATAAACTTTTTAAATATAATTTATTTATAAATATTTCGTATTACTTTTTATATTGGCAGGCTAAAATTCAAACTGATGCAATATTCCAATGAATAGACAGTTGTCCATTTACTAGGGGTAGCTTGTAATTTAAATTACAGTTAGTCTATTGCTATTTTTTTACTACAAAATATCTATCAAAATATTTACTAATTATCTTTTTTTATTGAGAAATAATTAATGATAATTCTTAAAGATAATTCACAAAAAGAAATAAAAAGCAAATATAAAATATTGAGTACAAACCTTATTTCAAAATTACACCAAAGTATCTGCCGCAAAATATTGCAACACGTCAACTCACCACAGAATCACAACCTACTATGTAACCTTAGTAATAAACCCTTATCTGGGCAACACATTTTACTTACGTAACCAGGTAATACATTCTACTTACGTAACCAGGCAAGTCGGGTCCGTTGGTCCCACCACTGTACTTAAATGTACTATTTATATTAACCCCTATATTTTTAATAAGTATATGAAAACTTTTTATTGAAGTTAAATTTAAATTGTCTAGATTAAAAAAAAATGTGCTACTATACTATGCGGTCTACCTCGAGTATGCGATCTACTTGAACGATTTGCATAAAATAATGAAATGCAAAAAAACTTGTGTAGAAAAAATATTTATTCACAAGTAATAAACATTTATACCCAAATTAATTATTAAGTAAATAAAAACTTTTGTAAATCTAACAGGCCGTTTTATTTGCAAAGAGGGGTTGATGTTTACGCATACCCTGGAAAAAGATTACGGTGTTGTTGCCTTTGACAAAAAAAATCTTTACAAAATGAATAAAACGCATAAGTCAGAAGAATATTAATATTTTACTTTTACAAATGAATACTTTGTTATATCAGTTTACTATTTTAGTTGGGACTAAGCGACAATATTAGCTTATTCCTAACTAGAGTAGCAAATTGATATGACAAATTAAATTTAAATATTAAGTTAAAAAAAAAACAATAAAAATAAAAAGCCATAGATTAGTAATTTATTTTTTCTTTATTACAATACTTACAAACTTTTTTAATTATACAGTGATCGTTACACACATTTTTACTGCCTATTTCACTAATTTGTTTTTGTTTTCTGTCCTTTATAGGTAGGAACATGTTACACCTTTTCCTTGTTAAAACTGGAGGTATTTCTAGTATTTGCTTTTTATTGTGTGGTTCAACTTCCGGTAAGCATTTTTCAATACATTGTTTTGATTCTCATTGTAGTCTCCTTCATTTTCTTCTCAAAATTTGATGTAACGCTAATTGTTCTGCTGACGTTGAAAAACAATCTGCTCTTTTCATTTTTGTTTTCGTTTCATTTTGGATGTAAGTTTGTCCAAAATTATTCATAAAAAATTCAAAAAGACAACAGTTAGTTTTCGTCTTTTGCACATATATTTATGAACCATTTGGTCTAGCGTATTGACACCACATTTTGTACTATTATAATAATGTAGCATAACTCGTTTTTTGTCAACATCATCTGCACAGTAAGCATTGTGATGCATGTTAGACAGGGCTAGGGCTTTTCTTTGTTTTTTCGGAACGTAAGAAACAAGATATGCTTTTGGAGTAAATCCGAAGATTGAATATTTCTCTAAACGGTTCTTGTTTGGTAGAAATTCCCGAGAAATAAATCTCTTATTTTTTTTTACTATGTGGCCACAAGAGTTAGTGAATTTTCTAGTAACTCATGTGCAACAGCAAAATCAGTGAAATAGTTAGCGCAAGTCACATTCCTCTCGGAATTATAATACGGCTTAACGAGTTGCTTTACAACATGAGATGCAAGACCCTTGGCTACTGTATTTCGGTTTTTTTCCTGTCCTGTATATGGTATTTCACCTAAAGGGCAATATGTTTCCGTCACAGGTCCATGATATTATTTTCTGGTAAATAATATTTCTGAAATTTTTGGTTTATTTGATTTCACATATTGTGGGGTATTGCTACTCGCGTATTGCTACTAAATTGTGGTTTCATTTTCGTTCAGACTTCGTGTCCATATCGTCAAATCGGACAAATCTTAGCAAATTTTTAAATTGTTTTAACCCCATGGTAGTTTTAAAGATAGTAGGTCCATAAAACTTACTCCAAAGTATATCTACATTATGAATGTTGGCACTCAGGTGCCCTGCAGTTACTAGTAGTCCAATAACGGCATATAGCTCTGCAGAGTCGCAATATTTCCAGTTCTCTGTCCGCATTACTTTTTTGGCTTTTTTATTTATACACGTCAGTATTTAGTTCACAATTTTTTCGTCCACAAATAAACAAAAAGAACCAACAGGATCATTTACAATTTGACCTGGGGCTAACATTACTTTGTGCAGTTTGCATTTTATTATGTCGCAGGATCGCATACGTCCTGTCAGTTGTAGTTGATTCTTCCAGTTAATTCCATCCTTAGTTTCAAACATTACACACTCTGACATCTGGGAACTTGTTTCCCAGATTTCAGAGTGTGTAATGTTTCTGTTGTTATTGAGTGATAATAAAGAAGAACAAATATTCTTCTTTATTATCACTCAATACTACTTGCTGATCATCCTCTTTACTTGCTTTGCGAAAGATGATCTTTAATTTCAGAGTCACTTTCAATGCCACCTACTTTAGGAGATTCTTTATCATCGGAATCCCGGAAGTTATTAGCAATATCTTGAAGTTAGGCAGCTTATAATGGTTTTCGGGACATTTTTTCGCTCTATCTACTTTCACTGTAATTAAATGTAATTTTAGAAGCTTAGTTATCGACACTAACTTCGATATCAAACGGCTGATAGCAGATGCCTTATTTCAAAATATGTATAGATGCTTATCTAATAATATTATTGCATTCCAACAATTATTATCAGTTTTTAAAATTCATTTAGAATAGATATAACACCTATTGTAAGCATATCTTTGATGTTCACATCAAAGAGATTTTTACATAGTTTGTAACACGTTTAGACTTTATTATTGGATTTACGGAATCATTAAAGTCATTTAGATAATCCAAAAAAAAACATTACGTGACTGCCAGATTAACTTATCTAACAAAGATTTAGACTTTAGGTATAAATACAAATAGTGTTGCCCCTTTTTCGTGATCAAATTCTTTCGATGCAATAATTTTAAAAATGATAGGTAATGATTTTGTCCTAAGTATACTTAGGACAAAAAATAATCCTAAATAGGGAAATTCAAACGAAAGAAATAAAAAGAAGAAGAAAGTTAGCTTGGACAGCATTCGGTAAACTGAACTATATACTCAGAAATCAACAAATTCAATTACATCGTAGATCCAAAGTTTGTGATGCATGCATTATTCCGATATTAACTTATCCGGCACAAACATGGACAATCACAAAAAAGAATATGAATATACTTAGAGTCACTCAACACTCGATGGAAAGAGCAATGCTAGGTATATCACTTAAGGACAAGAAAACAAACACATGGATAAGACAGAAAACCAAAGTCACCGATGTGGTGCAAAAATCATTAAAGTTGAAATGGGAATACGCTGGACATGTAGCTAGGAGCGATCTAAACAAATGACACAGATCAATTTTAACCTGGAGACCATACCAACACAAGATACCCAGAGGCAGGCCTTCTATGAAATGGACAGATGATCTGAAAAGGACTGCCGGGAAAAATTGGCTACAAGTACCGTACAATAAAAAACAATGGAAAGGAAGACTTGAAGAGGCTTATGTTCAGATGTGAACGTGAATGGCTAGACGAAGAAGGTAATGATTATTTTAAATAGCTCATAACTATGAGGCATAAAATTCAATAAAATTTTTTTATCAATTTATGATAAAAGAATTGGCGTCTCGGGCCTGTTGGACCCACCTTGTCCAAATAAGGGTTAATATTCTATGCATAGCAACTGTCTAGAACTTGTTCAGAGACATATAGAGGATACAAGGTGTACTACCGAGCCAATACAATGCTACTAACAGCTGTGTATCGATTAAAAAATTGGAATAAAGGTGATAATTGCCCATTCACTGGCTCGGTCCAAACAGAAGTATAACTATTTCAAACAATACCAACTGTACTTCTTACATAAAGCTTTTGAAATATTTGTTAGGAATATTTTATTCATATTGATTTATTTGACGTTATGAGTTATGCACTCCTGTCAGGTCAGATAAATATTTAAAACTGTTGATGTTGCCATAATAACTTTAAAATACGCGCGTTTTTTAAAGTTAAATTTAAACACGCTATGGAATAAAAAAAATGCGATACCATTAAAAAAAATCATTTTAATTTAATATTATATCTTTTGTTAAGTTCTAATCAGTTTTTTGTTAATTTAGTATGCTCATTATCAATAAGAATTGAATATTAAAATTGTGTATTATTTTATTAAATTTTTTGGCAGGCACTATTTAATTTCATTAGTGTCAATTTAAATTATTTGATGTCAGTAGATTCTTGTAAATAAAGCTATTTCTGTTAAATTATTTTTGACAACTTCGACTATTACTGATTCAGTTGTTTAAATAATACATGGAAATTACTTTTCAAAATGAATGAATATGTTTACAACTTACCCTTTTACCAACTTACCCAACTTACATTTTAAAATTGGGTAGTTCGATATCAGAAAACTAGTTTATCAACTTTATTCGATATATGGTAAAAGCTAAAAAATTGTACTTACTACAGGAATACTACAAGAATTTTCTTACTGTAGAGGTGCTAGAAGACATAGACATCAAGCGGAAACGGAACCCAACTGTGTAGCAATATGAAAGTAAAGGAACCATTTTCTTTCTCTGTCATATGGATGCTTGTTCTGTAAGCTTTTGTTTATTTAAATTTGAGTTTAAAACTGTAAATATTTAAGTTGATATATTACTTTTAACGTGATTTCAATAAATGTTTGTTGAAAAATATGCACTATACTCTTTTGTTTACCAATATACATAAATCTATTAAATAAAATTGCTAATAATTTTCTTCTATAGAAAAAAAGAGATGAGTTTTACATTTTCTAAGAATTTCAAAAAATTCTGTTTTGCACGCGACGCCAATACTCACCGATATCAGCGAGGCATTGTTTTTTAGCCACATTAATTTTCATATTTAACTGTTACTTGGAATACGATTACTTTATTTAGATTAAGTACCAGCGACGTTATTTAATGCTTTATTCAGATAATTAAAAATAATTAGTTATAACTGTAATGGGCAGGATTTTTATTCTTTGTTTAGTTCTATATTTCTCTTTATATGGATAAATGCTTATTTAGTATAATTAGAAATAATTATGTAGAACTGATGCATAAATAGATTAATAGAATAGATGAGAAGTATTGAGTAAACGAACAAACTCAAGTGGTGGACTAGTACAAATAATTACGAAACAAGCTTAAAGCTAAGGAGTACCATGAGTTAAAAATATAACGAAAAATACATGCATTTTGAATAGCTTGTAAAGATACTACGTGTCCAAGTTGTTTAAAGTTAAAAATAGTTTACCAATTATTTATATAAATATGTTGTAATATTTAAAGATGGAACTTTAAATCTAGCAATAAAAAAGTACCCTATTTTAAAATAGCAGAGGTATTAATAGAAATGTCAATATTCTTCTTCTTCTTCTTCTCCTTTTTATATAGACATGACTCTGTCCCTTTTTAAATGTGCCTTTAGAAAGTTGTCTTTCTATCGTTTTCGTGGTCTTAATACTGATCTTCTTTCTATTGGGGAACCGTCTCTTGCCGTCTTTACTACTGTATTTGTTGTCATTTGGCTTATATGATCGTTCCATTCTACTCTTCTATTTCTTACCCAGTTCTTGATGTTCTTAACCTTGCATCTACATCATATATCTGTACTTCTAGCTCTGTCCCATAGTATTCTTACCATTAATTTTTCTTCTCTGCTGTTTCCAACATCCATTTTGTCCTCTCTGTGTTAGGTCTTGTTTTGCCGCGTATGTCATTATTGGTCTGATGAATGTTTTGTAAATATTGCCTTTGGTTTCCTTACCGATATTTTTATTTCTCCATATTGTTTCATTTAGGCAGCCTGTGGCTCTGTATGCTCTATTTACTTGATCTTTTACTTCTGTTTCGAGCTTTTAGTAGCTATATGACGCCTAGATATTTAAACTCCATCACTTGTTCTATTATCTGACCTTCTAGCTCCAATTTGCATCTTAGTAAATTTGCTGTCATAACCATGCATTATGTTTGTTTTTGGGAAATTATCATGTTAAATTTTGTGGCGGTGATATTAGATTGGTGCAGCATACGTAGTAAATCATCTTTACTTTGAGAGAGTAGTATTGCGTAGTCTGTATACCAGATTATTTTAAGTTGTATTTCTCCCATTTGGTATTCTTTTTTAGTTCTTTCTTTTTTTGATATTTTATCCATAATCAGGTTAAACAATACTCATCAGGACATACAAGGACTCAGGGAATCTCCCTGTCTCATACCATTGCCGGCTTCAATAGGGTCGGTTAGTTTTTCTTCTACTTTTACTTTCATTGTGTTGTTTTGGTAGATATTTTCGATCGTTTTAATTATTCCTAGAGGTATCTCTCTTGCGTACAGTAAGTGGATAACGTGTTATAATTTGATCCGGACAAATGTCCTCGTAAGGTCCATGAAACATAGATATGTAGAAAGAAAATGCAAAAAAGTATTTTTGAAGTGTGTATATTTTAAAATATACACACTTCAAAAATACTTTTTTGCATTTTCTTTCTACTTGTCATAAGTGTGTACAAAAAAATATCAGTCTTTTGAAACATAGATATGCCGTTTTGTTGTATTCTAATGATTTCTCTTGTACTTGCCTTATTATAATTATAGCGTCGGTGCATTATCTTCCCGACCTAAAACTTTTTGTTATTCTGCCAGTGTTAAAATTTCATTCAGTTTATTTGTTATCACTTTGGTTGTTAATTTTAGTGTTGTGTATAATAAATTAAATCCTATGTAATTTTCCGGGTCCGATTTGTTTCCCTTTCTGAAAAGAGGTAATAGGATGCTTGATATCCATCCTTTAGAAATTCTGTTTTGTTTTATTATTTTTTTGATTATTTAATAGTTGTTTAGTCAGATCTGGTCCGCCGTACTTTAGGAGTTCGTTTGATATTCCCTCCTCTTCTAGTGATTTTCTATTTTTTATTTCTCTCAATACTTCCTGTACCTCTTCTTTTTTAATATTTATTTCTTCATTTGTCATCACCTCTGGTTTTGGTGGTTCATTATCGTCACCTTTAGCAAATAGGCATCGAAAGTAGTCTACCTATGTTTCCGTCTGAATGTGTTTCGTTTTTATTAGTTCGTTCATCTCTTTCTTTTTTGTTTGCTGATTATTCTCCATATTTCTTTTTGTGTTCCGTAGAAGTCGTGTTCCATCTGTTTTAAGAAACTCTGCCAGTGTTTTTTTTTTTATTTGTGTAACTAAAGTATTCGTTTCATTTCTGTTTCATTTATAGTGGTTGTATGCCTGTTGCGTTTGCTGTGTTCTGTATTGTAAAAAGGCTTTCTGCTCTTCTTCACATTTTGTCCTTACTTTTTTTTCTTAAACATGTTGTTTCCTTTGTTAATATGTTAATGTTCGTGTTACTTTTCTCTCTACATTACGTATTTAGTCCTTCGACTATGATTTTGTTTGTTTTGGCGCCGCTCTCTTATGTAGAAAGTATTTTTGGATGATTCTTATATTATATTTTAATAGGCAGGCTATGGTTGACACCTACATCTGCGACGATGAGGTGTCTTACGTCGATTATTTTCGATGGATGTATATCTCTGTTGGTTATAACATAATCTATAATAGATCTTTGCCCATAGGTGTTATTAAATGTATATTTTTATTGGTCTTTGTGGTTAAAAAGTGTACGGTTTATTCTTAGTTCGTTATTCGTACAGAAGTTGACCATCAGTTCTCCATTTTCGTTTTTAACAGTATCTTTATATTTTTGTTTAAATATGGATTGCCTCCAGCGGTAAAATTCCCCAATATTGTTTTTTTTTTCTTCTGACTTGATCTACTACTTGTTGTATTTGGTCATAAACCACTTTGCTTGTTGTTTGAAACTTTTTATTTTCTGGGCCTCCCATGATCTTTAGGTCTTCCGTCTCCATTTCTATCTTTGATGTTACTATTCTTTCTGGTATGTGTTGACACTCTTTGATGTGATTTTGGTGTCTTTGTTGTATGAGTAAGGCTACACCTTCTTTGGCCCTGTTTTCTTTTGCTACTCACCATAGATTGGGCTGTATTCACCTAATTTTGATTGACTTTTTCCTTTCCTTTTTGTTTCCTGTAGAGCTCAAATGTCTATTTCTTTCTTTTTCGCACTTGCGTTAGTTCTTGGTGCCTTGAGTTGAGCGATTTTATATTCCAAGTAGTAATTCTTATTTGGGTTTTGGATGCTTTTCACTTGTCCTTATTTCTTGCCGTAGTCGTCTTCATAGTAACAATAAGGTTCCGAGGTTGTAGATTGTTTCTTTGAGCAGTATTTCTTTTTACGATTAATAGGGTACTAACCTTGCCAATGACCTTCCACATTTTATTCGGGCTTGGGACTGGCTGTGGTAACTACAGAGCTACTCAATCACCCCGCAATCTCCCCAGAGAGCGTTTAAAAATGTCAATATTAGGGCAAAATATTAGTGGTACCGTAAGCACAGGATAAGAAATCAAAATGATGATATAGACGATATAAAATAAGTCTTCTTAGACAAGGAAAAACTTTGAGATGCCGAAGACCTTAGGCAAAAGTCAAAATAAAATTGTAAATTTTGCTAAGATTCTGGATCTCAGATCTTTTATTCAGATTGTTGTTATCACTCTTGCTGATATGTACCATTTCTAAGAATGTTCACTTAAATTTATTTTTCTCTCTGGCTAATATTTTTACATTGTTGAAATCTATCTTATGGTCTAGATCAATAGTATGTTCTGCCAAAGCATAAGTGGGTTTATTTAGTCTACAGTCACTCTTATGAGAAATGATACGACTAGACAGATTTCTTCCAGTTTCACCAATGTACGTGGATGGACATTCAGTACATTGAATGCAATAAACAACATCTCTTGACTCTAAAGTAGTTAGGGGTTGTTTTATTTTGCTATACAGCTGACGTATGGTTTTGATGTTCTTGTTAGCTATTTTGATGTTCTTAAATTCTTTGAAAATTTTCGTAAGTTCTACGGTTAGTTTTGGAATATATGGAAGGGCATAAAAATACACACTTGTTTGAGAAGAATTGTTTTGTGCTGAGGGCACTGATATATATATATATATATATATATATATATATATATATATATATATATATATATATAATATTATATATAATATAAATTAAATATAAAATATATATACAAAAGGAACATTTTTATTCTCGAGAGAGAAAGAGAGAGCAAATATATCTTCTGGCTCTCTCTCTTACTTATTATCTTACATATTGTATACTATTTTTTAAAGTAAAAAAGTAAAACACCTGCACGTCACGATTTATACAAAGTTACGTCACTTGTATTTAAAATTTCCATAACATCAACCTTCACAGAGTTCAAATTTTCCTAACACAGCTAATAATACGAAACTCATACGGAACTGCTCGATCTTTCATAGGCGTCAACATGATGTAATAATCAAAAAAATGTAATTATCATTATATTGGAAATTTTAGAAGTTTATATATCCGGTTTTTTAGGCGTTACGCCCGTCCGGTAGGGATCTATGGAGGAGTATCACCGAGCCGCAAGCTCTTATCTCTTGCCGTACTGCTCCACCATAGGCCGATCAGATCCCAGCATATTCTGGTCTAAGCCGCAGATTCATCTAGAATTTTAAACTGCTGCGTTAGACTTTTTGTTTTCTGTACACCGAGCTGGGGCTCGATCCCACATCCACTGAACCATTCGACAGTGAAGCGAATGAGAGACAGCCGCACAGCCCGCTGAGCTATCTGACCGACAATTTTTTTTTTTAGAATTATATTAATTAAATAATCAAAAACATTTGTTATTATTAATAATATAAATTGTATAAAATAACTCTTTTAAGTCTAATATTCCACAAAATAATAATTTTAATTAAATATATTAGATAATTGTACGCAACTGATACGGAAACACTTCAATTTTTTTCGACAGTTCAGCTTGTGCCAAAATTGTATAAAGTGTTGCCACTTTTTTAGAATAAGAATTTTGTTTATGTTCTGATTTCTTACACAATTTGATTATAATATAATATATATTAATAAATTGTATTTATAAATACATATTAAATTTAGATTAATAGCTTTAAAAACTAATTATTGTTGTGTATTGTAATATGAAAAAACAAATAAATAGGCTGTAGACAGCTGACAAGCATTCATATAAGATATATTATTTTAAACAAGAAATAATGGCGGGACGTTTTTACTATTAAAGCCCTAAAAGAGGAAAGTTTAAAATTTAGAATATATAATTTTGTATTAAAATTTTTTCTTATAGTAGTCTCAGTAGTCTTAAAACTAGGTGTATTTACTGTTAATAGCATAGTTTGACAAATAGTTGACATTTTAAAAATTCCTCACTTATAAATTGTAGGGACATAACAGTGTTAAATCTCTCATACAAGTTATTATCAGGAATTATATACAGCCGCCTTGAACTATTTTCGAAAGAAATAATTGGTGAATGCCAATGTGGTTTCAGACCAAAAAGTTAACTATAGACCAAATTTATTTATTAAAGGTATACATGAAAAATGTACTGAAGGTATATAACATATTAATTTACAACTTTTTTATTGATTTCAAGACGATTGGCAACGGTATACTACGGAGATAAAAGTAAATTTATTTTTCTCCTACTAAAACCCCAAATCTCGCAATAAGTAGTGAAAAATAGTTTTTCTACTCTCTTACTAGTAAATTGTATATTACCTACTATTTGGATGCTAAGTAAATGCATCATAACAGATACTGACACGTAATGACTAGCACGTAATAAAAAAAATTACGCTTCAGTTCTATAAAAATGTGTAATATCACATACGCCTTGTAAGTCAGTTGGTCGAGTTACCATGGAAACGAATTAACAGGCGTTGTTTTGACAGGTTAAAAATTATTAATCTGTCAGTGTAAATATAGTGGTAATTTAATTTTTATTTTTATAAACAAAAATAATGGTAGAAAAAGTATAGTACACATCTTGAGTTGTAAGCTTATTACATGCTTGTAAAATTACTGCGCTCGCCGCTACACGGCTCGCGCGCAACTTTTTTACTCGCATGCAATAAGCTTCTTACAACTCTCGTTATGTAATATACTATTACGGTTTGTTTACAAGGTGAATTCAAAAAGGCTTGGTAATAGCGCAGTAAAAAATTTCTTAAAAAAACTCGCTTCCAGTAAAAACTAATGATAAGAGTAAATAAGGTTATTTACTATTCGAAACAGTCACATTGGTGAAACTCTGTCCGTTAGATTTGCGACGTTGCTAAAGTTAAAAATAATTCTGCCAACTGAGGACTGATACGAACTGGATTTTTAATCGTTTGAAGCGCATATATATTTTCTTTCGCGACCCTCAGAAACAGATATGATGTACACGGACAGTGCTGCTGTACAAAAATATTGGTACCAGTAGGAGGGACAATATTTGATTTTCGGAAAATTTTGACCCCATTTTCGGTAATTTGATACAGTACGGCATTCATACACATATTTTTCGATCGTTATTTAGATTACTTTTTTTGCAATGCCGTACATATCGGATGGTACAGGGGTGAGAAAGTTAGGGAACAGCCCTTAATTTTTAAGTAGTACAAATTATATCATTTGAGCCAATATAAAACTCACTTGTGTAACAAAGAAATACTCACGACGGACCTGTAAATACAATGTAAAAATACGTTTTATCAGTTTGGCTCTTTTTAAGTACAAAAGGTGAAATCATTCTTTGTTGGTGACGAATTTATCGTTTCCGATGGAGAATGAATAATAAGGCAGTCTAAAATAAATCTTTGTTAGAAATAGATCTCGCTTTTAATTTAAGTTTATAGTTCAGGTGTGGGTAAATAATTCATGTGCCTTACATATCGCATTAGCCGTTTATGTTATTGTTATTTCGTGCAGTTCGAACGTTATAATCTATGCAGATAACTTTTTTTTGTCTGGGTGACTAATTAATAAGTTTTCCGTTAAAAACAATACTGGAGAGTGTACAGAAATTTAAGTGATAAGAAAGTGTTCTTTGTTTAGTTTAAATATAAGGTTTAAACTATAAAAAATATATATGTTATTTATTTATCCGTTAATTTAAAAATAAGTTTTAAATTAACTAAATTATAGCTTAAATAAAAGGTTTAAGGCTATAACTTTAGAGAGCTATACATTTTAAACATTGTGCTGTTTAGATACACGGTCTAGACTTCTTTAGCTGGTGCGTATTTTGGACAATCACGACGCAGTAAGTTGTTTTTTTAATTTAAATATACGGTTTAAATTAATCAGGTTCTGGTTTCAATACAAGGTTGGACCTGAAAATTTGGAGACTATAAGTTATAAGTGTTTTTTTTTATTTGTTTAAATACAAGGTTTAAGCTTTAACTTTAAACATTAATATACGATTTAGATAGATATTTATTTATTTGTTAATTTAAAAAGAACTTTTGAATTAACTAATTTATAGTTTAAATATAAGGTTTAAGCTCTAACTTTAGATATTAAGATACGGTTTAGATAGATATTTATTTATTTGTTAATTTAAAAATAAGTTTTGAATTAACTAAGTTATAATTTAAATATAAGGTTTAAGCTCTAACTTGAGACATTAAGACACGGTTTAGATAGATATTTATTTATTTGTTAATTTAAAAATAAGTTTTGAATTAACCCTAGTTTAAATATAAGGTTTAAGCTTTAACTTTAGACATTATACGGTTTAAATATACGGTTTAAGCTATAAGTCATGAGTAGATCCAGAAGTAGGTCTAAAATATCTTATTCGCCAAGCATGTCATCTAAGGTTGTGGAGGTGAGAAAACAACAGTAAGGTAGCACAACAGTACAGGATGGTCGTCAAACACCAGGTGTTTCAATTGCGGTCCCAGAGGACATGTTGCAGCGAAATGTTTCTGAGAAAAACTGGAATGCAAGCACTGTCATCTTCTAAGACATGACCAAAGAATTATTCTTTGACATGACATCTCCAATTGTTTTAAATTGTAAATAAGTCAGGTAATCCCAAGACGACTGAAAGTGAGTATAAACCATATTTACCGGTAATTAAAAATAGCATGAATTCCACTAATAATAAATCAATGTGCATGAATGAAAACAATTCTGATAAGTATAATACATGTTACTTTATTGATTGTGGTGTAAATGGCCATATATTTAGGGGTTATGTTGATTCGGGTAGCAAAGCTGTTACTTTACGTTATAGTGAAGCCAAAATGTTAAATTTGGACCTTAAACCTGTAAAAATAATGTTACGTAGTTACGGTGGTGGATGAGTTTTTGCAAACTTTGAGATTTGTATTGATTTACGTGTCGATTTAGCTTTAACAGATACCTATTACAGATTTGTATTGATTTACGTGTCGATTTAGCTTTAACAGATACCTATTACAGTTGGACAGCCATTCATCAATAATGAAAACGTCATTATGACAGTACACGGCGAACAAGTCAGACTTTTTAACAAACACAAAGCGGATTTACGGGCTGTTGCAGCCCTACCTTCCCGTAAAGTCACTTTGTGGGCTAAAGAAACTTCGGTTATACCTTCCCATCATTTAGGTCATATCACACTACATAGTGATCAAAAGAGTGGCGACATTTTTGTTGACTTGCAGCATAGACCGTGGCCTTCCCAATTTCATGTCATTCCTCGTTGTATCCTGAATCTAGATGAAGACTCTGTTCTACCAATTTTCAATGGTTGGATGACGCCATGGTCGCCAGAAGTTTCAATTTCCATGAAAGCGCAAGATTTACCATATTCAGAGTGCTAAGCTACTTCTACTTCTATTACACGTAAATTGACATTTGAAGACGTCAATGTCAATGAAATTCTGAGTGCTGAATACACGGAACAATTACTGGATATTCTTAATCAATATCCAGCATTGAGCAACTGGGTAAAAGTACCACCACGAAAATAACCATAAAATTAGCCGACGATGTTCATATAACTTACAGACCCTATCGACTCTCCTACTCAGAACGAGTAAAAGTACGTGACGTAGTACAAGAACTTTTAGATAATGACATTATCCGTGAATCTAACTCACCATACGCAAGCTCGATACTACTAGTCAAGAAGAAAAATGGAGAAGTGAGGTTATGTGTTGACTACCGCGCATTAAGTCGGAAGACAGTTAAGGACCAATATCCCCTACCTCGAATCGATGATCTAGACCGCCTTAAGGGTTGTCATTGGTTTACTAGTTTGTACCTAGCAGCAGGATACCATCAAATTGCAGTAGAAGAAGACTCTATTGCTAAGACAGCATTTATTACTCCCGACGGTCATTATGAGTATCTACGAATGCCCTTTGGATTAGTCAATGCTCCAGCAGTTTTCCAAAGGACAATGAACGAGATTCTAGGCTCATTTCGTTTTACTACTGCTTTTGCTTACCTAGATGATATTCTCATACCATCGGCAAATGTCGAAGATGGTCTTAAGAGTTTAGAAACAGTGCTAGAACTGATTAAGAAGTCTGGCATGACACTGAGACTTCAAAAATGTTATTTTCTACAAAATAACATTTCATACTTGGGACACGAGATATCCGGAGAAGGTATACAGCCTGGAAAGGAAAAGATAATGGCAGTATCAAACTTTCCTACTCCCACCTAAGTTTCCTAAGTTTATCAGAAATTTCGCAGCTATTGCAAAGTCACTTTCTAATCTAACGAAAAAGATTAGATATAAGATCACTTTCAACTGGTCAGCTGATGAAGAACATGCATTCGTTGAGCTCAAAGCAAAACTAACGTCAAAACCACTGCTGGCGATATACGATCGCGAGGCAGCTACAGAACTTCACACAGATGCTAGTAAAATAGGAATTGGAGGCATCTTACTACAAGTGCAACCAAATGGAGAATTAAAGCCGATACAATATTTTAGCAGATCAACTACCAGAGAAGAACAAAACTACCACTCCTATGAGCTAGAAACGCTAGCCGTGGTTAATTCGCTGAAAAAGTTTAGAGTATATTTGTTAGGTATTCAATTTAAGGTTATTACCGATTGTTATGCGTTGCGTGCTACCCTAACTAAACGTGATCTGATTCCAAGGATTGGTAGATGGTGGCTGTATACTCAAGAATTTGATTTTGAAGTCGAATATCGTGCTGGCTCAAAAATGAACTATGTCGATGCCCTAAGCAGGAATCCTGTTGTTACCAATGAAGAATATGATGAGCTACCAATGCTACATGTAAATATAAGTGAAGGTGATTGGGTGCTCTCTGCATAACTTACTGACAACCGCTGTAAAACTTTACACAAAATCTTGTCTGGAGTACCCACTAGTAAAGAAGAACAAAATGTTCATAAGGAGTATATTTTAAAAGATAATAGAATTTATAGAAAAATACCCAAAGGAAGACGTTGGATGGTACCCAAGGCAGCAAGAAAGAATATTTTAACGTACTACCATGATGGTGCAGGCCATTTCGGGTTGGATAAGACCTTGGAGGCTATTCAAAAAAAGATATTGGTTTCCTTCAATGCGAAATTATACGAAGAACTATATCTCGTGTTGTTTAGGTTGCCTATATAATAAGAAATCAGCCGGTAAACCGACTGGTATTCTAAACCCAATAGAGAAAAGGGCAATACCAATGGATACAATCCATTTAGATCATCTGGGCCCCTTTACTAAAAGCAAAAGAAGGAACAGCTATATTATCGTGGCTGTGGATGGATTCACGAAGTTCACCTTTATGAAAGCAGTGCCCAATACAAGTATGAATCCTGTAATAAAATTCCTAAATGAAATTATAGAGCTGTTTGGTGTTCCACGGCGCATAATCTCGGATAGAGGCACTGCATATATAAGCCAGACTTTCAAAAGTTTTTGCGGTAGCCTCGGAATAAAACGTTTTATGTGCTACCGCTACTCCAAGGGTAAACGGCCAAGTAGAGCGGATAAATCACATCATTCTTATTGCTCTGACTGCAACAGTCGAAATCGAAGAGCGTTGAGATAAAGTGGTTAGCAAGGTTAGGTGGAGAATAAACTCAACAGTTTGTTCTACTACCGGCAAGACGCCTTACGAGGTGTTTCTGGGTTATCGGCCTAGAGGCATAAATGACGCATTCCTTAGCGCTGAGGTATGCGAAGACGAACATGAGGACTTAGCTGTAGTTAGAGAGGAGGTTTCTGATAGGATTGCCGAACAGCAACTGATTCAGAAACGGGCCTACGACTCCAGACATGTCCGTCCTCATGTATACGAAGTCGGGCAACACGTGCTCGTAAAGAGGGCGAAAAGCGCCAATGATGGTAAAAGTACCAAGCTCGAGCCGCGCTATAAGGGTCCCTTTATAATAACGAAAGTATTCGATAAAGATCGATATGTTGTAAAAGACATGACAGGAGCGAAACGTACGCGCGTCATACATACGAGTGTCATACAAGGGAATACGTCCCTCTGATAAGATAAAGTTGTATAAAACGGGTGTAAGCTCGGAAACGTCCGAGGAAGAAGTCAACTTACACCAAGAAGCTTAGGCTTATTATGGTAACTAATTTATGTTTTTGTTTTTGTTACAGGTAAACGTCGCTGAGGCTTCTCGAGGGCGCGAAGGTGTCAGGTTTGGCCGACTGTAACAAAGAAATACTCACGACGGACCTGTAAATACAATGTAAAAATACGTTTTATCAGTTTGGCTCTTTTTAAGTACAAAAGGTGAAATCATTCTTTGTTGGTGACGAATTTATCGTTTCCGATGGAGAATGAATAATAAGGCAGTCTAAAATAAATCTTTGTTAGAAATAGATCTCGCTTTTAATTTAAGTTTATACTTGTCTAAATTTAGTTCCACAAAATAATAATATTTTTGGATATGCCACTTTATGGTACATGTGCTTATAAGAGAAAAAATAATTTCCCTCTGATGAGTGGAATATACCTAACGATAACAAATTTCTGTACGGCATTGATATATATTGTTATTAACAAAACTAAAATTTAGTACAAAAAAGGTTGTAAATGGCGTTAAAAGTATTGCAGTCCAGGTTGTGAGACCGCTTCCTTAGAAACAATGTTTCTGATTCGGTTTCTTTACGAATTCCTGGTCAAAAATGTCGTTGATAGTTAATAGTTTTTAAGCTATAAACAATTTAAAATTCCAAAAAATCGAAAATTCGTACTTTTGATGCTGGAAAACTAATATAATTTTTTTTTCAGGTTGCAAAGTGCCTAAATAGAAGAGCAGTTTTGAGAAGGTCTATTAAGTTTTGTTTTTTCCGTTACCAAGAAATTTATTTTAAGATAATTAATAATAAGTTTTATGGTGGCGGAAAGGGTCGATAATAAATTAATAATAACATAGGATATATTAAGTTGATGATAAATTGATTTAAAATGATATGAATAAATGATATATAACAGAAAACTAAGTCTAATGGTTCGTTTTTATCATATTTTTAAGAGTAATCAAGAACCCATTCAACTCTGGAGCGCTGTAAAACCCAATAAAATTAATGAAATATTTGTAGTAAAAATAATTATTCTTTGTAAAACCCTCTATAATTTTGCTTTGTTGTCATTTTTGTCGTAAAATGATTACAACAAAAAATTATAAGGCTAAAAGAAACTTTTTATTTGTGTTGTGGCAAGAATCACAACTTTTAGACGGCATAGTTGTCAAAACGTTTTTTACACATGAAATAATCATTTATAAATAATGCCGTACATTTTTTCTCGATACATAGGATGAATTTCCTGGAATAACCTCGATGAATATGGGTTAAAATAAAGGGTATACCATCCGATATGTACAGCACTGCAAGAAAACTAATCTAAACAACGATAGAAAGATATGTGTATGAATGCCGTACTGTGTTAAATTTCCGAAAATATTGTCAAAATTTTTCGACAATCAAAGATTGTCCTTACTACTGGTACCAATCTTTTGTACGGGATTAAGTCGCAGGCCATTATTTATGTATTACCTACCTAAGGTATATTTGTCGTACAAAAATATTTGACCAAAATACCCCTTTCTTGAGTGGTAAGTTTACTTTACATGTGTAGCCATCTGTACTAATATAAAATGATGGCATATTCTTTAAAGTTGTTATTGCATATTGTAGTATTGTTTTATTTGTGGTTCATGCTGGGTCAAATGACCTCTTAAAAATGTCTCATGGGCTTGTAGTTTATTACTTCTGTATCTTTGGGAATTTGTCTTTGTAAAAACTTTCTTCAGAAGTATGTCTTGTAAAAGACCGTAGAAAGCTGTTATATATTGTTCTCAATTAATGCGACTTTAGATGCATAACTATACACATACACACTATACTTGTTAATTTTCTTGCAGATATAAAATTACTAATATTAAACTTTTTCTGTATTTATTACATATAAAAATTTTTTATCTTTTAATGCTTGTCCTTTGAACTTCGTATTATTCATGTAAGTAATTTTTACTCTTAATATTTTAAGCGTACCATCAACTTAATGCTGTTATTTATTTTTTCCACGATATTTCATTATATCTTGATTTTTCCAACCAAATGGTGTTCCCCTGAGATACACTTTATGTATTAATGTTTTATATAAATTTGTTAAAAAGCTCATATGTAAATCAAATATTCTAAATAATATTGCAATTCATCAGAGCATTTCAACCAATTACCTTCATTAAAACCATTATTTATTTATTATATTTACTTTATATATCTTATCCGTTGTACTATTTATTAATGAGATATTTATTGCAATTTATTGAAGATTTATTAGATATATTAAGGTCAGTAACTAAATAAAAAATAAATAAATAGTTTAATAAGCAGTCTTTCATTAAATTAAAAACATGTCTACAACACGACAACGCATTTAACTTGATATCGTGATCTGAGTTCATTAATAACGCAGCAGACTGTTTTTACATCAAACTGCCAGAGGCATCTGGTAGAAAGGAAACACGGGGACAATTTTCTCTACAGCCCTGGCATTTCTTATGCTCTTAAGTGTATAAGGATTTTTGTTGACTTTGTTTATATTTACACATTTTACATTCTTCATTTACGTCACATATCTTGTCATATATCTTGTAAGGTATATTTTTTTATATCTGTGTTTGATATTCCTCAAAAAATTAACTTTTTATTTAGGATTTGGTAAGTCGAAAGTTAAACTGGCAGTCACTCCTGTCTATGATAGCCAGGTATGTATCAATACAGAATTTAAGTAATATTTTCCCATTTTGTCGCTTTTTTCCTCTTCATACAGTGTGACAATATTCCATTACCCTTCTTTCTTTATATATTATTAAATTAAAGATAAGACTGGAAATATCCTTAAAAAGTGATCTTAAGGCCCGTTTTCACGCTACGTCTTATTGTACGTTTTGTTGGATAGGACAAATCCTATACAATAAAACGCGGCGTGTAAACAGCAAAACATACGTCTTGTCGAATCGAAATGAAATCCAAGGTCAGATCGTAGAAATGATAGGAGAAGCATAGTTTTGCGAGAACTGATAGGATAAAACGTTACGTGTAAATACTTGTTCAGACAAGTCGTCCGATCTTGACTTCAGTCTCAGTGTTCCCAAAACTACTGAAAAATCAGTAGATGTACCGATTTCGCCATTTTTCTACCGATGTACCAAAAAAGACTTAAATTCTACTGAATTTTATATTCACATAGAAAGTTTTCCTTATTCTTAAATTTGAAAAGAAATAATAAGAAACAAAACAATTTTTCTTGCGATACCTGTAATTTGAATTGAGCATTTTTGTGTATTCATGAAAACGTGTGACAACATTCAAAAATTTATTTTTAAATGATACCAAAGCGGTACTTTACAAAGTACATAATGTCATAAAAGCTAATAATACAATAATAAATGAATTCAAATCCATTGTGATCCCGACCGCTTGGTTCTGGGTATTTGTCAAGTTAGTAGAAAACGGAAGGAAAAACGTAGTGTGTATACACTGGACAAAACGTACGTTTTGTCGTACGTTTTATATGACCTACAAAACGTACAATAAGACGTAGCGTGAAAACGGGCCTTTAGAATCGTAAAAACATATTGAAAGCATAATTTTAGTCATTAAAATATGTAATTAAATGTCTATTATTGATTTAAATAGGACAAATTAAAATAACAACTTTAAAGAGTTATATAGGTATATAACATACACAAAATGTATATTACAAACAAAATAATTTGATTTCGAAAATAGCTTGAAAGTGTATTGTTGTAGGTAAATATAGTTTTTTTAAAACAAGATTTTTATTGGGACCTAATTTTTTTTTAAGCTGTCTTTTGTTAAATTTAAAAGCGACTTAATTGTTTTTTGAAATAAAAAAGGAGAACTATTGTTGCTTATTCAACTCCGTCATTTTCAACTTTTAGACAAAAATGGTAGGAACTGAAGTCGAGAATTTCCGAGTTAGGGGGGATAATAGTGGCAGGAGAGAAGGAAGCATATTTTAAAATAATCTCATTTAATATTCACTTTACGGCATAAATGTACAAAAACAAAAATAAAGAGAATCACATTTTGTACAATTTTAATTTATTTCATTTTTTTGCTAAAATCAATATCTAAGGTCCTAAGCCTATTAAACCCTAGACAATGACACCATCAGCAACAAGCCATAAACAGGAAGAAGCCCTTAATTTTAAATAATATTTTAAGGAAAAAAATTAAGGATATTAAAATTAATAATTAAAATATTAATACACGAGATAATTTGATAATTATGCTCCTCCCCTTCCTCTATTTTCTTTCTATCTCGGAAAATTTTAGTCGTTAGCATTTTTCTCGAAATGTTAAAAATGGCGGAGATATTGATCGTTTCTGATTTAAAATCAAGATGGCGCCTTACGCAATGGCTGAATTTAGTCGCGATTTAAGATTTACACTACTATTGATCCCTTCTAAAGGTTAGAATAATAAAATTTGCGGAAGCTTTCAATGAAAGGTCAATTGCTATCTCGACTGGACTATACAGTTAATTGGCTAATTGTACATCTTGTATTCGTGCTACCTTCAGACTTAGGTATTGGTGTTAACGACTACTTACGTAGCTGGAACCAACGACCTTACGTACCCTTTAAAACCCAGTGGCAACTTAATTAAATCAGAAATAGAAAAATTTCTGGTGTCTGTGCCGGAATGAAAACTGGATCGTCTGGTTTGCTAAACTAGTACCAAGCCATTGAGCTATGGCTGCCACTATTACGTCACTTTGTCCAAAATTTGTATTTTTTATTTTTTTCTCTATCAATGATTACCTTTAAATTTTTTTAATTTGACTAGAATTCTGTTGTATTTGGCCCTCAAAACTCGTATATCCCTTTTTAAGAAAGGACTTTTAGGTTAACAATGTCCGTTTTCAATCACAAACCGTTTTACTTGATCATTAAGTTCCTTAAAATTACCAATTTTAGTTATACGTGATGAAGATGCAATGTTTTTTACACTTTGATTTTTACCAGTACCTTATGGCGTTGGTCAGGAAATACACTGGCGTTGGGTGCTGCATCTGCTATGCTGCTACGTTTAGTTATGTCCTAATCTTCACTTTTAGAGTACTCTCCACTTGTTTTGTCACCAATAAACTCATCATTCTTAAAGTACTGACTAATTTTACCTACCTTTGTATTTTTTTTCAGACTTTTTTTCCCTTTTATTTTTCACTCCCACTTTAGGGTTATTTTAGATAAGTAAATAATATTTTCTAGAACTAGACTTGCTGTATAATGTACAGTTTGTCAATTTCTTTGTTGGTCAAAGCTTCAATTTTTAACTTGGGATAATTAGAATCGAAGTCCTTCTCGAAATCTATAAAGGTGGATGATCTTTTTAAATATGTTGTACATGATTGGTAGTGGACGTACGTTTGCTGTATTTCAGTGGTCTGGTACACATCTTGATCTTAGATAGTTTGTAAATATGTCTGATAAGATTTTCTAGGATTTTTTGCCAGCGTATTTAAGTAGTTCTACTGTTATGCTATCTATTCCGGCTGCTTGAATGCACTTCATTTTTCTAATTGTTAATTATACTTCTTCCGGAAGGACTTCTGATACATCTTCTTGGTTACTAACTGCTTTTTCAAATATGTCAGGGCTTATAGTTCTGTGCAAAATTTAGTCACAAGTTGTATTATTTTATTTATGTCTGTAATTCTCGTGCTTTTGTTTAGAGTAACGATTGGCATATTCCCAATAATAAATGCTTTTTTTGATGTCTTATAGTTGTTCCTGTTTTATATTACTTCTTCTAAAAGTCTTTCATTGTTTCTTTTTTGTCTTCTTTAAAACAGTTTCGTATTGTCTTACAAAATTTTGTGTAGTATATTCTCTGTCTATTGCTACTTACTTTTATTTCCCTTCTTTGTTTTAGCATTATTTTAGTTTTACTAGACAGTTTCCCATATTTATATTACATTATAATCTTTCATCAATTTTACTTTGGTAGTTAGTTAGTTTGGTAGTAAGGTATTTTTTATCAGTTTTCCTTTGGTAGTTTTCTTTTAGATTGGTAATTTGTATACCAATTACTGTTGGTTTTGTGATTTGTTTTATTTTTTCTAATTTTAGATCTGGAACAATTTTTTGCTCTAGCTAGTCTATGGTCGCTGCCTGTTTAAAATTTATTTATTACTTCTTCTTCTTCTTTGGATGCCGTCTTTAATGAAGGTTGGCGATAACCTCAGCAAAATCATTTCTGTCCCTGGCTTTTCTTATTAAAGATTGAGAATCCAATCCAGTCCACTCACGAATGTTCTTCAACCAGGACGCCTGCCGTCTACCAGGACCACGTTTTCCTTCTACCTTCCCCTCTATAAGAAGCTGCAGTAGCTGGTATTTCTCATTTCTGTATATGTGTTCCAAATATGAGGTTTTCCGTGTTTTCATTATTTTTAAGAGTTCTCTGTCGGTACCCATCTTATGTAGCACCTGCTCGTTGCTCATATGCGCTGTCCAGGGGACTTTCAGCATCCTTCGAAATAACCACATTTCAAAACTTTCCAAACGCCTGAGTGAGTTGATTTTGAAGGTCCAGGCCTCCATTCCATATAGGAAATACGTGCTGTAAACGTAACATTTCAGCATTCGGTATCGGATTTTGAGATTGAGTGTTTGGGACGTAAACATTTGTTTCATTTTTAAAAAGACATTTCTTGCTTGTTCAATTCGTGATTTTATTTCTATGTCTGGATCTATATCTTTCGTTATCCAGCACCCTATATATGGATGGATGGATGTTTTGGAGACAATCATTGTTTTTGTTTTCTTGACGTTAATGCTGAGGCCGTATTGTTCTCCGATCGATCTGACGCGATCTAAGAGTGTCTGGAGATCCTGTGCGCTTTCTGCAATTAGGACCGTGTCGTCGGCGTATCGTACATTATTTAGAACTCTGCCGTTAATTTTAACACCTTCTCTTGATTGCTCTAGTGCTCGTGCAAAGATTTCTTCCGAATATATATTGAAAAGTAGTGGTGACAATACACACCCCTGTCGTACACCTCGCTTGATATTGAATATTTCTGTGTCACCGGCTTCTGTTCTAACTGCTGCAGTTTGGTTAAAATACAGCGTTTGGATAATTTTAAAATCGTTCTCGTCTAGTCCCTTTTTGTGAAGGCAATCCATCAGCTTATCATGTTTTACTTTGTCGAAGGCCTTTTGATAGTCAATAAAACATAAAAAGAGATCCTTTTTTTGGTCTCGTCATTTTTGCAGCAGTATAATAAAACTGGTTAATGCTTCCCGTGTCCCAAATCCATTTCGGAAGCCAAATTGTTCATCACTGATATCCTGTTCACATTTCTTATAAATGCGTTGGTGAATAACTTTCAAGAATAACTTTAACATATGCGACATTAAACTAATAAGTCTGAAATCACCACACTTCTTTGCTCCCTTAGTTTTTGGAAGGGGAATAAAGACTGATTTTAACCAGTCTTGTGGAATTTCACCGCTTGTATATATTTGATTAAATAATTTGACGATTATATTTAAATGTTTCTCTTCCAGTAGCTTTATGACTTCCGTATGTATGTCATCGGGGCCAGGGGCTTTCCCATTTTTTGCGTATTTGATTGTTCTCTCTACTTCTTGTTTTAATATAGAAGGACTGGTTTCATGGTTTTTATATATTATGTTTATGTTGATTTTGTCTGCAGGGACTGCACATATGAGGTCGTCTACATATTGGTAAATGAAGGGGAATACTTTTCACTCGTATCATCCAGACGAGCAGAAGATTAACATCATAAAAGGTCTGAAAAACAGAATAAAAAGAATTTGTCACCCTTCTAACTACAATAAGAACATCAATTTATTGTATGAGATTCTTAGAAAAAATCACTACCCTAAGATGCTTCTTAATAAACTGCTATTTCAAGATATGCCAACAGTTAGAACACACCAAAGACAAACATTAGAAGGAGTAACAGTAGAAGTTTTCTATGGGAGATTGCCTTACATCAAAGGTTTATCACCACAGATCACAAACCTTTTCAGACAGTTCAACATAGTGATAGCAAATTCTGTGTACCAAAGATTAGGGACATACTTTACTCACCTGACAGAAAGAGTTAAAAAATTTGATAACTTCAATGTAGTGTATTCTATTCCATGTGGTTCTTGTTCAGAAGTGTATGTCGGTCAAACCAGCCAGAAACTCTCAAAAAGAATAGCTTTGCACAAGAGTGATGTAGTGAGGAAGCCCAAAGCACAGCCTTTAGCCAACATATTAAGAATACTGGACACACTGCTAACTATGAAAATGTGCAAGTACTAAAGAAGTTTGACAACCAATTTAAGAGAAACTTCATAGAAATGTGCTACATCCATAACTGCAGCTCTCCTATGAACTGTAAGAAAGATGTTGAAAACTTAAGTTGTATTTATTCCTTTCTACTTCAACAGGACTTGACAAGATGTAACAAACTGGAGAATGTAGGGAACTTATAATAACATGCATAGATTACCTACCTGTACTTGAGAAAAAAGACTTCATTTCCCTGCTGATTATGTTTCCTAGGGTTCTTTCTTTTCATATCCATGAGGTGTGATGTGCAAAAGTGAAAATTATAACCTCGTTACATATGACACCCGGATATTGACAGAAATATGTCATCAAAAAAGAAGATTAATTCTTCTTTTCTACCTTTAACATGAAGTTGCAGTTTTTGTAGGTTGTAAATTTTAGACTTTTTTTGTTGTGTTTGTATTTGAAAAAATACCCTGTTGTGTTGTAATGTTTTTATTCAAAGTTTTAAATGTATTTTTTAATATGTTCAACATGTTTGTGACAGTGTTCTTCACCACTAGGACCAACTGAACATTTTCAAAGTAGGTTTTTAAATGTTGATTTCCACCACTTGTACTAAAATAGGTTTTTCATTTAGGTGCTGATGAAGGTGACAACATATCACCGAAAATTTCACATTTAATAAGTCTACACCAACTGTTACCATCTCTAGCTGATCCTTGTTTTGACGCTTTCCCGAAAGTTACCCTCCAAAGAATTATATATATATATATATATATATATATATATATATATATATATATATATTATATATATATATATATATATATATATATATATATATATATATATATATACATATATATTGAAATGATTTCAATATGTTAAAAAGGACACAACTTAAAGGGATTTTTATATGAATTTGTTGTTTATGAATTTCATGAAGCCATCACAATGTGGGTTCTACTCTGAAATAAAAGAGAAAAAAAAGATTAGTAAATTGTTAAATAAATTAATTTTGACTTACCTGGTATAGTGTTAATAATTTCTGAATAGTATATACTTCATCTAATTTAGATAACGACTTACGTCATTATCTACGTCAGAGATCGAAGTTGACATAGTTGCCAAAGTATAAAAAAATCCTGATTCCATTTTAAATCAAATAGATTACATAATTATTGCAAAAGTATTACCATCACTTTACAACGACTATTTAAATTCTTACGTGACATTTTTGAAATAAAACACACTAATTTTGTTCTAAAAAGAACAGATTTTATTAACTAGTTCAAAATATAAAACAAGAGATATTCACTTTAAAATTCAAAATAATGAAGTACAAAAAGTGTCAACACCGCAACTGTCAAATAAGTGTTACCAATTTATGCCAAAATTTTACCTTCGTTCGATTACAGTTACAGTGTGTTCCGAACAAATGTTCTTGATAAAAACGCTTTATAATGCATTTATACAAATTAAATGAAACATATTATTGTGTATTTCTTTAAGTTAACATTAATAGAAATTTTTAAATATTATTTCTACGCGTATATAATAAAATATGTCTAGTGGCTGTAATGCCAGTGTACTCGGTAAAGTGATTCTAAAAAAGAACACAACTACACCCTAAATATTTTGTGTTGGTATCATGTGTCGTCACAGGCTATAACGCCGATGACGTGCATCGTTATATAAATTAGATGAAGTGTAGTTGCCTAGTGTATAGGTGAATCGTCTAAACCTTAAAAAAAAAACAAAAAAAGAATTATTTTAAAAAAATATTTAAACATAGAAATTTTAATAAACGTCAGAAAATAAACTGCTTGACAGTTTATTTGACAGTCTGTGGGAGCTAAATTATTAGGGGTTTTGTTAAATAAGAAATTACAATGATGTGGAAATGAAGAGAATAAATTAGTATTGTAATAGAATAAGTTTTATATCTAAACATTTTTTTTTTATAAATTCCCAAATTAGATGTGATTAAAGTGATTATGAGAAAGTAATGTGGCTTGACAAATATGTCAAACAGGACAGTTTTATGGTTTAAAATATTTAAATAGAAGACAGAAAAAAAAGAACGTTGGTTGCTGTTAGCAACGGATAATAATAGGAATTGGTTTTTTTTTGGAGAAGACGCCGACGAAAATTTTTGGACGAAAGGAGCCCCGAAAACTGTGGATAGTCCGAGAGTGTTTTCAAATCGTTTAATCAAAATATAGTTTTTCCACAGCAGAGATACTCAGAATTTGTTTCAGTGAGTAAGAGAAACCATTTGATTTATAAATTATTATTGAAGTATAGAAATGTCATTGAAATTGAGAAAATTAAAATTCATGAATTAACATAATTGCGATAGGCCTTAAAAATTGAAATATTAATGATCATTAAATTAAAAATAGTATAGTACGTACCTTAACTTCCGAAGAGAGGATTGCTATTCCAGTTTCACTGATTATTTTTGAGTAGTTAGTTTCCTTTAAAGAAATCAGAACTGTTTTAAAGTGAGGTTGGACAATAATTTTGGGGATCATTTGAAATTTTGATTATATTTGAGTTATATTATATTTGAAGTTTAAAGTCAGCGGAGTAAAGTGTTTAGTTTCTTTTTCTTTATAGTTCATTTAAACACTTTATAAAGTTGCAATATTAATTTAGTTTTTAGGTACTTGTAGAGAGTCTCCACATTTTGTACTACATGTTTTTTGTCACGTCAGTAAACCACGTTAAGATTTAAACTATTCCTATTTTTGTAAGTTTTTAAAGGCAACCGAAGTTGCAGACGAATTTTATTGTTTATATTAAATTTGTTCAATATTAATAAATAACGTGCTTCATTTGCTTAGAACACATAATTGAGCTAGCTGAGGTATATTAAATCAAACAACGAACCACATATTTTAAAAATTACAACATTTATATAAAAAAAAATAAAATTATTAAAATACAACTTTTTCAATATATATATATATATATATATATATATATATATATATATATATATATATATATATATATATACACTCACTACTGAGTGTACACTACACTCATGTCACTACAGTAGTGATAGCGTAGTGATCAGTGAACAGTGTAGTAGTGTCTGGGGGCTCGGGAGACTAAGACCTCGGAAGCCCTGAGGAAGGCATAAGAGAGGATGCCAAAAGCTCGGCAAAATGGATATCGACGCGGTTCAATTTGGAAGACTGGTGAGTTTGATAATAATTTTAGTAATAATATTAATCTTAGGTCTAGGTTTTATTGTACTAACCGCGGAAATCTTTCCGAATATATATATATATATATATATATATATATATATATATATATATATATATATATATATATATTGTAAAAATCGAAAATCAAATCCATCCATCAAAAATATAAATTACCTCCGAAAGTTGGAAGCCCATGTGGAACAATAAATCTCAAAACTGTCATTACTAGCCGGCCAATAGTTAAGCCTCGTCTAGCCCAGTCTCTCAGTTGTGACATGGTCTTATCTTAAAAGTTAATCTAAAAAATTAGTTTGGCTGGGACACATAAACCAATAGGCCACAACTGACGAAATGACCCTGAAGATGATCTATTGATCGAAAGTACTTGGGCAAGATTAAATTAATCACCGTGTTCGATAGTTGCCTTGTATACCCTCAAAGTTTAATTATTCGAACATTCAACCTTATATTGTATAAAAGTAAGCATTTTAATGAAAATAGAAGACGATTGGCCACTATCTGCCGTAGCAAACTATTTTAAAATAAGCTGAACAACAGTTTTTGATATTAATAAAAGATGGAGAGAACAACAAGCTCTCGAAAGAAAGCACTGTTCCGAAAGACCAAAAATCTACCGCTTATGAAGATCGTACACTTTTGGAGAGATTAGAAGAGAATCCTTTTAAAGTTGCGAAAACTGCAAGAATTACGTTAAATACGAATTACAGAATAAAGCACCGCGCTAAAAAAATTTTCAATCTTCTAACACAAAATTTGGGTGCATAGACCAAATAATAGATTTAATCCTTTATATGTTGATAGATATCGAGTAGCTGGTCATGTTAGTGCCAATATATGGGGATGTATTTTATCTAGAGGAATGGGAATGGTATGGTGTATTGATGGCAAGTTTTTTGGGAAGACTTATATGAATATTATAGAAAAGATAATGTTTCTTAGTGTCAAACAGTTGTATCCAGAAAATAATTTTATCATGCAACAACGTCTTATCCGGGACATATAGTAAGGAAAAGTCGATATAAAATTTTAAAACTGATCCATAACGGCAAAATAGAGAACCGTAGAGGTGTAGGAAGAAAACAAGTTTCTTGGCTAAAAAACATTCGTGAATGGAGATACCAAGAATATAGGTGTTTATTATAAAACGGTTGCATCGGCATAGTTTTATACCTTAAAAATGCTGAAGAGCTGTGGCACGGTATACAACAGCTTTGGGAAGATCTTTCGGAAGAAGACACGTTCCTTTCACGCTGATGGACCAAAAGACTACCAATCGTTATTAATGCTGATGGAGATATTAGAAAATAATAATTTTATTTTTACATACCTAAATTATATATAGTTTTTGTCTTTCAGATCCTCGCTTTCATTCGAGTGTTTCTTCCCTGCCTTTTTTATTATTAGCAAAACTGTGGTTCTGCTTATGTTAAAATGTTTTGATGACTCTGATAGTGCCCATTTATCTTTTAATTTGGTTAGAATTCTTACTTTAATTTATATTGTTAAGTAAAGTTGTTTGTTTTATTCCTAAAATAATAATAAGATCCATATTTTATGTAAAAACTATCATTTATATGTTCTTTATATATTGGAGGAATTCCTAATAATATTTAGACCTAAGTAATTATCACAATTTATGAATTAACATATGCTATCAATCAGAAGTACGGGCTTGATTTTAACATCTAGAAAACCAAGTACATGGTCATCAGTAAGAAGCATATTCCACCCAGACAATTACTGGTAGATCAGCAACAAATACTCCAAGTGCCCCGTTACTTCTATTTAGGGACCACCATAAACGACCAATGGGACCACTTTAGTTGAGATAAAACAGAGAATTGAAAAAGCCAGCTCAGCGTTTGTCAGAATGAGCAAGATATTTAAGAGCACGACCTACACCTAAAAACAAAAATCCGTTTATTGAGATGCTACGTGTTTACAGTGCTGCTCTATGGGGTTGAATCATGGACACTAACTAAGGTATCCATGAAAAAACTCGAGGCGTTTGAGATGTGGTGTTATAGATGGATACTGAGGATCTCCTGGGTGGACCGAGTAACAAACGTTGAAGTTCTACGTCAGATGGATAAGACATGTGAAATTATATCCACAGTAAAACAGATCTTGAACATATAATGCGAAACGACCATAGATATAACCTGCTGCAATTTATACTACAGGGAAAGGTCTACGGAATGAGTGGACCAGGAAGAAGAAGAATATGTTGGCTCCAGAATTTACGAAAATGGTTTCCTTGACCACTTCAGGACTATTTCTAGCTGCGGTCAATAAAGTTAGAATTTCCATGCTAGTTGCCAACATCCGTAACGGATAGGCACCACAAGAAGAAGAAAAATCAATTGTTTGTTCTTTTTCTGTTTATTTTATTATTTGTCTTTCATAATGTATTGTCATACCAATACACTGCTAAAAATAATTAAATCTTACCAAGAGTCGTATTTTTTAGGAACCAGCTGTACATACAAAAATACAAACTTAAAATTTTAATATTGAATTAAAATCAAAGCTAATTGTGCCTAGAGCTTTACAAAAAATAATTTTAAATGATACTTATGGTTTTCGATGTCGTCTTCAAGTAGTTAAACAGGATTGCAAAATGTATTTTTTGTAGCATAACATACTGCAGTATTTTACTTCCAATGGTTGATCATGTGGTTCGGTGATGTCCTCACCCAAAAAGGTGAACAAAATTTAATGTAGGACCAAACAACTAGAATAATAAACCTTGTGATAGCAACATCACAACTTAAACACTTCGTTGGCATATAAAGGTTACAAATAATTACAAATTTTAAATAGCAAATTGGCCAGGATAAAATCAATATAATTAATAATAAATGAATGAGTTAAATTAAATTAAAACAGTAACTGCATAAAGAAATAACACATCGAAAAATAAAGCATTGTGTAGTTTAAGGTTAAGTCAAATTCAAAACTACAAAAAGACATATAAAAAAATTGATTAATCAGAAATAGAGTTTGACTTACCTCAGAAAAGAGTTAACAATATAAATGAATTTATTTAATTCGGTTCAAAATCCAGCTTAAATGATCAATCGACATTAAAAGATCTTCCCCTAAATTATATTTTTCCTTTTCCAAAAAACTATATAAGTATACTACTTTACATACAGTATTGTACGAATTAATGGAATCACTGTGAATTTTTTTTTCATTTTTTCAATATTCACAGTTGGCAACACTACCTACACAGTTGACAGCTGACCAAGCATTGAAAACATAACCTTACTGTGTGTTGGTGTGTTTGAGTGTGTTTTAGGTCATTTCTTACCAAGCTTGTGTTGTTTTGGGGGTTTTTGTACTATTTTGTGTTGTTTTTGGTATTATTCCAACATGGATATTACGCCTAGGAAGCGTGAAAAGATTGTCACGTTGAGTGAACACACTATTATGTCACAAAGAGAGATTGCTAGAACGTGTGGAGTAAGTCAGGGGGTAGTAAGCAAAATTTTGAAGCGTAAACGAGAAACGGGATCAGTGGATATGAAAAGGTTAGCTTTTTTCCCGCCAATTCGCTACCTAAACTTTCTTCTTGGATCTTCTAGCTTAAGGTTCTCCTGATGCAATGACAATTTATTTGTACGTACATACAGTTGACATTAACTTCTACTGACTGATACCAATCAGAATAATTTAAATTTTTTAAACACTTTAATTACTTTTTAAATCACACAATTTAATTTTTTTTAATTAAATTAAATCTATTTTTTCTTTAGATGTTATTTTTTTACGAAAATAAACAAACTGTCTTTTTCTCTACTTTCAAAATCCCATCAAACGTACGACTTCTTCTCCTTTTCTATTTTTAACCAATGATCTTTTATTATAAAACAAAGAATCAGAATTCCAAGTTTTCCAATTTTCCAATTTTCCAATTTTTGAATAGATAATGTCTGTTACTGTCACTGTTAATTACAATAGTTTTCGTGGTTAAAAACTTATTAGTTAAAAAATACAATAAAAAGTTATACCTGTATTACAAATAATTTCACAAAATTCTTAAAAGATATAATGGTCTTCAGTTAAATTTGTATAAAATAAAACAGAAATTGAAGCCAGGAGAAACAGTATCGTGTTGGAATTGGTGGGAAAAGGTAGTCCTTAGTTTATAAAAGTTTTGTATAAAAAATATTTTATTTTTAGCAAGAAAAAAGATCCTTGACATAAAACTTTATCTTTTAAATTTATTATTAAAAAACCACTGATATAGTTGTCAAATACAATTTAAAAAAAAACAAAATTTTGTTAAAGAGTCCTCTGAAATAACTTTACAGTCAAATAGCTGAGATAGAGCAATCAATTTTGATTTAAAATATATTAAAGAAATTTACAAATCAACATTAAATTTGTGTGTGAGTGTGTCTATGTCTTTATCACGTAAAAGAAAAGAAAAAAGAATCTACCGTTAAAAATAAATTTGGTGTTATAAATAAAAATATAATGAAATTATAGTTGCATCACACTAACCACTGTAAGAAATTATAGTACCTAACTATTTATGAAGAACAGAGATGTACATACAAAAATTCGAAAATAGGTTTCACATAGCTTTCTGTGCAATTATCAGAAAATTTAAATTGATCTCTCGAAATACAAATTTATTAGACTGAAACAAATACCATTTTTACCAGAAATCAATGAAACATAAATACACAGTGAAAATATATTATTAGAAAAGCCATTAAGATAGTTGTTCAAATAAAACAAGATAGGAATTTTTACTGCACTTGTTAAAATTATAGAATGGAGTATTTGATGATGACATGTTTTGATCGATAGTTTCTCTTTATTTATTGAATTATTAAATTATACATAATCCCGCTACAGGTATTCATATACATTATTGACAAAACAATTTTAACCCGGTGTTTAAAGTTTATTCATTTTAAGATATGAATAGGCAGCTATTTACTCGTGGTATATTACATTTAATTAATGTATTTTTAAAGCGAAGAATATACAAGCGATGTATTAATTTTTCTTTATCGTAAACTCAGATCATCGTCACGAAATTAGTATAAGAAATAAGTTGTTACAACCCATTTATTTGAAGAGCCCAAATTTTTAAATTTTATTAAAATCTATAACAAGATGTATAAGAAATTGTTAAAATAAATAAATAAATATTTATTCAATTTTAAAAATATTATTAAAAATTTAAAAATACAAAAAAACTTCGCGCTAGTATACAGTGCCGCCTAATATACCACTTTTTGTGTGTGCATTAGTCGCCAAAGCTAATAAAAAAAACCTTTCATTTTCAGTAGTATTCTTTTTTTTATAATCATAAATATTTTTTCTTTAATGAAATGACGAGAACCGTTTTGTTCCTAAATAAACAAAATTATTTTCAAATTGAATAATTTATGACACAAGAGGAGTTCTGTCATTAATATTTAATATAAGATACTTATCTGAAAATGATAGAACAGGGCTTTAAAAACTAAAATTTAGGTTATTGATGAATTCAAAATTATAGTTTTTATTTGTGTTTTTGAGCCTTGAATATCTTAGTTTTGCATTTTTCTTAGTTTTAAAACATTTATTTAACACGAAAAACGATCAAGTTTACAAAAAACCTACACGAGACTTATTTTCTTCAGAATAACCAAAAAAATAAAAAAAAAATTTGGGCCAAAAAAATTGATTGTTACAATTTGTTCTAGAGCAATTGCAATTAAAACCTTTAGAAGTACCTCAGGAAAGAATTTTGTGTAAAAGCAGATTATAGTTGTGAAAACTATATAAAGAGTAGCACTAAAATTAGATTGGACCAAGAAAACAAGTTGAGCTAAAAGAGACAGTTTGCTGAGTAGGGTTCTTCTTTGTCAACCATTTTCCATCCACTCCTGAATGTAGGTCTCTCCCAATGGCTTCCATCTTTCTCTATCTTGCGCCAATCTAATCCACTGTTTGCCTGCCACTGTTCTTTTGTCATTATATCGGGCTACGTGACCTGCCCAGCGCCATTTCATTTTTGTAATTTCTTCCACAATATCCCTAATCTTCGTTCTACGTCTTATCTCGGTGTTTCTAATCTTGTCTCTTAGTGATATTCCAAGCATGATTCGTTCCATTGCTCTTTGCGTTGTTTCTAATTTTTTGGCAGATTTTTTGGTAAGTGCTACTGTCTCCAAGCCGTAGGTACAAACAGGTAGTATGCATGTGTTATACACCTTTTTCTTTAAGTTTATAGAAATGGAGGTGTTTTTCAAGATATGTGCTAGTTTGCCGAAAGCGCTCCAAGCCAGTTGTGTTCTTCTTTTAATTTCAGCATCTTGATTTGGTTTTTCTAGTTTGATAACATGATCTAGATATACATAATGTTCCACATTTTCTATGGTATGATTTTGTATTGTTATATTTGTCTGGTCTCGGCTCAGTATTTTTGTTTTGCTGTAATTCATTTTTAAGCCTACCGCTCCTGAAACTGCATTTAATTGTTGTAACATATCATTTAGTTCTTGGGTATTATCGGCTATTAAAACTATGTCATCTGTGAATCTCAAGTGGTTTAAGTATGATCCGTCGACGTTGATACTTTTATTGTTCCATTTCAGTTTTTTAAAAATATCTTCTACAGCAAGGGTAAATAGTTTGGGAGAGATGGTGTCTCCTTGTCTTACTCGCCGTTGTAGTCTTAGGGCATTAATTTTTGTGCTTTTGTCCAGCTTTATATGCATGGTGGCATTTTCATATATGTTTTTAATTATGTTAATGTATTGATACAATTTTAAATGTTATGACATATAGAACTGTAAATATTTTATGACTAATTCTTTTTTATTGATTCTCGTAATTTGTAGGTCAAAATCTACCTGAGCTTCGATACCAGTTGTTTACAGAAATATCTAGACCCTAATTTTAGTGAGTCATCCACGACTCGAAGTTGAAAAAGAACTAGTCTCAGCGGTTAATTGCCTTCACCGAAAAAACCAGTATATTCCATGGGGTTCTTTGCAAAAATAGGTCACCGAACTTTCCAGATAGCGGAAGTTTCTTTATATATAAAGACGAAACTTTATTGCGGAACTTAGTCATAAGAAGATCGGGAAACGCGATTTAATTGTAACGAAACGAAAATAAATTATTTGTAATATAAATTAGGATTAATAAAGACTTTAATAAATTCGTAATTAGTGATCGTGAGTTTTAATAAATTAGAATATAGACAATAAACTAGAATAAAGACAAATAAATTAGAACAATATAAATATACAACAGTATCTTGAATCTATGCTTGCATTTTCTAGAGATTCAAGCACTGCCCATAATTCGATGGAATCGAATACTTTATGGAAATCGACGAACGCCATATGAAATGGAACATTATACTCGGTGCATTTTTCTATCAGTGTTCTTACGGTGTGCAAGTGGTCTATGGTGTTAAAATGTTTTCTGAATCCAGCCTGCTCGATAGGTTGATAGAAATCGAGCTTATGTGTTAGGCGGTTGGTTATGATTTTAGTTAGTAATTTATACAGATGTGATAGCAAGGATATTGGTCTGCCACCAATTTTCAACATTTCAACTGTAATCTTATCCTCACCTGGACATTTATTCGTTTTAAGTTGATTTAGGGCCATTCTTATTTCATAGTCGGTTATGTCCAGTATTTCTTCTGAGCCGGTGTTAATTATTGTTCGTTGAGTACGACGTTATTGTGGTTGTGTATTTATCGAGTATAGTTTAGTGTAGAATTTTTCAATGGCCTCGCTTATTTCCTTTCTGTCTCTGACGGTGACGTTTTTCTCATTTTTTATTTCTATGATTTTTGTTTTGCCGCTTGAGTTGTTTGCTTTGAGTACTTTCATGTTGCAGTTATCTTGTATTCTATTTTTTATTAGATTGTTATTATAGTTTCTATGATCGTTCCTGATTTCTTTCTTCACATTTTTGTTTAAACTTTTAAAGCTGTCCGAAGTTCGATCTGTTCTGTTTCGTCTTTCTTGGAGTAGTTTAATTGTATTAGGTTGAAGTTTAGATGTTTTGGCTGTTTTCGTGTTTGAGCATATTTTCTTAACCGATGTTGTTACAGTTACTTTTATTTTAGTGGCTAGTCCGTTTATATTCATTTGTTTCTAAAATATCAAAATAATTGAGCTTCCATAACCCTACTCCACTCCATGAAACAAATGGAGAATGGTTATGAAAGCTCAATTATTTTGATATTTTAGATATCTGAATTAGGCAAATTTTCCTTTTAGAAGAAGTGTAAACTGTATCGCCTAAATTTAGACTGGTCTGGAACTGCAGAAAAGTGGTAGGTAAAATCTGGAGACTAAAAGCAAAAATTACATTCACAGTAAGAATCAGAAAATGTCTTACTTGGCGAAACTAAAATTCAAATATAGAGCAGATAGCTGATGAATTGGATAACAAGGGGAATCTACAGTTTACAACTTACGTAAATAAATAAAGCAGAAAGACGATTGTGATTTAATTTTAATGCAGGTTTCCTGGCATCCACTTAGACGTACTTGAACCTTATTGAATCTCCTCAAAGTGACTTATGCAAAAGCTCTGCATTAAAAATAAATCTCTCGGGCCATAATAAAATAATTATAAAGATAATTATATATAGACGTTACAATGACATCTAATAATAATCAAAGTAGAAATCCGATGATTTTTAACTTGGCGAACTTAAAAGTCAGATATCCGCCTATAAATGCTAAACCACCATTAATATTTGTTAACAATGTAAGTTACTTCTCAGAAATGATAAAAACAATTACAAAAATAACTAAAGCCAAACAATACGAAACCAGAACCACGGCAAAGTCCAAATAAATTGTAGCTACCGAGAAATATACAGAAAATTAAGAAAAGATATATGAGAGAGAACCACATTATTCATCACAAGTATTAGTATATATATATATATATATATATATATATATATATATATATAGTATATATATATATATATATATATTAGTATGTATATATATATATATATATATATAATAACGATTTCCGAAGTGGAAATTGATGAAACGTCAATAAACGTATTTTTATCTTAAAAAAAAAAGTATTAGTAAAATCAAGAAAAAAATAATAAGGTCGTAATTAAGCATCTTCATTCAGATGTAACAGAAGATATCAAATAAGAACTGACAAAACTTGGTTACAATGTAAGAGACATTAATAATGCTAAACATAGGATTACAAAAGAGACCGTAAAAATGTTCTTCTTTGACCTTGAATTATCAGAAAATAAATAAGATATTTATATTCTGTAATATACAAATTGAACCACCAATATAAAAAACAAAAATATTATCCAATGTATGAGATGGTAATTATTATGACCATTCAAAATCATATTGCAATTGACTATATGTATGCGTGAAATGTGGAGGGCAGCACAGCACAAAAAGCTCTAAAAAGAACAAGAACATACAAGCCACATGTGCTATGTGGAAGAGATCACCCAGCTAACTATATAGAATTTCGAATATTATGGTAATTTAGATGAAAATAAAAATACCGCACAAATTACGTATATGCACTTTTGGGGCATCTTCTTAGCTATACAATCATTTTGTCGACAAATATAATTTTCACGGAAAACTAACCATACTTTCCGGGCTCCAATATGTCCGTTATTTACATATAGGTTTTCCATCCGTTTTTTCGGCCAGTGTTGGTGTCACCAAATATAATTCTATTCCTTCAATTCTTTTAAAGAAAATAAAGTCTTCTCTTTCTACTCTTCTTTTATCCTTTTCCTCCAAACCTTCTTGATTCCTTCTTATTCTGTATTTGTGATAAAACCCCAGCAAATTTTTGAATTAAAGCATTGTTTCTCAGAATAAATGGTTGGTGGTAAATAGGATGGTACACATTGATTTCTTTTGAGAACTCTTTTTTTAATCTTGGGAAAGCTTTATCTTGTTCTTCCTTCCAATTCCATCTAATTCCTTTTTTTAGTAATTTAATTAGCGGTATTTGTTTCTCGGTTATGTGTGGGATTAGTTTTTTAAAGTAATTCACCCTTCCGAGAAAACCTCTCAAAGTTTTTAAATTTTTCGGTTTCGGATAATCATTTATTAAATTTACTC
>OU898276.1:124115541-124143041 GCA_918026665.1 Diabrotica balteata | reverse complement strand
AGCGGCTATTTCATTTTCTCCACTTATGGCGTTTCCCTATTTATCTTTGTAAAATATTGTTTTCTGTTGGTATCCTCTTTTTTTATGTTTTACTCCCTAATATAGATTTCTAATTTCTCGATTTTTGTCTACTTCTTTCAGCTGATTTTCCAAGTACTTTCCGTTTTTCATTCTCAAAACTTTTTTTACGATTTTTCTTTGTTTTTCATATCTGTTTATTGTTTCTTCCGTATCACTTTTGATCATATCCATCCTTAGTTTACTTCTTTCTTCTATTTCCTTCTGGCATTCTTCGTCAAACCAATCCATTTTTTTTTTTAGTTATATTTTTATTTCATTCTTTAGCTGTATTACTGATAATCTGCTGAATTTTGTCCCAGTCCTTGTCTATGTGCCCTTTTAGGTGTATTTCATTAAATTTTCTATCGATACCTTTTTTATACATTTCTTGTTCTTCTTGCGTTACAAGCCGCACTGGTTTATTTGTGTTCTTATTTTTTCTTTTGCGATTTTTCTCTTCTGGTATCAGTTGAGCCATTTTAATTCCTAACAGAAAGTGATCCGAGTCAGCGTCTGGTCCTCTGTATGTTCGCACGTTCTTTATACATTTTCGGTCTTCTGTCTCTATTAGGACATGGTCAATTTGATTTAATGTTTTTCCATCTGGAGATCGCCACGTTGCTTTGTAGATGGTTTTCCTCTCGAAATATGTACTCATTACTAGCATATTTTTTTCTTTGGCAAAATCTATCAGAAACTGCCCGTTCTCATTACTTTCCTCGTGTTTGCTAAATTTTCCTATAGTTGTTCTATATATTTCTTCTTTTCCTATCTTTGCATTTGCGTCTCCCAGTACTACTTTAATGTCATATCTTGGAATACTTTCAAATACCCTATTAACTTCACAGTAGAAATCCTTTTTTATTTCAATATCTTTTTCTTCTGACGGTGAGTGAATGTTAATGAATGTGATTTTTTGATATTTTCCTCTTATTCTTAGACAACACAGACGATCAGATATTGGTTTAAACTCAACAATTGATGCTTTTAACGCTTTATTTACCCTAAATCCTGTGCCTAATATTCTGTTTCTGCCTCCACTATTAAAAAATAAGCTATTTTCAATTTCCAGCATTTCATGACCCAGTTGCTTTGTTTCTTGCAGTGCCACTACGTCAAATTAAAACTTTTCAATTTCTTTAGTTAAGTGTTTCAGTTTTCCTTCCTCAAAAGTACCCCTTACGTTCCACGTTCCTACCATTAAGTGATCTTTTGGATATGTGTTTATATTGCCTTTTTTGTGTTTTTTATCTTTAAATCACCCTTTCCTATGACAATGTTACCGGTATTCATGTCCTTGTTCCTTGCGTTGTTCGTCTTCGTATTTTTTCTATCATAGCCGTTTTCTAGTTTCCTTTCATTCAACACCATTTATCATCATTTTCCTTGCTCCTATTTTGACTTCATTTCCTTTGTTTCTTTCCTCTTGTGCAACGTTTCTTATTATTTTCTGAATTTCTCTCTCTCTCTCACCGTTGTGTCCTCGTTGATGTATACCTTTTCCTTTTTGACGTCTTTTAACTTTACTTTATTCTTCATAACTTTTATCTTTTCTTGTTGGTTCTCCATTTCTATTGAGCATGTTTTTGGACCTAGTTTGTGGGCCGTCTTTATTTTGGCCTCTACTGCAAGGTGATCTTTTATAAAATTGCCAATTGCTTCCTTCAATATCAGCTGATCCTGCGTATCAATTGCTAGCCCGTTCATTACCACATTATTTCGCCTTCTATGTTTTTCTATAATTTCTATGTTGTCTCGTATTTCCCTTAATTCTTTCTTAATCTGTATGTTTTCCTCTTTTAGAATTTTATTATCGTTCTTTAGTTCCTTGTTTTCCCTTATTAGATGTTCAACTATCTCCTTGTATTCCTTTTGGTCTTTTTTTATTTGCCTAATGTCGCTGGTTAGGTTGCTCATCATTTCTAGCAATTTATCAAGTTTTGCTCCATCATCTTTTCCTCCTGTCTTCTGAGGGGTTCTTGTTAGTTTTTTATTTTTTCTGGATCTCTCTTCCTTTTGCTCATTATCCTCTCCTCCATTATTTCTTTGTGCTCCTTTATCTGTTGTATCATCACTGTCCATATACGTTTTGCCTTGTAAATATTTTTCCATCTTTTTTTGGTCACTTCGCGGATTACTTTTAACTCTGATTGGCGCCAGACACTATCTCTCGCTTCAGCAGCTCAGAAGAAACAGTATCTACCACTTCCTGTTGAATCCCCTATTCGAAGTCTCGACTAATTTTGTATTTTGTGGCAAACACGAAACTTTGCGCACATTGGCAACGTCGCAATTCACTTAAACGTAGCTTCCTTCCCAGTGTTAGTTCTTATCAGTTAACCTCGCTGTTTTACCTTATCCGATTATTTACTTTATTATTGTTTTTTTACAGTTTTCGGTGTTTATTTTTGCACAGTTGTTACCTTATTCAGTTATCTCAATTCTCACTACAACGTATCGAATTATTTCCCGTTGCAACTCTCGAATTTCGGGTTTATCACAGACAGAAAATAAAACAAAAATCTTCAACTTCGCGCCACGTTGCCTCATGTTATCACATATTTTATATAAATATTTTAATTATATTAGTCCTATTGGTGAATAACTCACCCCTTTGCGTCTGCTAGGTAAGGTATTTATTTATTGTCATCAAGTTGTTCTTTCCTTACCTTTATTACCTTATTCTAATACTAACATTTAGTGTTAAGTTATTTTGCGTTTTTCATGGACTTTAGACTATTGTTTTTACTAACACCATTCATACTTGGCACAGTAGTGGTGGTATTTTTATTTGTTTGTGGCTATCAGGCCCTCTGTTACCTTACATTCTTACCACTACTATTTTTTCAGATCTTCTTTTACATGTAGGTAAATTATTTAAACTGTTTAATAAAATGTATAAATATAGTTATAATTAGTAGTTACCTTTTTATTTCATATTCTACTAACCAGTATATTATAGCAATACAAGATAAATAGTGGTTTTTTAAAGTAATTTCAGGTTATTGTATTATCTTAACAGGTATAACTGTTTTTTGTTTCTTACTCATTTCTAAATTCTGAAGCTAGGCGCCCACATTCAGTACCTTAGGCAGCTTCGTATATTTACTTATAGTGTCTTTAATACAAGATTAAATTCCAAGTTGTCCTATTTAATTTCATTATTTGTGTTACAAGGTCTCATTTCCTCCCTTGTTTATATAATTTTATCTTTTCATATATTGGTCTTTTATCACAAAACAATCCTAAGTGTTAAAAAGCTAACTCGAATTCTTTCTTAAGATTTGGTGTTTCTCTGGCCCTTTAAATTGATTTCTCTGAGCTAAGCAATTCTTTATTGGCACTTTCAATAACTTCACTCTAATTCTCCTTGTTATTAATCCTTATTTCTAAATTAGAATACCCCATTTTAAAGCGGTTTCAACACAACACCCACAAATCATTTCAGAGCCGCAGTTTGCAAAATACAGATTGCCATATTGGTCGCCAACATCTGAAACGGATAGTCACCACGAGAACAATATGTAGATTTTAGAGAAAAATAATTTAATTAAAAGTCGTGGGCCATAATTTGTTTCTTTGTTTATTTTGAGAGTTTCTAAATTAAAATACATAAACATCGACCGAGATAATTGCAAAAATCCCTTATTTTTGTAGTAATTTATAAATGTTAATATCTTTGATTTTACTTAATGACCTGTAACATAACTACTTAAAATTATAGCAGTTATTGAGTTTTTACAGGGTGTCAAATTTCAAACAGTTCGACGAAGTAGTTTACAACTTATTAAATTTGTTTTTCAGTGGAGCTTGGAGCTACACTTGTCCAAACAGTGATGCCAGAAATATTTTGTAAATCGAAGTTCAGTTTTTGAGGCTTCATTTTTAATGTATATTAAAAATATTTTAACATTTAAATTTTTTATTAAAAAACAATTTTACAAAGTGGTGACTTTTTAGTTTTTAATTATTTATACTAACTTTGATTTTTTTTTATTTCGGCAAGAAATCTTGAGGTTTTTTAGGACATCTTAAAAACGAAAATTAGAAAAGAGATTGAGATTTGTGAAAATAGCACTAAAGTGACCATGTGCATAAGTAGAGTTGTTTAAAAAATCGCTACCCGGTATAAACAAAATTGTATAGCTTATACACTATTTGGTCGATATGTTTAAAATTTGGCACACTTTAATATCTCATTCTGCCACAATTTTGAGTATGTAGTTATATTTCCTGGCATTATGAAAAAAAAAACAGATTATTTCGGTCAATCCTTTATTTTAATTTTAATTTTAAAACTCTTAATATTAAGGAACTTTTTATGATCTACAACTTTAATTTGAACTACTTTTTTCTTAAATGTATAAGAAACGTTTTATATGAAAAAATTTTTTTTCACTTTTTACGATACCTATAAAGGATTTTTTAGCGTTTGTAAAAACATCACTGATTTCACAGAATTCACAGAATTTAACGGTTCCCGGATGACTTATGCCCAATTTGTTGATTGTTTAATTTTGGTCATTCGTTGGTTCAATATTAAATTAAAATAAGTAAATGCTGATTTCAAATTTGAATTTAGCCTTGTATCAATTGCAGGGTTTATTAACTTTATAGCACTAACGACATAGATAACCTTTTTTGGATGCCCTCCATTTACAAAAATGTTGATGGTACTAGATATTATGGAAATTACACGGCAGACACAGTCGAAAGAGCTCTAGAAGCTATCAGAAATGGAGTTCTACCTCAGAAAAACGCTACAATAGAATTTGAAGCTTATCTTTATAAGGATTTCCATTGGATTAGACAGATTTACGAAGTATAGTAAAAAATGATTTAGATCGTGATGGTGGAATTATTAAGCAATTTAAAAATAACTTGTCAGGAAAAAACGGAATAAATGCTTTCCTAAAACGAAATCCGTTGTTAAATCAACGTTTTACAAGCAATATCAAACGATCAAAAGCAGAAATCTGTGAAACCACTACAAGAGACTACTTTAGAAAATTGCAGAATGAACTTCGTTAATGTCCCAGCTAACAATATTTAAAACTACGATGAAACAGATTTAAGTGATGATCCCGGCAAAATGAAAATTTTAACAAAACGTGGAACTAAATATCCTGAAAATGTCCCAAAAGAATGATGAATTTTAGTAAATCGGCAACATCAATAATGTTTTTGTGGAAATTCGGCTGGAGAAATGCTACTTCTATACGTCGTATATACATCCAATAAACTATGGTCAACTTGGGTAGGAAATGGCCCAAATTGGGCACGTAAGTTCGACACAGCATGTTTCGAAGACTAGTTCAGTTATCTTTTATTGCCAACATTAAGACATATTCCTGGCATTAAAGTGTTAATTGATGACAATTTATCGTCCCATATATCATTAAAAGTTTTACAGCTGTGTGAAGCAGATAACATTAAATTCGTGTGTCTTTTTAACAATTCTACGCACCTAACAGAGCCATTAGATGTAGCTTACTTTCAACCGATAAAAATAGCTTGGAGAAATACAAAACACTGAATGTTAACACTAATTTAATCCCGCAAAGCACCTTTTCACCCTTTTTAAAAAACTGGTTGAAATTCTTCTTTGTCAACCATTTTCCATCCACTCCTGAATGTAGGTCTCTCCCAATTGCTTCCATCCTTCTCTATCTTGCGCCAATCTAATCCACTGTATGCCTGCCACTGCTCTTATGTCATCTACCCATCTTTTTTGAAGTCTTTCCATGCTTCTTGTTGTCGTCCTTGGTCTCCATTCTAGAATTCTCCGTGACCACCCGTTGTCATTATATCGGGCTACGTGCCCTGCCCAGCGCCATTTCATTTTTGTAATTTCTTCCACAATATATATCTTCGTTCTACGTCTTATCTCGGTGTTTCTAATCTTGTCTCTTAGTGAAATCCAAGCATGATTCGTTCCATTGCTCTTTGCGTTGTTTCTAATTTTATGGCAGATTTTTTGGTAAGTGCTACTGTCTCCAATCCGTAGGTAAAAACTGGTAGTACGCATGTGTTATACACTTTTTTTTAAGTTTATAGGAATGAAGGTGTTTTTCAAGATATGTGCTAGTTTGCCGAAAGCGCCCCAAGCCAGTTGTGTTCTTCTTTTAATTTCAGCATCTTGATTTGGTTTTTCTAGTTTGATAACATGACCTAGATATACACAATGTTCCACATTTTCTATGGTATGATTTTTTATTGTTATATTTGTCTGGTCTCGGCTCAGTATTTTTGTTTTGCTGTAGTTCATTTTTAAGCCTACCGCTCCTGAAATTGCATTTAATTGTTGTAACATATCATTTAGTTCTTGGATTTTATCGGCTATTAAAACTATGTCATCTGCGAATCTCAAGTGGTTTAAGTATGATCCGTCGACGTTGATACCCTTATTGCTCCATTCCAGTTTCTTAAAAATATCTTCTACAGTAAGGGTAAATAGTTTGGGAGAGATGGTGTCTCCTTGTCTTACTCCCCGTTGTAGTCTTATGGGATCAGTTTTTGTGCTTTCGTTCAGCTTTATATGCATGGTGGCATTTTTATATATGTTTTTAATTATGTTAATGTATCTTGAATCTATGCGTGCATTTTCTAGAGATTTAAGCACTACCCATAATTCGATGGAATCGAATGCTTTATGGAAATCGACGAACGGCATATGAATTGGAACATTATACTCGGTGCATTTTTCTATCAGTGTTCTTACGGTGTGCAAGTGGTCTATGGTAATAAAATGTTTTCTGAATCCAACCATCTCGATAGGTTGATAGAAATCGAGCTTATGTGTTAGGCGGTTGGTTATGATTTTAGTTAGTAATTTATACAGATGTGATAGCAAGTATATTGATCGGTAATTCTCGATGTTTGCTCTGTTTCCTTTTTTGAATAGTAAAATGACCTCGGAGTTGTACCATTCTTGAGGAATCTTTCCTTTATCAATTACTTTATTAAATAAAACATTTAAAGCTGTTCCATTTCTCTGCCACCAATTTTCAACATTTCAACTGTAATCTTATCCTCTAATATAAAATAAAAATAAAAAAATAAAAACATTTATTGCCATTTCCAAAGTGAACATTTCAAAAATTTTAATATTTTAGTCTTCTTTTCTTCAGCGTACCGCTCTTGCACGGCCATCTTCTGGGTCTTCTTTCTCTCGGGTCGTGGATTTTCCTGGGTGGTGTCCTCGTCTGCTTCTGTAGGTACTGTGTCGGCAAACGTACCTACTTCCCTGCAAGCCTGGTTCTAGTTGATCATGTGGTCTATGAGTCGATGAGTTTCTCGGTGTATCCTCTGGATCCTGTTTTTCTCGAGGATGTCCCTGGTTTTTCGCAGTGTTCTTGTGGCCTGGTTGAAGAACCACCTGGTCCTGTTCTCGGCCACCTCCCTCAGTGGCGTGAATCCTAGTCTTTTCCTGATGGTGGCATTGGTAACTCTATCCTCCCATGATGTTCCGTCGATGATTCGGTAGCATGAGTTCTCAGTTGCTTCTAACTTTCTCCAGTTGGATTCCGCAATGGAGCTCCAGACTGGTACAGCATACAGAATCTGGACTGGACCTGTAAATATAAGGAAGTATCAGTTTTTTAGCAGCATTAGCTTTTACCTTAGTTTTTTGTGTATGCACCCGGAAAGTGAGTTTTCTGTCGAGATGGACACCTAAGTATTTGACCGTCTCTGCTTCCTGAATTCTGTTGCCTTCTACTGTGATCTGGTTCTGTGGTGGTCGTTTTTCCTGGGTGAATATTATGAACTGCGTCTTTTCTGCATTGATTTTGATTTTTCATTTTTCCGTGAAGTCCGTGATTTTTTCTAAGTGGTACTCCATGTCATCTATGATTCTTCTTTCATCTTTTCCGGATGTATACACTGCTGTGTCGTCTGCATACAGGGCTGTGGAAGTCTTAGGATCTGTTGGAAGATCTGCAACAAAAATGTTATATAATATAGGTGATCAAATGCTGCCCTGAGGCATCCCTTCTTGGATTTGCTGGATCGTTGACATCTTTTGTTCAGCTGAAACCTGAAAAGTTCTATCAGATAAGTAAATATCACAAATATTAATTAAATAATGCGGAAGTCTAGCCTTGTCCATCTTGTAGATTAATGCCTTCTTCCAAACCGTGTCGTACGCTTTTTCTATGTCCAGTATGGCTAATCCAGTCTTCTGTTTTCTGTTGAATTTTAATTTCGCATCGCTGATTATTCTTGCTAGTTCGAGTTCGCAGTTTCTTCCTTTTCTGAGTCCGGTTATATGCATTTGTCTCAGTGTCTCTATTGATTTTAGTCTTGTGCTTAGCTCTTTTTAGTATTCCGTTTGTTTTTGAAACAGGACATCGGTGGTTGGGTATCGTTCTCGTTTAATAATCTCGTTTGCTTCGTTCTACTCTCGTCTGTATTTTAATGTTCGCTCTAACCAATCTATGGTTACTCCCGGTATAGAATTTGTTTAGTACTGTCACGTCGGTGCATATGTTTTTGTTATTATAGAGTATGTAGTCTATTTCGTTCTTAGTTTTCTTGTCTGGGTTGATCCATGTCCACTTACGTTGTTTAGATTTTTTAAATAAAGTGTTAAGACAAAATAAATTTTCGTTGTTTAAGTAGTTGTACAACATCTCACCCCTTTCGATCCTGTTGTCCAGCCCAAAGCGACCGATACATTGTGTGTCGCCGTCTTCTTGTGTACCAATTTTTGCATTAAAATCTCCTGTGATTATTACGAAGTGTGATTTTTCTTGGTTCCTTGCTGTTGTCAGATCCTCGTAGAATGATTCAGCTTCCTCGTCTGTTGAGTTTCCTGTCGGTGCATATCCATGTATTATCTGTAAGCTGAATCTGGTTGAAATAGTTAGTGTAAATAATGGAAAAAAGTTAGAAAATAGCTTTAGAAAACGTAACATTTTCCCCCTAAATACATAGGAAGTACTAACCAAAATTACAAACTATAGAACTAATGCTGCGTAAGTACCTTCAATAGTAAGTGACGCTGTTTTAAACTTTCTTGCAGAAAAAAGGGAATTACGGTCCACAGCTGATGGAGTTGTTAAAAGAAAAAGAAAAATACAAATTGCAACAGAAAAAAGTATCTGCGCTGGAAATTTTACAAACCAACAAAATGCAAAAGTTGCAAAAAAAAGCGGCTAAGAAGAAGCTAGTAAAAGAAAATGGCACTACAAGATAATCAAAATCGAAAACTGGAATGGCAGCAAAATGTAACATTGAAAGGAAAACTGAACAGGCGAGCAATTAAGCTAATAACCAGATTTACGAAACAGAGAAAGAAAAGCTACAAAATGAGGTCCTCGGAGACTTTAATATCAAAGTTGTATTTGCCAGTAGCCTAGATCAAGAAATCTTTGAACAAGTGACATTTGCTGCAGCTGACTCTAGTTAATTGTCTTAACACAAGATGGTAACAAAAAACCAAAACGTTTCAATAAAGTACAAAATTTTGGCAACACTGCAGATACTATGTCTAATTCTGCATCTAATAAGAACTATAGTAATAATGCAGATCTACAAAAGTTTTCCATTTACCATCCAAAGCTGATGGAAAAACATATTTTCCAAAAAAAAACAACACCTTCAATTTTATCAATTGCAACCAAGATAGCATTTTATTCTTAAGATGATATTTCAATTGTTTATTAACATTAAGAGCTAAAAATAAAATTCATTAAAAATAAAGATATAAATTTGATGATCCAATTTCAAGATAAAATATACAGTCAAGGAGTAAAAAGTTATAACCCGTTCACATAATGATACTTATAAAATACCGCCATGCAGAAGCTACATTCCTTTTATAATGGAATTTAAAATTAAAGCGCATTGGCAAAATTTGCTAAATAATGGTAGGTACAAGCTTCATTTTTAAAACAGAGGTAGCTTAACAAAATAATAAAAATTGTGCCATTTTTACCTTTTAGAAAATCCCGCAAAAATAAATTACTTAAATTTTTCCACAAAAAAAGTTATTGAATTATTTATAAATAATATTTTAATTAATACCCCGCTTGGCTATCGGTGAGATAGCCAAGTGGGCTGCGCGGCGTTTCTCACTCGCTTCACTGCGGAGGAAGCGAGTTTGATCCCCAGCTCGGTGTACAGAAAACAAAAAGGCTAACGCAGCAGTTTAAAATTCTAAAATGAATCTGCGGCTTAGAGTAGAATATGCTGGTGTCGGATGGACCTATGGTGCAGCAGTACGGCAAACTATAAGGGCTTGCGGCTCGGTGATACTCCTCCATAGATTCCTACCGGAATGGCCACCTAAAATACCGGGTATATATATATATATATATATATATATATATATATATATATATATATATATATTATTTGTAGTCTCAGCAATTGGTCTGTATGAAGTGAAACTCTATTTGTTATTTCTCAATATTTCGTCATGGTTTTGTGACTTCTTCAGGAGAAAACTGTAAATTTATTATAATTGTTATATATGTAAACAAAATTAATATTTCAATACTTACAACTTAAGACTAAAAATTTAAATTTTTATAACATATCCAATTTAAATAAATGACATTTTTTTGATTTTAATTTATTTGGGAGTTATGGTAACCGCAATATTTTATAGAGTGAATTCCCATTGTACAATTTTTAGCGAATAAGTTTTAGTAAACAATTACATATTGTGACAGTATTATCCATATAATAAGGTGCAAAAGTAAAATATTGAGAAAGAATCAGGAACAAGGTAAATTGATCTATAAAATGTAATTGATGGTACGTAGTCAGTTATTGGTTTGATGTTGTTAAATACTGATATTAAGATCTATCATATCATATATTGTTTAGTATATTACAGTAGATATTACTTAAATGGTTGGTGTCTGTCTTATAATTGATAGATTCTGGAGTTTTATTAATGTGTACCATTTCAAGGAAAAGTCGATTTTTATAATTATCAATTTATTCCAAAATTTTTACATTATTAAAGTCAAAGTTATGTCCTGTCTTTAAGTGGTGGTCCACTAAGGCACAAGAGTTTTTTCGTAAGTTACAGTCACTTTTGTGTTGAGTGACATGTTGTTTAAGCCACTGTTGACTTTGTCCAATATAACAACTTTGACATTGACTGCAATTTATTCTATAAATTATATTGCTCATTAGCGAATTTGGAGTTTTAACTTTTATTTTTGAGAACAACCTTGAATTTAGAAGTGGATTGTATTTAATTAATTTAATGTTTGGAAATGTTTTGAAAAGTGGGACAATTTGGTCTGTTAAATTTTTTATGTAAGGTATTTTTTTGTATAAAACTGGTTGTGGATTATTTATTAAAGCTCTATTGTGAAAGTGAGTGTTATAACTAAGTTTTTTTAATATATGTTTTTTGTAGCCATTGTTTAAAAACATTTCAAAAAGTTTCTTTAAATTGACATCTAGGAAACTCCGATCACAGATTGCCGTTACATGATTTTTCATTGATAGAATTGGGTTGAATTTTTGATTTTTAGGATGATTAGAATAATAAATCCTAATAAATTATTGATTTTAACATACTTTTTTTCATATTTAAAAAAGTTCTTTATATTTCTTAATACTTCACGTTTACGTGGTGGTATTCTACGAGTACTTTCGAATTTTTTAAATTCATACGAAAAACTGGATAAACTCCAAAAACCGATATAGAATTTTTTTTCAAACTTTTACTTTCAGCTACAAAATAGATATTCAGTTTTAAACAAAAAATATGATCAAAGTGTACCCATTTTACGGTACCTCCATCTTCTTTTCCCGAACTCTCTTTATAGGCTATACTTCACTGCCTAACACATACGCAGACCTGGCAATACTTTTGACTTCAAGCCTTTTACCAATTTTTCGATACTTCGCTCATTCGCATTCAATTAAACATATCAGCCAATTCGATGTACTTACGTCTTACTGTTCCTTCCAACCACATCTATTTCATTTTAGACCTGCTAAACTTATACTCCAATCGTCAGAGACGAAAATACGACTAATCCTCTAAAAATCATACGAACAAGCTGAATTTTGCCGAAAATGTCAATTTCAGGACGCTAAAAAAGATACAAAAGAGTTTACCAGTTTTACCTCCGAGCTTTCCTCTAAAAACCCACAGGAAGAGCGAGTAAAAGGCAACAAAATAGATTTGCCTAGAATCTGTACTCCAAAGAAAAAAATATTTTAAATAAAAAATGGAGCTAAGATAATGTTAAACAAAAAATTGCATAAGCATTTTTTATGTAGAATAAACCATTCTCTCAGAATCAACGATTAAAGCGATCGGCGATTTTAAATGCCAGTTTGAAATCGATGCTCAATAAAATTTGTATCAGCTCGACGAAAAAATTTAATATCTTTTGATCCGAGTATCGACACAAATCAAGATGCGTTCTAAAGGTTATAAGTGCAGCTTTTGTATGCAGTTTTTCTATTTTGCCGCAAATTAAGTTAAGTCATTTGTTATAAAGGTGTTAAATAATTAAACCTGGCACGATTTTTGCTCTTTTTTATTATTTTCATGAGATCACTACAATGACTCCTTTTCATTGACCGGTCACTAGAAAGTGTCCATAACAAGAACCTAATCATAAAAACCTATAGTATGAAATTTTAGTTTTAAGTTTTGGCAACAAAAATTTTCACATTACAAACAATTTAACACGTTTATAACTGCTTTTTCTAAAAGTACTCAACTTCTGCTATAAACTACACCCAAATACATCTTCTTTAAGTCATTTTCCGTAAGGTGCAATTATTTGTAATGTAAAAGTTTAAATTATGCGTTTTAGTATGTTTCAAATACTTGTCTTCAAAAATCAAAATTGATTCATGTTATAGGTTTTGAAGGCTGGTCTCTAATAATGGAAATTTCACTGCGACCAGTCAATAAAAGTAATAAATCTTATTGACCTCAAGAGAATTGTAAAAAATGGCAAAAATCACCGAGTTTATTTATTTTTGTCGATATGACACTCTCATAAAAAAATATCGATTTTTTACCGTCGAGTTGATACAAATTTTATTTATTAATTTATCGACAATTATTTCACGTGCAGAACTGGCATTCAAAATGGTCAGTCACTTCAATCGTTGTTTCCGAGAGAACTGTATTTTTTACGCAAAAAGTGTTAATAAACATTTTAGGCGTATAGATTTTTGGTAAATCAATTTTTTTTGCGTTTTTACCCACACTACGGGGGGTTTTAGAGGGAAGCACGATGGTCAAAATAGTGAACTTTTTTGAAACTTCTTTGGGGTCCCAAAATTATTATTCTTGGCAAAATTCAATTTGTTCGTATGATTTTTAGGGGTCAAATAATTAGGGGACGAATAAACTATTAAGTCTTTCCTCTTTAATAACCCTTTTCTAACACTCCAACGTCTTTTCTAACATTTATTTGTTCTTCCCGAATAACACGATACAATCCACAAAGAGTATTGACCAACAAGCCCCCTTACTTAACTTTTTTGTCATTACATTTATAACAATATTAAATAGGCAGGGACTCATTAAAGAGCCTTGATGTAAACTAACCGTCATTGGGAAACTTTCGGTTAATCCGACACAGTCATACTTTAGTGTACGCTCCCTTGTACATATTCTTCACGAATTTTATGTCCTTCTTAAGAACCTATTTCTATATCATACGTTTTTATAGCTCAGTAGGTAGGAGAATCATTATTCTAGCGATTACTATGTTTTAACAGATGTTGATGAAATATATGTAATATTTGCAGACATTTGCTGCATCATTCAATATCTTTTATGGCATGTGGTAGAAACTTAAGTATTAGGAATTTTATTATAGATTTATTCCCTCTATGCACGCATCATAATCTTGACAAACTTTGGAAAGTCATTTGGCACATACTTGCTATTGAACGCTTGTTTGTAAAACTAGAAAAAAAACCTTAATAGACAGCTATTTTAATCTTATTTGTACGGCCTTTATTGCGTTTAATATAAATGTTTATAACAATAACTATTAAAATATATAAAATCTATTAGATTTCGGTTAAATTTTATTTAAAAATATAATTGATATTAGGTGATTGATTAAAGTGATGTTTTCTGGAAATAAAAATTAAGCAATAACTTAAGCACCATCCAGCCATCGCTATGGATCTAGAAATGACAGAGAATGATCTGAGTGACGCTGTCATTTCGGCATTCTAAGAAACCTGCCCTTTAACGAATAAGAAGTTTACCAGGGATATGCCCTGGTGGAATAAAAAACTGTCAGTTTGAAGCTATTCAACAGAGCCAAAGTAACCGAGAAGTGAGAAGAATACAGAACCAAATGGACAGAATATAATACATCTAATATGGACAGAATATAATGCTTTAACAGCAGAATACGTAATCTATTTAAAAGTAGTCTCGCCTTTTTGTCCATACGTAAAGCATGAAGAAAGATTAGAGTAACTTTCATCCCTAAACAGGAGACCAGACAACATGAAAAGGTAAAGCCTCTAAGACCAATAAATCTAATGGCATTTCTACAGAAGACATTAGAAAAACTAAAGACAGGTATATTAGGAATAAAACATTTGTAGACACTTCAATACTTCAAGAATAACATCCCTATAAAGTAGGGAATTCCACCGAGACAGCACTCCACAGACTCGTAGAAAAAGTAGAAAATACATTTAAAAATCCACCATTGTCACCTTCATACACAGAGGGAAACAAAATTAGGTCATCTAATGTTACTAGGACCAGAAATTCAGCCAAAGGGGAGGTAAAGTATCTTATTAATCTGAAACTGGTAATTAAAAAAAGCAGTGCAGTTACAACACTTATGAGAGTCAGGTATGCATGGGAAAAATGGAAATTAAAACCAAACATGGTACACTGGGTATATACCACAGATATCAAACCCTCAATTACATATGCAGCGCTATAATGTGGTGGACTAAGACACTTAGTCACAATTGCTGCAAAAGCCTAACTTAGAATGGTGCAAAGACTATAAAAAATTAACCTAAAATCTACCTTTTAGAAAATCTACGTTTGCAATGACGAAGAAAATTTTAAATGAAAACCCAGATTACAAGACAAAAAATACAATTTTAAGAATTCATGTAGTATATCTATTTTAAACAGGAATGTATGGAAACACAAGGAGTACTATAATTAACAGGGTGATATTTAGTAAACAGATGGATACACAACTACAGATGATGTGGGGATAGAAATATACTCCTATAATCTAAGAATTAGCGAAAGCTTTGCCTTAAGAAGAAAATGCACCGTTTTTTAAAAGCAGATTTATGCAATATTGCAATGTGCAAAAGGAAATAATGAAAGATCTCTATCAATATATTGCCTGATACTCAGGTGTTACTGAATATACTGTCGTGTCACGTAGTGATGTCTAGGCTTGTGTGGAACTGCATTAAAAAACTAAATAAACTGGGAGACCAGAACAAGATAGTGCTTGTCTGGGTACCAAGCCATTAGAGCATAGAAGGCAATGAAAAAAAAATGGATCAACTTGCAAAAAGAGGATTGAAAGAATTAAACGAACCAACTGTAACTCTGGAAGTGTTTTAATGTTACAGTAACAGTACAGAAAATACCAACGACACTCCAGCAACCTCTAAACTCACACCAATTTTTATATATGGTATTACTGAATACAATAAAATGGTTAATAATCTATCGGAGGTAACAACAACAGAAAACTGGTAAGACAGTTAAATAGCAAAAAAATGTGCATCACATGTATCAAATGAAAATGGATGGAGCATACAGAGTTGTAATTTGTAGTCTACATCATACAGTGCCCATTAATATAATAAAGAGTGAAATAAAAAAACATGGGCATTTAGTTAGCAATATTGTAAATATAAAACACGGATTAACCTAATCAAACTAATAAAAAAAGATGTGACATTTAATTTATAAACAACTCTAAAATAGTTATTGAGCCACCGTGTAAAAAGAATAATACTGTTCAGTGTACCAGATGCCAATTTTATGGATACTCTAAGACATACTGTAATAGACCTTATCACTATGTCAAATGTGGAGGCAACCATATGTCAGCCGATTGTAAGAACCTAGGGACACACCTGCCATATGAGCTCTCTGCAATGAAGTACATAATTGCACACAATAATTATGATTAGGAAACCAAATAAACCACCAAATATTACTAATTCATATAGTCCAATTAGCTTACTTCCAATAATGTCAAAAATCTACGAAAGACTTCTGCTCCAAAGAATCTCAGAACGCATCAAAATTAATTTAATGATCCCAACACACTAGTCTGGTTTCCGCGAAGCCCATTCAACTCTACAACAATGTAATAGGATTGTTAAAAACATTAATGTATGTCTCGAAGAGAAAAAAAATTGCACTGCTGCCTTCCTGGATATAGAACAAGCCTTTGACCGGGTTTTACATGACGACCTCCTGTGTAAACTTAAGTCATCCTTTCCTACTCCTTACTATCTACTCTTAAAATCATACCTCACAGAACGTCACTTTCAAGTCAGATTCCTTACAGAAACCCCTCTTATTACAATCCCATAAAATCCGGTGTACCTCAAAGAAGTGTTCTGTGTCCCCTCCTGTACCTCATATATACTGCTATAATAAACACGACTACAGTAACTATTTTCGCAGATAATATCGCTGCATCAGAAAACCTTCAAATACACCTGAACTTACTACAAAACTGGATAAATAGATAGAAAATCAAAGTTAACCATACTAAGTCTAATCAAATTACATTCACCAACAGGAACATCATATGTCCGAGAATCAGACTAAACAACATATTGCTACCAGTCAAAACAGAAGAAATTAATAGAATTACCACAACGTGTGATGAATATGGCCTTAGCTAAACACCGCAAAGACAAAGGTAATGGTCGTCAGTAAAACACCAATACAACCGGAAGTGGTAACAGCTTATGGTGAACAGATGGAGAGAACTAACAGTATCACTTACCTTGGTTGTAATCTAAATGAAAACTGGGACATGAGCAAAAAAGTAGAATACGGATAGAGAAGGCCAGAGCTGCATTCTTTAAGATGAAGAAACTGTTATGTGGAAAAAATATTACTTTTAGTCTGAAAATTAGATTAGTGAGATGTTATGTGTTCTCTACTCTTTTGTATGGTGTCGAAGGTTGGACTTTGACGGATACACTTCTCAAGAAACTGGAAAACTTTGAAATCTGGGTGTATCGGAGAATCCTACAAATCAGTTGAGTAGATAGAGTTCGTAACGAAGTTGTTTTGCATCGGATGAGAAAAGTTACGGAAGACGTCAAAACAGTTAAAAATCGCAAACTTGAATATTTTGGCCATATTATGCGCCACCTAGAGAGATATAATATACTCCATTTAATAATGCACGGCCAGGTAGACGGAAGAAGACGGCCAGGTCGAAGAAGAAAGTCATGGCTTAGAAATCTGAGAGATTGGTTTAACAGATCCCCTTCATCTCTTTTCCGAGCTGCCGTCAACAAAATTACCATAGCCAATTTGATAGCTAAGGCTCGATAATCGAGCACGGCACATGAAGAAGAAGAAAAACAAAAGTCAAATACCTGGGAATGACACGATCAAAAGCTCACTTGGAAAGCATCTTGAAAAAAAAATTAAAATTAACATGAAAATACGTCAAATAAATTGGCTAATAGGCCGAAAATCACAGTTATCTGCAGATAATTAACTTCTCTTGTATAAGTGCATAATAAAGCCTATATGGACATATGGAGTGCAACAATTTTCATATCAATTTTGGTTTCAAATTATATTCCTACATTAATTAAATTTGTTAGTGTGAGTGTAGGGAGTGCTCTCAGTGGATAATTTCTCCTCTCATGTATTTGCAGTACTCACATTTACTAATAGCTTGTAATAGCAGATTGTAAATTTGCAAATTTAATAAAAAAAAATATTATTCTGAAAACTGTCGTGTAATTGTAAAAGGCCTACCTAGGCCTCCAAAGGTAAGACTGGTATCTTATGTTTTTTTGAGTGGTTTAGTGGCATTTCTATAAATATTTAAAACCAATAATTCAACTATTAAACAAGCATAATATTAACATAATGCTGAGGTATTAAGTATAAAAGAAAATAAATTAAAAGCATCTGTATTATTCTAACAAAACAACACTCACAAGTACGCTGTTATTTAGAAACTACAAAATAAAGTTCCATTACCTACGCACAATTCGCGTCCGTGTTTTCGCTAACAAGCTAAGAAGAATGCAGTCTTGCAAGCCTCAAGTGAAGCTTCTTGCATTCTATGGAGGCATTTATAAACGTTAATCACAGTGGATAAAATTGCACACATAGTAGTTGTGGTATTTTGTTTATTTTTCTTATCTTAAGATGTGATTAAATGTTTAGTTTTCGCTTTTAATAAGAGTAAATACCAAAGTATAGCAGGCTAATTATATATTTTACGATTTAAATAAAAATAATAATCTGATGTAAACAATTTAAATAAAAATAATATTGTAATGCTGTAATAGAACGAACAAGGTTAATATGATATGAAATGTTTGAAATATAAGCTACCAACTAACATACCAGGATTTAAACTTTTAGTGCAAAACAAAATTATTTTTTTTAAAGTCCTTTATCCTTCTCAAGCTACTTTTATTTATATCCATTTTATGTTTTATTTTTCAGATTATTCACTAAAACAGTACTAGGTTTGGTTGCCGAAAATCTTTAAAATCATGTAAATACACATTGGAAAAAAAGTACTTCATAGCTTTGATTAACAATGACATTCGCAACAATAGTATCAAAATCATAAGCAGGGAAATATATAAGCCCTATATAAACTTAAGAAAAGTAAAATATACACATTGAAAAGTCAAGGAATATTTTTAAAATGGTAAATATAAAAGTTGGCCATTATTGTAAGTATTTTTGTTAATTAACAGACAACATAACAAAACTATGGGCAATTTTATCAAATAACAAAGAATGAAATGCAATAACTTTTAATTTGGAGTTCGGCTCCGATAGCAATTAAATATACCACGTTATCAGCTGTCCCGAAATATAGTCATTTTAAATGGTAAAAAACAAATCATAATTTAATATTTTATACCTCTACTACAAGTTTAAGTGCATTAGTTAGTGCTGATAATATTATCTCAAGTGAGTAGCACTTCTTTCCGTATTATTTTTGTAACAACAACAAAATAACCTTTAAATAATGCGTACTTAGAAGATAACAAAAATCCCAGTTGGGTCTTGAGCAGTTTCTTGGACCGGCCACAGGACCGGCTCAACTTCTGATCAAGAAAATTAATAAAATGACTTCATACAACAATAATACTACAAACAACTCCACTAAACACAGTTACTCAGATGTCGTAAATTATTTCAAATATCCAACAAAACAACAAGCAATAGCCATTTCCAGCATTGAAGGTACAAAAATCCATGATTACGTCGTAGCTGTTGGATCACTAGTGGGTCCAGTTAATGTACTTTTTGCCTCCAGACTTGCTAATAATAGGATATGCATATAACTCTCTTCAAAAAACACTGTTGATACTCTTCTTCATTCTTATAAATATATCGAAATAAATGGATGTCAAGTCGAAGTAAGAAGATTAATTTCTCCAGACCAGAGACTTCTAATATGAAATGCATGTCCGACAATCCCGAACGAAATAATTGAACAAGAATTACAAAAACTTGGTATTCATACTGTATCCAGAATGACTTTTCTTCGAGTAAGTACGTCTGAAAGTCAGTACAGTCATGTTCTGAGCTTTAGAAGGCAATCATTCATTACACCCTTGGAAAATATGTCTATTCCTGACTCTTTTACCATAACTAATAATAATACTTCCTACCGTTTATTTCTCTTAATAGACGAATTCAGTTGCTCTAAATGTAAAACCATTGGTCATCAAGAATCAGAATGCGCTCACATTTCAAACCAAACTAATTCAACTCCCCCCTCAGATTCAACTTAAATCACATCGTCATTATCTAAACCTAATGAACCTAATGATAAAATATATATCAATCTACGGAAAACGACCTCATCCAAAACATATCAAAGGATAATCCAAACACTTCGTCTTCTTCCTCCAAAACAACATCACCAGCTATAAATAACACTGAAAATACTACAGAAATCGACCTCATCCAAAACATATCTAAAGATAATCCAAACACTTCGTCTTCTTCTTCCAAAACAACAGCACCAGCTGTAAATAACACTGAAAATACTACGACACCAGAAACATCAATAACCTTAAATAATGCAGTCAATTCTAAACAGCTAAAAATACATAACATATCTCCTGAAATTAACGAAGATAACCCAACAACCGACTCATCTGTTTTTAATACTCCTAACTAAACAACATAAATCAGAAAAGAAACCCAAAACCTCTTCCAAAATCCCCCGCGAAGATGTCATTCACTCCCTAGAATCCATCAAAGATAAAATCGAAAATAAATCACCTCTATTTATACAAAATTTCAATAAAATATTTTCAAGCACGAATTAAATAAACTTATTGACCAAATTCCACATCCTAAATTAATTTTAGGAGATATGAACTGCTACCACCTGGCATTGGGAAGCCACAAAACTCATAAATACGGTAACTTATTGAAAAACCTAATTGATTGTTCAGATTTATTGTTATGTAATACAGGAAATCCAACTAGATTTAATTCTTACAACGGCTCATTTTCCGCCATTGATATATCCTTATGCAGTCAATCACTCTCAACTAAATTCTCATGGAACACTTTGAACTCATTATATAATAGTGACCATTTTCCAATTTCTATAACATCAGATCACATTCGTCCCCTTGATTTCCCAATATATCAGTCCTGGAAATTAAAAAATTTAAATTGGGCATCCTATCAATCCTATATCAATGACAAAACTTAAGAACTTCTATTTAAGCAATAATATAAACTATGATATCACCTCTTTAAATAATATTATTATAGAAGCAGCTTTAGAAAATATAGGAAAGACAAAACCCTGTAAAAGGCAACCCGTACCTTGGTGGAATAGTGAAATTTCAAAAGCACTATCATCTTGAAAACATGCCTTTAATAAACTTAAAAAACATAATACAGACGGAAACTTACTCAATTTTAAAAAACTTAGAGCTGAATCAAGATATCTTATGAAAAAAAGCAAAAAGATACTTAGAAAAACTACGTATCATCCATAAACTCATCAACACCTTCACAGGTTATTTGGTCTAAAATTCGGAAACTTAAAGGTACCAACTCTTTTAGGAATATCAATGCACTAACATATAATAATGAGATCATCACCTGTAAAAAAGCTATTGGTGAAACTTTAGCCGAAGTTTACCAAAAAAATTCTAGCGACCAAAATATAACGCCGGAATTCTTAATACATAAGCAAAATATAGAATCATTCGAAATCGTTGATAAAGAATCTAATGATCCATTAAATGCCAGCATAACTCTTCAAGAACTACAATACTTTATTGTAAACTCCAAAAACACATCCCCAGCACAATATGATATTCCACCAATATTCATAAAATACCTACCTACCTTTCAGAGCAAAAATAATATTGTTGGATTTATTCAATACCTGTTTTTTAAAACATAAATTTCCAAAATTCTGGTCTCAGGCAATAACTATTCCCATTATTAAACCCAATAAGCCCAAAGATATACCCTCATCGTACCGTCCTATTTCTCTCACATGCAGCATGTGCAAAATATTGGAAAAATTTTTAAATCTGCGTCTAATATGGTATTTAGAAACAAAAGATCTCCTTACCCCATTTCAGAGTGGTTTTCGCAAGGGACGGTCTACATTAGATAATCATATTTCACTACAAACCTCAATAAATGAAGCCTTTACAAAGAATCAGAAGTTGATTGCAATATTCTTTGACATTATACAGGCTTTTGATAGGACATGGAAACACTCTATATTAGCAACACTTACTAATTATGGAATTCAAGGTAACATGCTTGCTTTTATAGAAAAATTTCTTAAGTAATCGTTCTATACAAGTTAGAATAAATGGAATCACAAGTTCTCCAAAAATGTTAGAAAATGGAATCACTCAAGGATCCATTTTAAGTCCAACTCTATTTTTAGTGGCTTTTAATAGCATTATAAATGTAATTAGAGCTCCCATTAAAGCTAGATTTACGCGGATGATATTGTTATCTACACCAAATCTAATAATCTAGCTTCAGCAACAAATATATTACAACTTATGTTAAATCGACTTCAAAACTGGGCATTACAAATAGCCCAGGGAAATAAGCATTTTTTCATGACACTCGTCCGGCCAGGCAAACGACAGTTGTTTTGAGTAGTGTGGACCTCTGTAACAAAAACCTATATGTTTCCTGCAGTCGATTTTTTGGACTAAATTAGTTATTAACAGATTAAGTTCAAAAAACGGAAAATTTTTGCTTTTTTCGTCTATCAGCAAAAAGTGAAGCAATTTAAACAAATTTTAGAAGAGAGGAAACTTATAAGTTATATAAAAACCTTCAAAATGGCGTTCTCAAAATGTTTCTATCCTTATTTGTTGTTTAGAAAGTTGCAAAATAAGTCAAAAATTTTGGTTTTTTATAAATGTTAATAACTTTTTTAAAAATAAACTTATAATATTTATATTTCATGGAATGATGTGTCTTGTAGTGCTTAAAATAGCGTTAAAATTTCAAAGTGATCGGTCCAATAGTTTAAAAGTTATTTTATTTGTTTATCCCAAATTAACATTTTTTGCAACAATATAAGTCAGAAATTTATAGTTTTAGAAATTGTAAGGGTTGTTTCTGGTAGAAGAAGACTTGTTTTATTATTTACATTAAAAAAAAAATTAGGAAAATTAATTTTAAATATTGCAAAATAATTTTGCAAAAACATGTCGATATTTTGCTTATAAACAATTAGAATAACTTTTTAACCATTGACTGTAAAAATATTATTTTTACATATTTAAAAAGCTTGAATTTTTTCACAAATTTAAACAAAAAAGTTTGTCCTAAAATAATTTGGTACAAAGTTAGCCTCTTTTTTATTTAATTCATAGCACCTTTGTTTATAACAATTAAGAAATCTAATTAGCACTATTTAAAAGAACATACATTATTGTTTTAAAGTACTAAATTTTAAAATTATTGCCCTTTAATGGAATCCTCCACAAAGCTTCAAAATGTATGTAAAATCGGTTGGCTTTGAAACTCTCGGGAGCTGAAGGGAGGGGGAAGGCGCTGTTAACTTTATCTCTGTTCCTTTTTTATGTATTTCATCTTTTCTTTTTGAACTTTTATGCACTTTTTGCGTACATTACGAATAGGTATGCATTGTTTCAATACATAAATTGTCAAATAAACCACCTAATTTGTTTAAAAACATTTTTTTTAAATTTTTTAGTAGTATTTAATTTAAGTTTGAATGTAAAACAGAAGTACTTTGGGTAATAAGCCACAATTTAAGTTTCTAATAAGTTTATTTTTGACGTTTCGATTTCTACTTCGGAAATCTTTCTCAGAATACAGAACATTAACAAATTAATCAAATTTATTTTTTTGGTTACTTGCTAGAAAATTTGGTTGAAAAATTTTTCTGATAACTCTTCTGGGTGATTGATTAGGGTAAGGAAGCTCAGTAGATCTATTTTAGTAAAAATTACAAAAAAAAAATATTAACAAAAACTGTAGACAACTTTAAACTCCACATTTTTAAATTAGTTACAAACTTACAGGGTGTTCTATAAGATTGTGGCAGACCAAACTTATGTTTTTTTAAATGAAACACCCTGTATTTTATTTTAAATTTAAAATCTGCTTCACTTCCACATCACAACAATGTAAAGTTTTATTATGTTATACCGGGTATTTAAAAAGATATAACCAATATTACCTGAAAATCGTATCAAGTTTAACTCCCTGTATAATTAAAAAGGAGTATAGGATCATTGATCTATTGCAACCATAGTTTTTTAATAATTGTTAAAAATTATAAAACATATTTGTTTTTATAATATTCGTGAAATCAAATACAGGGTAAGTCAAAATGCAAGTACATTATTTTCTTGGTATTTTTAAATAGAACACCCTGTATTTTATATCACTACCGAAAAGTACTAATATTGTACTTCAAATTTTATAGAGTACTCCCTATACATAAAGTTATTAGTTTTCTAGATATTTTTATTTTTCCATCAAAGTATAAATTTTGAAATTTTAACGTCTACCAATAATTATTGTGAGTTGACCATGATTGATTTGTCAGAAACTGACAGTTTGAAATTATTGTTTATTAATTCAGTATTGGGGTACATCGTAAATTAGCAACAATTATTATTTAGCAATTCAATAATTTATTCAATTTCAAATTAGAAATAATGAATTTTACTTCTGATGAAATGATAGATAAATATGATCTGGATATTGGGGGAATTCAATAAAAATTCATTACTATCAGCTACAATTTATCATGAACGGTTTCCAGATAGGCGACAACCTAGACAAGATACATTTGAAAAATTGAAAGATCGATTTAACCGCACTGGTTCAGTGAATTCTGAAAAACATGAACGAAAAAAAACTAGTGTGACAGAGGAAAACGAAATGAGTGTGTTGATGGCAGTTAAAGAAAACCCACTCACAAGTATAAGGAGTATTTCCAATAAGCAAGAACTTAGTTACTACTCTGTTCAAAACATTCTATCTAAAAACAAGATGCTAAAAAAAACGAATAGTATTTTGTGAATGGGCCTTAAAACAATTAATGAACAAAGATTTTTTTTTATTATATCATATTTGGTGATGAAGCTGCATTCCGCTGAAACGGTTCTGTTAATAGGCATAAATAAATTTCACTACTATGTAACAAGTAATCCATACCAAATAGTAACACATAGTCAAACAAGATAATCTTTAAATGTGTGGGGAAGTATCGTAGGTAACCATGTAGTAGGACCATATTGGTTTAAATATAACGTAAATGGTAAGATTTATTTAGATTTTATCGTACACCAGTTACCGATATTATTAGAAGAGGTTCCACTTAATATACGTGAACAAATGTGGTTTCTACATGGAGGTGCCTCTGCGTACCACAACGAGTTAGTACGAGGTGAACTTAATGATCAGTTTGGTGAAAGATGGATCTTAAGGGGTGGCCCAAGGTCACCAGAATTCAATAAAGTGAACTCTTTTTTTGGGGTTACATTAAGCACGAAGTAAAAAATAGAATCCGAATTGCATTTCAAAATATTTCTTTACAAATGCTTAGTAATGTAAGTAACTCTTTCAATGACCGTTTTCAAGTATGCATAGATGATTTGGGAGGTCATTTTGAACACCTTACTTAAGTACGATTAGTTAAAATTACAGTTGTTTTTTATTTTTTTATGTGTTGTTATTTTTTTTATTTTCTGTTGGTTATTTTTTATAAATTTTATTTGAAACAAATTGTTTTTTTTTCTGTGTCGTTATCTCGTTACTGAATTAAAAAACAATAATGTCAAACTGTCAGTTTCTGACCAATCATGGCCAACTCCCAATAATTATTGGTAAAAGTTCAAATATCTATTGTCTATTCGCTTAGCTAGGGCATATTTTGACAGACTCATTGTAGGAAACCTATTACACAACAATTCCTACTTCTCAGTATAAATAGCTCAAGTATACTACTATTGCAGACTTCTTTGAAAAAAAGAAGAATAATTCTAAATAGTGGAAGTGTATACTAAACCCATCAAATTTTCCATGTATATTTAAAATACAATATTTGAATTGTTACAATATAAAATATTGTAGTAAATATTTGTATTATTCGCGTTGTTTATTTAATTTAATATAGTTTTATTGTTTTATTATCTTTGTTTAATTCTTTTGTTAGTTCTATTCAGTTAATTAGTTAGTTATATTTTAAATTTTATTATTATGAATAGTCAAAGTTTTCCATTTGTTCCATCAGCTAATGTGTTGGTAAGTTTTTCTTAATAAATATGATAAAATGTTTTTTAAAAAGATTTTTTTTAAAGTTAATATTTTTAGATTAGTAAGGATGCTGTTCCTAGATTACAAGGTAATAAAACTGCACAAAGGTTTATTCAAAATGCCTACCATTTTTTTTACCGAATGAAAACCCTGTTGAAGTAAGTTGATCATTAAAATGTATTTATCGAATTATGTAAATGTTGTAAATACATAAGGAACTTGCTGTGTCTTATTCTTATTTAACCTCACTTTGACTTCTTAATTTTGTAGAATTTATTCCCACTTTTTTATTTTGTACAATAAATAATTTTATTATTTGTTATCAATACATTATACGTTGTAAATAAATAAATATTGATTGTCGGCATAGTTCTATTTTATTTACTTTTGTTTACATTAATATTGACTAAGAGCACGTATGCTTGGTTGTATAGTATTTTCCAGCCACTTCAAGTCTGTCAAAAAGTAATTAACTTCGAAAAAAAAAATTACTAAAATCACTAGACAGTTCGGACTGGGAATAGAGAACCGGGTATACCAAATTAATACTTATCTATAAAATTGATAACTTTAGGTATAGGGAGTATTCCATAAAATGTAAAGTACGATATTTATTAGTACTTTTCGATAGTGACTTAAAATACAGGGTGTTCTATTTAAAATTATCAAGAAAATAATGTACTTGCATTTTGACTTACCCTGTATTTGATTTAACGAATATTATAAAAAAAATATGTTTTATAATTTTTAACAATTATTAAAAAACTATGGTTACAATAGATCAATGATCCTATACTCCTGTTTAATTATACAGGGAGTTAAACTTGATACGATTTTCAGGTAATATTGGTTATATCTTTTTAAATACCCGGTATAACATAATAAAACTTTACATTATTGTGATGTGCAAGTGAAGCAGATTTTAAATTTAAAATAAAATACAGGGTGTTTCATTAAAAAAAACATAAGTTTGGTCTGCCACAATTTTATAGAACACCCTGTAAGTTTGTAACTAATTTAAAAATGTGAAGTTTAAAGCTATCTACAATTTTTGTCAATATTTTTTGTGTCAATAATTTTTTTTTGTAATTTTTACTATAACAGATCTACTGAGTTTCCTCATACTAATCAATCACCCAAAAGAGTTATCAGAAAAATTTTCTACCAAGTAACCAAAAAAAAATTGATTAATTTATTAATGTTCTGCATTCTGGGAAAGATTCCCGAAGTAGAAATCGAAACATCAAAAATAAACTTATTATAAACTTAAATTGTGGCTTAGTCCCCAAAATATAGGAAATGATAAATACTTCTGTTTTACATTCAAACTTAACTTAAATACTACTAAAAAAATTAAAAAAAAATGTTTTTAAACAAATTAGGTGGTTTATTTGACAATTTATTTATTGAAATAATGCATATTTGTAATGTACGCAAAAAGTAC
>OU898276.1:123700541-124110541 GCA_918026665.1 Diabrotica balteata | reverse complement strand
TTTGTGTTTTATTATAATTTATAAAAATATTTCAATTCAAAAATAATGATAGATAATCAATCTAGACATAAGTTTAAATTATTATAATAAAACATTACAGTGAGATATTGGATTGTAACTGTCACATTTTGAAAGCATTTTTTTGCCTCGGATATTGTATAGTTTATAATACGAAGGAGAAAGTTTAATGTTAGTTTTTCGCATTTATTGTTCTTGTAATAAATAATATTTTAATCTTGGTAGTTTGCCTGTTAGTAAACTTACATGAAATTACAGTAGATACATTCCAATGTTCCCTGTGCCAATACCCTACGTTTAAAGATCCTTCAAACATTTTGGATATTAGCTCAACCCTATCTCTGGTTATTGTTGTTAGATACGGTTTTTTGTTGTTAATGATAAACATAATACCTATCTAAACACTTTATTCATTTTAAAACAATATTTTTTATATTTAGATTGTGTGCAATTTCGTTATCTGTAATGGCAACAACGAATTAATTCACGAACCCTTGTGTCCAGTCTGAACTTTGGGAAAAAAAGGGAACCAGCTTTTTATGACGGGAATTATACACCCCTGGGCTATAAATAAAATTTCGTTAAGTTTGTGTTTATATTGTGACGTAAGATTAAGACGTAAGGCAACAGAAGAAGCCGGTATGGAGTGTGAAGCAAAGTCAAGTTTAAGAAGGCTGGAAACAGATTTCATAGAGAGTAGACGCGACGTGGGTAACCTGAAGTAACCGGCAAATTTGTTTTTAAAAAAGTGAATTTTACTCGAATGTAATGTGTCAATTTTTATCTGAGTAATCACTGTCTTGTTTCGTGCCACCTCTCATCTAAGAGGTTTGTAAAATGGCGTTACAGGAAACTTTAAAAGATACCTATATGGTTCCATTGTTTATCATTTTGTTTATCTTAGGTCATTCCAGACTTTTTTAAAATTTTTTAAATTGATTTGTTTGTGTTGTAGTGAATTTTGAGTCTAGTTCCAACCCCAGAACTTTAAAAGAGATATACCTTATATACAGTGAAAGTCAGGAACGAAAAGCCTTTCTTGCATCTAGCAGAAAGATTTTTGTAAGCAGCATCCAATTTTTAAATAGCTTAAGAACCTTCTTGTAGTTTATTTGTCCAGGAGATTTATGTAAGGACCCCCATTTGATTCATTTTTGTAATTACCCCATTCCAGTCCCCTTGTTCTATTCACTTCTCTACGACCCAGCTCTCAAAAAAACTCTGAGTAGCCGTTTGCAAACGTTTCGGTTTGTTTTGCTTGCCCTATCTCCACCCCAATAATGACTGTCCACAATTTTCAACCCCCTATAGTAATACCGTATGTGATAGGCAAAATAATCGTTATAATCTATTACTCTTTAATCTTGTAAAACTGAAATACATTTTGATTCTTTATAAAGTTTTCGGCTACAAGTAAATAATTTTTATACATTTCATGCCTTAGCAATTTCTTAAGTAAATGATAAAGTAAATTTATAAATAATTATAAATAAATAATTATTTAAATAATAAATGCTATAAAAGTTATACTTGGTAATTGCATAAATATAGTTGCTTTGTTATTGCATTAATATAGTGAACCGCAAATAAATAATTATAATTTATTTTCTGAATTGTTAGTGCTCTATACAAGCACTAGTTGTTCTCATAGGTAAATGCAAAGTTAAGATCCACATTATTAAAACAGATGCTTTTTAATCCTTGTTTACTTCATTAATATTACCTTACACTAAATTTGGCAATACCCTGATATGCTTACTGATTTAAAACTTAAATTTAAAATTACCGTTAGGTCGATATGTTTGAAACGTCACTCTCATTTTTTGAGTATACTCGTATTTCTACAATTATACTTATAGTAATTAACACGCATTTAAAAAATTACATGTTAATTGTGTAGATCTCTTCTTACCCAATCTTTAAAGAGTTCTAATTGTGCCTTGGTCAGTAATTTTACTTTGTAATTATTGCTTAGAATAAGCCGATTAAATAGTGTTACCTAAAGTTAAATCTGAACTACTGTTATGTCTATTATTAAGTAATATTAGTCCTAACTGTGAAACTGTTTGTAATCCATATTGGGTATAATTTTTTTGCTTTGTTACTTATACTAAAGCTGTTTTAATATTTCTGTTCTTTGAACTCTTTTTAATTTTTACAAAACTGACCTGGTTCTGTTATTTGATGACCTAAACTAAGCGTTGTACTTTTTAATATATATTAGTTATAAATTAGGCTTTTTTCACTTCCACCATATTATTGCTACATATCTTATGTAAGGTAAACCGTGTGAAATTTTTTTTGTATATATGGATGGTTGATTATTTAAATATTCTCGTAGATAAACTTATGTGTATAAATTTAACACACCAAACGCCTTTAATTAAAGGATAAAGTAGCCAGTCTTTTTTTTATTCTCCTACTATTCACCAAGAACTCTCTACTAGTTTTAAACAGTTGAAAGTGTCCGTTTATGTGGCGACGGAAGTCCGTTATACAACATGTAAACTTTTTCAATTTTATTAACATACATAACAAGAATATTAACTAACAGCGGTTTAATGTAATTCTTAAATAATGTTTTTTTTGTTTATACGAATCATCTGTTTATTTTAATCATCTATATTTTCACCACGTGCATATTAAAATTGCACGTGTAATAATTAAAATAATAAATAGATAATAAAATTGCTTTATTAAATTTTAAAAATATTATTTAAAATTTAAAAACACAGAAAATATAATATGAAGCTTCGCGTTATTTTACAGTACTGCCTAATGTACCATTTTTTCCACAAACATTTCCAGATGTCCATCCGGTTGAGAATTTGGCTTCCTTTTTTAAACCAAACTTTTTGGCGGAGGCTCCTTCGCCATTGTTGATACGTTAAACTTTGACATAAACAGATATAATTTTTGACATTAATGGCTCGAGGTTAATATTCCTGTTATAATTTCTTAATGGGAAGACTAAGAGGATATTCTGAGTAATTTAGAATTTATTTGAATGTTTGGTTCTTCCTTATTTAAAAGTTGTATTGGGAAAGTATGTTTTACAAGAATACATTTTTTTGGGACCTTTTTGCTTTAGCAGGTATTTTTATGTCTATGCTTTATTTCCAATTATAACGGTTTGCTGCTAGGAGAATTGAATCAATAAAATGTTAAAGGATAAAATTTCAAAATCTTTACTTTTTAAAAATTAAAATAAACGTTTTATCTTTTTAACTATTTTTAACAGCATAAAACTCTTAACCCAGATATGCCTAAAACTTACTTTAAAATAAATTTAAAAATTTTTAAAATTATATAAGGTAACAAAAACATATTTATCGTTAAAACAAAATATTTATGCCAGATTAGTAAAAAAAATACTGTACACAATATGGTACACCAGGAATATAACCTACTATTAAGTTTGGATATGGTATGAAACAAAACATTTGATATGGAAGCCTGATTTGCATTTTGGACATCTTGTTTTGCTCTATCGTGGCAAAAACCATATCAAGTTGGTTTTTTCTATAAAATCACCAAAAGTTAGTGGTTAAAAATCTGTCCGACAGTTTTTCCATTAGGATAATAGAGGTAAAACAGTACTCAAAACAAGAATAAACTTTTTATTTTTCCACAGTTCTCGTTGTGCAACAGAATATTTTAAAAATTCTAAAAAAAAACGCTATTTGCGACTCCATAATCTGTATATATATTTCGACACATAAATTATTCATAAAGCTTATATCTTCAACACCAGAGTCTTCGTCTATAAAAAGACCACATGCATTTACTGAATGAACTAAATAAGAGTGACTACATTTGCTACTAAATTTTCATCATTCTCTAACAAACGAAGCGCATCCTCAAATGAAAAACTTCTAAAAGGAAATAGTGTGATATTTGCCTGATGTACAATATTTTTTCCACTAAAATTAAATAGCCTAACTCTAATTACAAAATAAAGATTTAACCAATTTTTTAATCTTAATCGAAACATATATGTATTTTTTACTCGTAAATACAAAAAAGATATTTTTTTCTGCATGCATATAACAAATATTTAGTTACTTAGCACATTATACCTCACATTCAGCCATATTATAAAATGTATAAACTTTATCACAAAAATATCGTCATACATCACAAAAAGAGCAATTCACAAATACACCTTATGATTGATTAAGACTTACTGAAGTATTTAAGCTGTTCGCAAGAAAAAAAATTGCACATATGTACAAGTCAAGTCATGTTTATGATGTACAATTTATTGTACGTCAGGCACATCTGGATAAATTACTTTTTTAGTAGTATGGAGTAAGCAGAAGATATTTATGTAACAGTTAGGTTTTATGTGTACACATTTATTGAGTAATTATTATTTTACTTATTGGACTATCCTTTTAGAAGTCAAAAATATTGTCTTTTTATATTATTTATATATTGCTATCCTTTTAGAAGTCAAGTAGATAATCAATAGTATTTTGTTTTTACAAACTTATTTATTTACATTTAAATACTGTTTATTCATCGTCAATTAAATCATTAATGAGACGTTCATCATTCCCCTTCATTGAAATCGATTGGTCCCAACTTACGATCTGTTCGTAGAAATGTTCCTCTGGTATGCAATCCATAACCTTTTTGGCATCAACGTGGTTTTTAGCTGTCACTGGCAACATTGAGTGATAGACGTGATCTGAGGGAAGGTTCACTTTTTCTACTTTATACAACTTGAAAGTCTCAACTAGGAAAAAATCAATAAATATACGAGCGTTGAAATATCCATATTTCTCACTGGTATACTGGAAGTGCTGGAATTTACTGATGTTATAATCCTGTGTCTTGTTTTGGCTTTTGTAGGTTTCTTAAATATTAAAGGCCACCACTGTTTGAAATTAAGAAAAATTTGCATGTTTCAATGGTACTACTAGAAATTTTGAAACTTTTACTTCAGCTTCTTGATTGATGCTTTTGTATTGTTCTGGTGTAAAAATACGGTCATGTTTACGAATAGCACGTTTTGCTGTGGCAAAGTCGCGATCACTGAGTAAGAAATTGTGACCGCGAACTGGAAAATAACGGTAAATTGGTGGTGGTAGTTACGTGTTAGAAGTAATTATGTCATTGTTAGTGCCAAGAACATTCTTATAATGCTGTGGTTGCGGTATTGACCACCGTAAGTGTCACTAAAAACATGTAACTCTTTTACTTCAGGGGGTATTTTATCTCTAATGTTTTTAGCTACCATCGTACAAACCTCATTAGGCCCCTTTTTTCCTGAACCCTCATGATAGGTATAAAATACTACTTTATTAGTTGTTAGGTTATGGACGCTAAATACATATAACCATAGCTTACGCAGGTAAAACATTTCCTGCACATGTCTGTTCTGTTATTGCACATTTTTGTAACACATTTTATTTTAGAGGAATCTTTTTCAGCTTTTCGTTAATGTCTACCAATATGAGCTGCAGCTGATAACTTTGCTTTTTGGTTAAAAGAAGATTTCATTTTCACAGAGAGTTGTTCGCAGACTGAACAGACGTCAACTTGAGGCCTGCAGAATTTAAAATTAAAGTTTTCCTTACAGTCTTTTAAAAAGAAATTTTAGGATATTTGTCGAAAATTTTTTTTACGTTTAAGGTTATATCTTAATATGACACTGTCTTTATTAAATATCGAGATATTCTATTCATTTATATTTTAAGTTAATAGAAGGTGTTAAGGCTTTATTACTTATTCAATGTAAACTTAAAGTGCCTTTCTACAAACTTAAAATAAAAAATAGGTAAAAGAAATAATAAATAAGACTTACTCACAATCAATTTAATTTAACTATCCAGACGACCGGTTTCGCTTTCTACAATATGCAAAGCATCCTCAGGTCTAAATACAAAGTTAAATAAATGCTGAAATAATAAACCCATATTGGGGTGTTGTCTAATAAAGATAAACAAAGATAGATGATACAAATTACAGTAATTACGCCAATATTACATGTCTGTGGTTTTTCACAATGAATAAAAAGTTTTAGCAGAGGTAAAGGTAAGACCCACAAATTGGTATAAAATAGTCTGTTAAATTGTAATAAATTCTTAAATGAACAAATAAATAAAACATTACTTACATGCCGGTACTCTATTAATTGATGGTTGGAAGAACATGGTTCAAACTATCCTGTATTGTTGACTGGAGAACGGAGAATGGAGAAGTCTGCTATTGTAATTGTTTGACAATAAACGGGAAGTTCTTGAAGAGATAGATTTTTTTCCAATGAAGTAGATATAGGTGTAATATGATTGTTAGATGAAAGTGATGGTTTATACCATTTAATTATTTAAAAGGTATTTATATTTATTCAAGAGATATATTAATGAAATGTGTGTTATTTATTGAGATTTTATTTTATGAAGCCGACAGTTGTATGACAATAAGTGAAATAAGATGTAAAAACTGTGTGGGTGTGTAATTCTTTCAACTTATAATTATCAAATTTCTTTGATGAAGTTCTATTGGCATATATGTCTAATGATTGCAAAGTCAAGTATATAAAATTATTAAAGTTAAAACAATTAAGGACAATTTAAAACACACAGAAAACACTTAAAAGGGACGAAACAAACATTAAATTTAAAAAGGGGGAAGGACTTGAATGCACTACATCTCTGACTTGGAGACAATGAGTTTTTATGTTATCTACTAGATTTTAGAGGTAAATTTGACAAATGTAGGTTAAAGTGTGATAGTTGTTCTTCTATTTCGAAATAATTAAGAATTAAATTAATTCAAAACTAAATAAAAAATTTAGAAATAGAAGAAGAACTGTCACACCTTAACCTAAATTTGTCAAATTTACCTCTAAAATCTAATAGATAACATAAAAACTAATCAAAAAACCCAAGTCAGAGATGTAGTGCATTCAAGTCCTTCCCCCTTTTTAAATTTAATGTTTGTTTCGTCCTTTTTAAGTGTTGACTTTACAATGATTTGCCATATATGCCAATAAAACTTTATTAAAGAAATTTGATAATTAAAAGTTAAAAGAATTACAAAAGTTAAAAGAATTATTATTGTTATAAGATTGTAAACGCTCTTTCGGAGAGCTCTCAGGGAAGTGGGTAAAAGAATGATTATGAATAAATCAATAAATTCTTCGATTGTTACTTTTGTCTTTATTAAAGATTTTCCTTTTAAAATCAATTTAAAATCAACTGTAGAACAATAAAGTGAAAAGGTTAATTAACAAGTTCTTATAACCACTGCAGTGGGGTTCTAATTACAATGTCGTACTAAGAAAATTGAGAAATTTAGTGTAATGTTCGATTCTACCAAAATTAAGAATAAATTTCCACTTAGCTGTTAGAAAGTCTATCTTCTTGAGTTCTGGAGACTCGATCCCAGGTGAATACTTAATATTTATTATTAATATTTCCTTTAATAATCCGATGTTTTAGGTTCTTTCTCTCTTATGGACAATTGGATATCATCCGATCCTAACTAATATGGAAAACTGATAGCCAATCCCTTAAGGAGTCACGAGATTATAAATATAAGTTGAAAAGATGATTAAAATGGTTTGGGATTAAATCACAGAGTGAAATAAAAGGCCTAAAAAAATGTGATTATGTTTAAAACGTAAGTTATTTATTTTTCCTAAAGAAAACCTACCTTTGTTCAAATGTGGCCTTAAAGTGTTTTTAATACGAAATCAGTTTATAAAATCGAGTTTCTTTTAGTTTTAGAAAACAAATCCACACGATAGGTGATAATTGCTCAGCTTTTCACTGCTACAACTATTAAATTTTCGGAAAAACTATCAAGAAAACTCTAGAAAAGCCGCAAAATTGCGTTGTAAGTTCTACACGAACCAATACTTTTTCATACGAAAGACCACCAAAGAAAGGAAAAAAAAATTAAAGATAAGTTTTTTATTCTGGCGCCGGCCATTGTCCAGTAAGAATTTATTTAAAATAAGTTGTTGTACTACTAATAGGATTAAGATCTGTTTAAAATTACAAGAAGAAGAATTCTATCAAGCTATTTTTGACATTAACCTTTAAAATAAGAAATAGGTTTTATGGTTTGTTTATTTTTAATTTAAAGTTTATTATTCATTTAAATTTATACTCATTTTTGTTTTAGGCTGTACAAAATCAAGGAAAGAACGAATAGATCATCTCAGAGACCAAATAAGACTTGGGAATGCATTCATTTTTTATGAAATCTTGTGGAGTTGTTAACAATTATTTAGCCAAAAATAAAATAATAAAACTTTATTTCAATAATTTATTCTGAATTCTTTGGACCTGTAACAACACCCCCCTTTCCTACAAAAAGTTTCTACGAAACTTTTAATTTGTAATTTAACAAGTGAATAAAACAAAAGTAGATTTTTTTTAAGCTTAACTAATAAAAAATAACTAATTTTTCATCGCTATCGTCCAGAGGCTTAGATTTTAAATCTTTAGCATTCCAGGTATCAGCATGAACACCTTTCTCGTCGATAAGTTCGTAAGTCCATGGTGAGACGATTTTCCCAATAGAGAAGGGACCAACAAACTTTTGCGCTAATTTGGCGCTGAAAAACTTAGACGCGTCCGACTTCACATAATTTCTTCTCCAGACCATATCACCAATCTTAAATGTTTCACTGCGATGTCGCAAATCATATGGCTTCTTCCTTTTCAGGTAGGCAGACTTTAAACGTCTTTTAACATCAGTAAACAAATTCTCTAAGGCTACCTGCTTATCCTTTACGTTAGTGACTACGTTCCTTGGTAGGTTTTGCACATTTTCGTCTTCTGTGCCCGTCAAACGAATTTCTCTCCCGAAGTTTATTAAATTTGGAGTTACGTCAGTCACTTCATGCTTGGAACATCTCATAGCACAGGTAATTTTCGGTAGGATCTGGTCCCAATGACGCTGATCTTCCGAGACAGGCTGTCAACATGGTCTTGATGACTCGATGTGGCCGCTCTACCGGATTTGCCTGTGGATGATACAATGCAACATATTTGATTTCTACCTGATAATTTAACATAAGATCTGAGAAGGAATGACTAACAAATTGTACACCATTGTCAACAATAATTTTCTTTGGCACCCCATATACGAGAAAAACTTCATTTTCGAGAATCTTAGCTATATTTGTAGCAGTTGCAGTTCGAAGAGGATACGCTAAGAGGTACTTACTAAAACAGTCTAAGACAGTTAATATAAAAGTAAAGCCTGTGGTGGTTCGTGGTAATGGTCCTACTAAATCTACGCTAATTAACTCCCATGGACGGGACGCGGTTGGTTGAGCAGATAACATTTGCCCTTGGGGCAATTTTTGCTCCGGTTTAATGCGTTGACAAACCATACATCTCCGTACATAGCGTGCTACGTCTGCGCGCATCTTAGGCCAGTAAAATTTTTGAGTTATCCTAGCGAGGGTTTTGGTAACACCTAAATGACCATAAGTAGGTGGATCGTGATGATCTTTAATGGTTTGAATTCGTTTGTCTCGTAGAATAACTTCTTACCATTCTGAGAGTCCTAAATCTGGATACCGCGGCTTGGTATTTTTAAAAAGTTTATTGCCTTCCACTGCCCACAAAGGGAATTTGTCAGGAGCTGCGTTCACTTTGAATAGCATATCGGAGTACCACTCGTCATTAGACGAAGAGGTTGTCACAGAATCGATGGAAGGAGTGACAGCTCGTGAAAGCGCATCGGGTACAATATGGTCCTTACCTTTTCTGTGGACGACTTCGAAGTCATAAGCCTGTAATCTTAAAGCCCATCTTGCAATCCGTCCTACAATATCCTTTATGCTGAACAACCACTTCAAGCTATAATGGTCCGTGATTATAACAAACTTAGACCCTTCCAGGTATGGCCTTAATCTCTCCACTGCAAAAAGCACCGCGAGGCATTCTTTTTCAGTGGTGGAGAACTTTCTCTCACTTTTGGTGAGATATCTGCTAAGATATGCTCTCACATGATCGCCATCCGGATAACGTTGGGAGAGAATGGCTCCTAAGCCATAATCGCTTGCATCCGTCTCCACAGTAAATGGAAGATTGAAATCGGGGCATGTCAATATTGGTGCAGATACTAGACACTGCTTGATTTCAACTAAAGCTTTCTCACATAACACATCCCAAATGAACGGCACGTTCTTCTGGGTCAATCTCGTTAACGGAGATACTAAATTAGAGAAGGACGGTATAAAGCGCCTATACCAGGATGCCATTCCAATGATTCTCCTGACTTCCGCCACCGTTCGAGGAGTTGGAATTTTTAAGATGGCATCAACCATATCAGGATCAACTAAAAGTCCCGATCTATTAATGACATATCCGAGATATTTTAATTCCTGACGACAGAAAACTGATTTTTCTTTATTTAAAATTAATCCCGCATCAAGAAGTCTGTAAAGGACCTTTCTTAGGACCTCGATATGTTCCTCGAAGGTAGAGGTACATATAATTATATCGTCTAAATATACAAACGTATGTTTATCCAATTCTGGTCCTAAGATAGTGTCAATTGCCCTCTGCCAAGTAGCAGGAGCGGAATGAAGACCAAATGGCATTCGGGTGAACTGAAACAGACCCCTATTTGGGACTGTGAATGCCGTCAAAGGTCTTGAATCTTTGTCAACTGAGATTTGGTGGTAAGCACTTTTAATATCCAACGTAGAGAGGTTATCGTGCCTCACGAAGCTTGTCCAATATGGCACTAACATAAGGTATTGGATAAGCGTCGGGAGTGCTTACTGCGTTGAGGCGTTTGTAGTTGACACAAAATCTCCATTTCTCTTTTTGTTTAACCATGACGATAGGTGATGACCAGGGCGATGATGACAGTTCTACTATGCCCTTGGCGATCAGGTCGTCCAATTCAGCATTAACCACCTTCTGCAATGCAGATGATAGCGGATAATATCTTTGCTTTATAGGTGGTGACTTGGTCCGTATCACATGTTCAACACGAGTCGTATGTCCTATTTCCTTATCTCCCATGATGTCAAAAGCTTCTTTAATGACATCATCAAGCAATATGCGCTGTTCTTCTGTCAAAAATTCAATATCCTGAATACCCGAAGCTTGGACGAGGTTCACTTCTTCACTTTTCCTAAAATGCCATTCTCCATTAAATAAGTCAGGAACAATATCCATTTGTGTCCAGAAGTCGATCCCTAATATTAGTTTGTGGGTTATGGATGGTACGACAAGAATGTAAAGGATACGTACTCGATCCCGTAACCTAACTGGAACAGACAGAGTACCGATACTCTCGCATGAACTACCAGATGCAACAACACAAGAAATCTTTTGAGTAGGGTCAATTCTACATACATCTTTAAATATATCGAAACCAGAACTACCCATTATTGTCCGTGTTGCTCCACTATCTAGTAATCCCATTATTTCTTTTCCGAGAATAGAAACGCTCAAGTACGGCCGTTGGTCGCCTTGCGCATGAGTCAAGATAAAGTCCAGGACTGCCATGTTGGTAGAAGAAAAAGAAGAAGAAGAGGGGGCCGATTCCTTAATATCTCCTGCCAGCCGGCCTACTGTGCAGGACGTCTTGAGTTTTTTGAACAACTCGTACAGGAGTTGGTTGTTACGTTCGATCGTCCACACTTAAAACAAAATATTTTCCGATTTTGAGTACATTTTCTAAATTTGTGATCTCTAGCACCACAATTCCAACAAGAAGGTTCGCTTCTCATCTCTACTGATTCAACGGTCACTTTGGGAGAATTTGTTGAAGCGGTACAAGATGAGGAATTTTCCACTGTACATGAAAAGATAGGATTAGCTGATTTTCTGTAAGCGAGGTCAGGTTCAACTAGCAATCGAGTATTCGTTGGTGGAAGACAGAACTGTTTTATTCTGCATTCGGTTTCCTCAATAGATTTTGCAAGTTGAAGCAACTCGTGTATATTGTAAATCGAGCGAAGAGAAAGTTCTGTTTGTATGTAAGGAAGCATGTTCCGTTTGATTAGCTGTACTCGCTGGTCTTCAGAAGGGGAAGCATTTAATTTTTTGAAGAGATTTTCCATCACAGAAATATAATTGACTACACGTTCTTGCGAACCTTGCGTTCTTTTACGGATTTCTTCCCATAGTGCAAATTCATAATCGTGAGGTTGGAAAGCACATCTTAATTTTTCCACGAGGTCATCCCACGATGAAAAGGTTCCCATACGATACCACAAGAGGGCATCTTTGATAAACAACTCAGGTGCAGACCGAAGTAAACGCTCCTTGGATACACCTCGAGATTGCCTTAATTCTTCAACCCTTTCTATGAAACTGTTAACACTAGTGACACCATCATATTGAATTCGCCACCTGCTAATATCATGATGCTGAGAGAATTGATCAAATTGTGAAGTTTCAAATCTAGGATAAGTGTTTCCAAGCTGACTCGAAGGTATCGACGACAACCGCATATTGCGCATTTGATCATCTAAGCCTGAGGAATAGGCATGATGTCCTTTTGGATATCTTGGTTCTTGGTATTCTACTTGTCTTGGAGTACTTTCTCGAAGTATTGGATGAATCCCATCAAATGAAACTCGTCTATGACTGAATCCACATTGCTCATTTTTCAGTTGACAATTTCTTGATGTCAGAGAAGAAAGACCTGAAGCGTTAGCTAAAATCGAATCCCTTGTGTTTGGAATGGCAGAAGTATACTCATGCTCAAGTTCTGTATCAAGTCGAGTGCCATCAGGTGGTGGATGATTTCTAGATTGGGTGAAATTATTATCCTCTTGGTTATCTTCAGCAACATCCGAAGTTGAATTGCAATCAAATTCAATTTGTGGTTCTTGCCTGCTTTGCCTAATTTCAGCAAATGGATTACTAATTGATTCAAACCTCTGTCTAAGTTCTGAAACTCTACTAATTCCTACGTCTTGTCTTTCACCATAATCTCTGTCAGTGTAGTGTACTACTTCTGGAAGAAGTGGAACAGTTGTGTCCAATAGCGAGAAATGATACTGGGATAAAGATTCATCACGAACAGTTCCGTCTTTAATACGATTTAGGTCTGCAACTAATTTCTGATGCCATTCTTTGAGATGAACGAGTGCCGTACTTTCATTTATTTTATTTGCTGAATCAAATTCCTCAATATTTACCTTCAAATCCTCCAGTTTGCTTCTACAAGTTAAGATTTCATATTGCGGATCCAAATTAGCGATTAGTGGTGCTGCTCTTCGACCTGCTTTTTCTTCTCGAAAAATATTTCTTAAACTCTCTCTTTTCTCAACAACCCTATTCCCAATAGGCAAGTTACTTATAGAGAGTTCGTACGTCAATTCGTCCCCCAATAATCTATTAACGTCCATAGTTTACTTGGAGATAATCTGACAAAAACGAAGCGCAACCCCACCCTAACTTGGAGGAAGAAAACGAGTAAAAGAAAAGAAAACAAAGACCAAAATTTTATTGATTTTAAAAAAAATTTAAATTTATTTCAGTCTTAATTTAAAATCCTTCCTATAATAAATTTAAATTTAATTAAATTCTTAATTAAATAAATTTTTATTGTAATTTCAAATTTTATTCAATTAAATTTAATCTAAATTTATTTTAATTTAATTAAGAAAACACCTGTCACAGGTCAAAATTGCAAAATACTAATAGAGTACAAAGCCAACTTAAGATCAGTTATAATTATCAACAAACACAAAATTTAATTTGCAGAGAAAAAAAAATCTTTTTTTTTTAATTGTTATTTCTTTGCGTAACAAAAGTACTTAAAATTAGACAGAAAAACAAATTTCGATCTTTCGATGAACTAAAAATGGGACAACCAAAACCTATTATCTTATCCCTCGAATTATACCAAAATTCGAAACACTAAAATTCTCATAACAAATTAACTTTTTGTTTATTTGAAACCCCTTAAATAATAAGTAAGTACATTAACAAATAATATAATTAGAAATTAAAAGTAAAATCCTCAAATTTAAAGAAATTTTTAAGTAACAATAAATAATGGCAACGTCGGTGCGTAAACCGGGTGTAGAACTGTGTAAGGTTAACACCTAATTCACGAAACAAATGTCACTAAAATGTGAATTCTGTGGAAAGTGTAGTTTTTTTTTGTGTGTTTTGGACAATTTTTATATTATAGAAGCCGGAGACAGAATTTCTGTCTCCGGCTTCTATAATATAAAAATGTAGCTTCTCCAATTTAAATTTTAAAGTGTTTGTTTGTCTTTAGTGTATTTGTTATGTCCCAGTTTACATATATGACATTCCATTATTGCTGGATAGGCCACAATTGACGAAATGCCCCTGAGGATGATCTTGTGATCGAAAGTACTTGGGCAAAATTTAATTAAATACTGTGTTCGATATTTGCCTTGTGTACCATCAAAGTTCATTTATTCGAACATTCAACCTTATATTGAAAAATAAAATAATAAAACTTTATTTCAATAATTTATTCTGAATTCTTTGGACCTGTAACAACAGCCGCACAATTTGTACATCTAATCTCATTCATTGTCGTACAACATTGGCATAATTACTGTAATTTATATCGTCTATCTTTGTTTATTATTATTAGACAACACCCTAATATGGGTTTATTATTTCAGCATTTATTTAACTTTGTATCGAGACCTGAAGATGCTTTGCATATTGTAGAAAGCAAAACCGGTCATCTAAATAGTTAAATTAAATTGATTGTGAGTAAGTCTTATTTATTATTTCTTTTACCTATTTGAAATGGACTCATACAAACAACAACAACAAGCTTGCTTAGAGTTTTCATTTTTATGTATATGTCTAGTCACAACGAATCTGTTAATAACACCCATTAAAAAAATGACTGACTTATTTTTAGGTTGACCATTTTATATGATTTTAATAATACCTGCTTTCTTCTCAAGGAAAAATAAATTTGTGCATTTTTTTACATAAACAGTCAGGCTCAGCCTTCCTTTCTTCGACCAAAACACCTTTGGAAGTGAGAAATTCTGATCCATTCCCTGCTTGCTTGCTTTTCTTTCAATTTTGTCACCCTACTACCTCTTCTTTTCACAGGAGACTGACTATTACAGTTATTAATATTAGACATCATAATTATTAGAAAAAACAAACTTATTACAACAAACTAAACTCACTTTACACAACATTTGCAATACAAAACACAAACTTAAAAACTGATGTAATAATGACAAGACTCAAGTGACAAGTCAAAAGTTAAAAAAAAAATAGTAGAAAGTCGAAAACAAAAAAAAATCAAGAATATATAAAACTGGAATATTATCCTCTTAGATGTCAATGATGAAAATAATTTCGTTTAGGTCAAAAGGGATAACATTCCAGGAATATTATCCTTTTAGATTTCATTTCAGGAAAAAGAGCTTAGAATGATCTATTTAATGTGATGGAATGTTATCTGTCTTAGACTAAGTCTGTAGAGCTTGGTAAAGTGAGCATAACTGTCATTTTAAATAATTGGATGAGATTTTTAATTATCTTGTTTTCCCAAAATTTGGTTGCGTTTTTCTATAGTTTTCTACGTAGTTTTATCCGTTATAACGGTTGTATTGCACTTGTCTGCTAGCTGAGTTATCATTAACTCATCTAATTTTAAGTACATATTTAATATATTTTAGATCTTTTTTATACACTTCGTTTTCAATATAATAAATTTTTCTAGTTTATTTGTTCTATTTTGTTCTGTTTTAGAACTGATCGCCGCAAAACTTCAGAATCTATACGTCTATATATAAAATATTATGATAATTATTTTATTAAGATCCTAAATTGTATTATATAAATAACATATTAATTATTAGGTTTTACTTTAAATTTTGATTTATTTTAGTTATAAATTTTCCCACATTATTTAACAATTATTATTATTAAATTAAATAATCAAATTTTATTGTAAAAATTTAATTATTTAAAATAATTTATGTAGAGAATATAAGTTTTTAAAATTATGATGAAGGTGCCAGTTTTTTAATGGGGATCTCATTTTGATAAATATACATCTGAAGCACAAGCTGTTGACTACTAAAATTATTTTTATAAAATATGAAATGAAAATTATCGTTTTTTACACCGTTAAAAGTGTAACGCGCCTATTGGATTATATTTTCTACAAAAAGTTGTTCTACAAAATTAACCTATGCAAAGTCAAAAATAATTCGTTTTCACAAAAATATATTTAAAAAGCGAACCAACAAATTAGAAAAAACGCGATTTTTTTTGTTTCATTACCTTTTTTCAAAGTATAGGTATAGGCATTGCTTCACATATAAACAACCTACGTACCTCTTCAAAGTCACGTTTGATAGATGTTTTAGAATTCATTGTATCCGAGGTATAATTTTTCAAATTTTGCATCTCACACCATTTTTGAGTCATTTTTCCTATTTTTTTCGAAAATACTTGTCTATAATTATTTTATATTTAGTTTTAGTTAATTATGTAATTTATTTAAGGCAAAGTCAATGTGTCGATGATCCGAGATCGATAGTTCTTTGGAAATATGCAAGTGAACAATGTTGTGGCTAATTTGTCCAGTACCTACAGTTATACCAATAATGCCCTGTCTTTTCTTAATGATATATTGATAGATAGTTGATTATCTTTAATATTTAATATAAGTTCTCCTAGAATATAGTAAATAAATTACTTATCTCGTTTATCGGTCTTTTTGCTTTCCCATATCATATATGATGTGAGTTGACATTACAGTCGATAATAACCTGTAGTCCATTTCTTCTACAGTGTTCGTTTAGTTTCTAAATCATAATATGGCAAGCAAGTGAGCAAAAAGCAATAATTGCAGTTTTAGACATTTTATTTAGTAAATACTACAAGGTGTAGTTCCATCTACATTGTGAACTTTTCATTTTAGGCAATGTGTTTTAAATGCAATATACATTACTATATTAATAATTTAAAATCAAACAAGAATACACTAAATCCCATTTTAAGACCAAGCAAATTGACATCAATCCATCATATTTAACCAACCTGCAATTAATGCTTAAAAAAATATTTCTCTGAAATTTTTGTTTAGTTTGCGCAAGTTACCATAAGCTAACAATCACAGTTCTATTCATTTTGTTATGCGTAAGAATTTGCTAATTTAGGGACTTTAGAGAGAATTGTTTGATTGTACAGTTGCATCAGACACTTGTAACAAAAAAAAACAAATAAATTAAGGCTAGCTAGCAGAATGTGCCGGTGAGTGACTACTTGATACTCAAAAGATCACATGTCAATTTGCATGCCCTATCGAAACCGTTAAATGAGAAAATGATTGACAAGGTAAAAAAATATAGAAATAATGTAAATGAAAGTGATGAACTATGGAAGTTGCTCTAACATATGATTGGGCACCAGGAAAGTCTTAACATATACCTTCCAAGGTATCTTGTAAAGCTGTTTCCTAAAATAAAAAAAACGGGTATTAATTGAAACATTTACACATTTAAACATTTTCACAACAAATTTAATTTCTATTCAAATATATACAATCTAATTCTATATGCTACTTACCACCTTGTATGTACAGTTACCGTAGTTACTTATATACTAAAAAAATCTCTGGTTATACACAATTGATCTCTGATGATCTGAATTTACAAATAATAAAATATAAGAAAAAATTTAATGACTATCTAAAGAGGTAATTTACTTGCCTACTATAGATGTAACTCTGTACTACGACTTTCAATTAAATGAATACTGACACTAATAAAGTAATCAGGACTCTATCCTAACGGGATAGATGTACAAGGTATTATAATAATAAAATATCAATAAAGAACTTTCTGATTAAATGTGTACACATAAAACCCTACAACAGAAATGAAAGGGAGAATTTAAAACCTCAACCTGTAGTTGAGACTTAGTCCTTAAATATTATTCATTAATTATTTTATGACAAATGACAGGTCTTTATTATTAAATTAAATAGTAGGATTTCAGGTAAAAAAAATTTATTAAAATTGATAAATAAAACTTAATACAAATGAACAGTGTTCCACATTCTAAATCAGGGAAGTTTTTTCTGGCTGGTTCGCTAAAGTTATACGGCAAATCTTAAAGAGATCTGGGCATTTAGTGGAACAGCTTAAGGGTGACGACTAAGGTGTAAATCCAAAAGGGAATAACTTCTTTTAATTAACCCAAAAAATAAAAATAAGGAGTCTTAAACTCTGGCTTTTTAACTTCTTAAGTAGGCTAAAAAGAACATTTGTGTTAGAGTTCCTTCTTACTTCTCATAAAAAGTAGGAAAAACACGAGCTTTATGAACCTGAAAGGTATTATACAAAGTAACTTATAAAAGCATAAAGTATAAAAGCAAAAAAACTTAATGGTTTTATAAATATTTTGACCTTCGTATGGTTTGACAATATTTGATGTAAAATAGATAATACCCTGGCCGCTTAAAACATGGAATCCAAGGTCGCATGATCACTCAATGTAAACATCGACAGAACAGGATAATATTGTAAAATTCAATGCTGAGTGGGTGAGAGCGCCCACCAAAGTGGTGTGGCACGTAGCAAGTGGCAAGTAGTACGCGTCTAGCATGTTTCTTAAAATGTAACCAATGAAAACGAATGATTCAGCGTACACCAAAATGACAGTGACGTCATTCATTCTAATCATTCGTTTTCATTGGTTACATTTTAAGAAACATGCTAGACGCGTGCTACTTGCTACGTGCTACTTGCCACGCCACTTTGGTGGGCATTCGCCCTTAATCATATATTTCTTTGTCAGCCAATTCTTGTGAATAACGATATTCTATTCTATTCAAACGAATCGCATTCTATCAAATTTATAAAGCGAATTTATCACTAAATTTTATTTAAAGTTTACTTTTGACATATTTATATAAACTTCTTTATGTGTCCACCTTATAAAAATTGAAATTTAGAATTATAATCTTTACGCAAAAGTCAATAAAATGTTTAAATTTATTGAATTTATTGTACATGAATAACCTGTAAACAACAGTATAAATATATTATAGCGATACTGTTAGTTCGTTTTTGTTGATTGGTGTAAACGTGGGAAAAGTGATAACATAGAGAGAGGAATATTTAAGAGTGCGTGCCATTCACGTGATCATTCCATCTTTTTAGCGGCTTAACTATAATTAAATAGATAATTTTAACGAAAAGCATGCTACGGATATATATTTTATAATATAAAAGAACGGTATAAGACAGAACATTTTTATAGACAGTTTTAAAGATAGATAATTATATGTTTTTCAGGCTGGGCAATAAAATAGAAAATTGGTATTATTTTATATTATTACTATATTTAAATCCAGAATAATTCTTAATGAAATAGTGTGAGAAATGACAGATAGATATATCAATTATCAAAGGACAAATAATGATATTATAGAAGTTAATATGGCTGATGGTTTTTATACTTTTTATTGATAATTGGATCCACTTACCGGCTACGAGTGGCTATAAATCAAACTGTATACAAAACAAGACAAGTAAAACTTGTTCACCTTCTCGTTCCCAAAAAATACTATTCTTAAAATAAATTTAGTACACCTCCCGCCGTCTACTTTTTTTAGTTTACCGAACTTATCTACCCAAAAAGTAAAACCAGAGTGCGGCTAATTGCTAGCCGGATAACTATGTCTGCCAAAAGTGCTGCGTAGAGTCGCTTTTAATACCAACTTAACAACTAAATTAAAAATTAATAAAACATTAAGGGGATATGTTAAAATGAAAAACAGTATATCTAGTAATTGTGTTAAATATGGTAACAAGGGAAGTCTTTGGTTTTGGTCGTTTCCTGGTTGAAGAACCTGAGAGAGTGGTGTGGTTGCAGCTCAAGACAATTGTTTAAAGCAGCTCTCTCGAAGGGCAGAATAGCCATGATGATTGCCAACCGTCGTAGCGGAGACGACACTCAAAGAAGAAGAAGGGAAGTCGAAAGAGAATGGCTAAAGTGTCTTAAGGATCAGTTAAAAAAAGTAAAAAGTAAAAACATATTAACATTTAATATTTCTAATGGTTTTAAATGGTGATTTAAATTGTTTTTAGGTATAAAGATGAAGATCTGTAACTACAGAAGTTTAAGAGGCCATGTAATCATTCAGGTAACAGCTTTAAATGCAATAATATTAAATTATCTAATATAAGACGATTAAGGCACTCTTTTTACGTTACAACCAATAACTAAAAGAAATATACAAAACTATCTTATAAAATAACTGATGGTCCTGTAGACACGGTGGGTCTGGTACCCATAATGGGTACCGGACCTAAAAGAGCGTCTCTTAAATTCTTGTAAACAGCTCTAGGAATGGATGAGCGATAAGTTAATACAGTTTTTTAAAACAAACACAATAGTGTTGCCTTAAAACAATATAGAGGAGATAAGGTTTCTCCTAAAACAATTAAGATAAAGAAAGGTGTTATTAAATATATTGGAAACCTAAGAGGCTGCCAAAGTCATTATAAAAAATCAAAATGTAAAAGGATCTGTTTATCTGCCAAACTAAATATATCAAAATTACATAAACTATATAACTCACATAATAATAACCATATCTTCATTTTGAAGATGCCAATATTTTTACAACAAAATTCAAAATCGGATTTTCTTCCCTTGGATCTGATTGCTAGTCTTTGTGTACTCAAAAAAAGCACAAAATTAAAATAGCAAATGATGGTAAGGAAAAAAGCGACTGTTAATGTTATATTATAGAATTGATAATAATAAAAGAGGCAAGAGTTTTAATGAGTTGGCAATAAACGTGCCACCGGATTCAATCACCTTTTGCTTTAACAAATATCAAGTGCAGCCGCTTCCACGAACACCTATTGATGATCCTTTTATGCTTAACAAGTGAGTTTTTATGTTTTATGATGTGTTAACATGCACGTTAAAATTCCCGTATTCTATACATTGACAGAAGATATGGCTTGACGAGGATCCAGGAAAATATTATCTGCTTTTCACCTGGACTCCTTAAATCTTTAAATTATTAAATAAATCATTAAATAATTTAAATCATATAAAATAATATAAAATCATTAAATCATTAAATTATTTAAAAGTTTGTTTATTTTGTGACGGATGTAGAAGGCAAAATAAAATTTCTCATTTTATTCACTTACTTGAACATTCATCATCATCATCATCATTCAGCCCATAATCGTCCACTGCTGAACATAGGCCTCCCGTAGTTCACCCCACAAATTTTTGTCCTGAACCGCCTGCATCCAATTTTGATGTGTCCGTTTCAGGTCATCCGTCCATCTTGTTGGTGGTCGTCCTCTATTCCTAAAGGCATCTTGTCTGGGTCTCCACTCAAGAATGAACACTGGATGCAAAAAAATGGCCTCAAATCTTATCTGAAATTCAGCTTACGTTCCCTGTTAGAGGTAGTAGCTTTTTACCAGCTGACAACGTAGTTGGGCTTGTTGAAAAATACTTAAAAAATGTGCTTTTTTGGAGCTGGTTGTAAAAAGCCTTTCGCCTGATTGAATTCTGTATGATGTTAAACAATTTCAATCACAATATAAAAAATGATGGAATATCAGATATTAAAAGAATTATATTGACGAAAAATCATGCCTTACCACTAACTAGTACTTCTTTTGCACTTAAGATTCAAAAGTTACTTGTAAGTTCCTAAAACTTTACTTAAGAAAGTTACAAAAAACTTACAATTGACACTATAAACTGCGAGATTAGGAAGACAACTAGAAAAAAGAAAAAAAAAATCGTTAAAATATTTACTGATACAAGAATTTGGAAATGCATGGAAAAAAGAAGAAGACTTTAAATAAAACAAGGACATTCTAGAAAACCGGGACGATGACTTCGCCAGAGATGGGCATCGACACGTCGACTTTAATTGTCGACACAGACGTGTCGACAATGTCGAGAACGTGTCAACAATGTCGACAATGTCGACAATGTCAGCAACGTGTCCATAATGGAAAAAAGTGAGGTTATGTTATGAAATTATTCAGTTGTAAACTTTGAATGTGATCTGATCTGATCAGAATCAAAATGAGTGGCAGAAAACTAAATAAAAACTATGATATATTATCATTCAAAGTATTAAAGATAGAAGGAAAGCACGCGGCTAAATGTTGTGTATGTGGAAATGTGATAAAAAATACAGCTGCAGCAAGATTGCAAAGTCACAGGTAAGAAGAAATATTTTAATCAATTTTAGCTGGATAGCTATAGAGATTTATTCTCTGAAATTGATATTTGTATTGGCTGATAACTAACCCCGTCCCGTACTTTCATTTTAAGAAACGTCTGCAAGTTAGATCGTGGCAATGGTAATCAATCCAATAATGAAATGTCGCATGTTTCGATATACGAAAATACTGGCTCAGACACAGGTTTTACACCTACAGTTAATCCACAAGTGAGTATATAGGACGTATGTTCTACTACATATTTAGCAGGGGCGGATCTAGAAAAAATTTTGGGGGGAACTTTTTGAACTTACATTTATCTATAATATAAAAATGAATCGTAAAATGTGTTCGGAGCCGCATAACTCAACAACGCATGGATCACCATTTCGGTAGTAGTATATTGGAGAAAACATGGCGTCAAAAACCGTATAGCCATCTAACGGCAAGAAGTGAAAATAACGCACTATATATTATTGTAGATTTCTTGATTACTATTTAATTAGAATTCGGCAGGGGACATAAATTGCATCAGTTTTCACCCCAGAATTTGTATTCTGAGGTTTTCACGTTGTTGCATCTCTATATACAGGGTGTCCCATTTAAAAAAACACCAAGTTTAGTATTTTACGGCAAAAAACGGATTGGCCTATTGAATTAAGTACAAAACGCTGTATCTATGCCAACTTCTGTATACAGGGTGTCCGTAGATCCGCCCTTTATATTTAGTCACCTTAGAGTTTCTTTTTATTTTGAATTTTAGAATACAACGAACGGTAGTTACGAAGTTATGGAAGATGGTTCGCTAGCTATTGTGACTGGAACTTCACCTGAAAACATGCTAGATGGAATTATAGAAAATTCATTAGATACCGATGCCGCCTTATTGGAATTGGAAGAAAACAATGGTGTAGCAATTCAAGGCACTTATAGTATTGCTGAAAATATGATGTTATCAACTACTGCTACTGAGAGTAGTAATTTGACTAACTTAAGTACTCCAACTTCCTCCAGCACAAGCTATACAAGCACGAATAAAAGAAATTTATTCGCTACATCTCAAGCTAGACCAGCCAAAAAATCAAAGAAAATCACCGACTATATGGACATATTACAAGAGTATGAAGAGGAGAACATAAGCACTGCACTAGCCAAATTTATATTCGGCTGTAACTTACCATTTACTGTGGTAGAATCACCTCTCTTTAAAAATTTTATAAAAACGATCCGTCCTGCTTATTTAGACAAAATTCCTGGCCGGAAAAAACTTTGTACATCGCTTTTAAATAAGTGCTATGAAGACTGTATTGAGATTTTACGTAAAAAAGTGGAAACCGAGTCAGTCATTTTGTGTGACGGTTGGAAAAACTCATCTACTAATTCTAAAACGGTTGTGACAATGTTGCATAGTGCAGACGGAAAAAATGCCTTTCTTGATGCTTGGGATTTAACCACGGAGTCTGAGACTGGAGAAAAACTTGCCGAAATAATAACAGAATCTAAAAAAATTGCAAAAGAAAAATACGATGTAGATGCGTACGGTATAGTTTCGGATAATGCTAGTGCAATGATTAAAATGGGATCCCTCCTCAAGCACAACATGTGGCACTCTACGTGCAGTAGCCACACCGGCAACCTTTTAGCCAAAGACGTGCTGGATAAAAAGTTAGTCGACAATGTGGTCATTGTCCTCAAAGAATTTAAGCAACCAGATTTAAAAAAAATGGTAGTTGATAAGGGAGGGCGCAGAATCCAATTGACGGCCGAAACAAGATGGTGCTCTTACCGAGATTCTTTCAAAAGTCTCCTAGAAAATCTGGTATATATGAATCAGATGCCGCTGTAACGAAAAAAAAAAGATTAAGCCGAAAGTCAAGGAATTAATCTTCAACGATGAATTTGTGGATGAGATTCAACAGAACATAGAAATTAATGAACCCATTTGTAATCTGATCAATGCTTGTCAGAAATCTGACACATCTGTAGCAGATGCCGTTCATCTGTGGCTCAATTTGAATCTGCCAGATAACCTTAAAGAAAAATTGAAACACAGACAACAAATGGCCTTAAACGTGTACGCATTAACTGCGTACTATCTGCATCCGAAATATAAAAATTCCAAGCTTACGTCAGAGCACACTGGTAGAATAACTCAGTTCTTACTCAGAAAGTTGTGCAATCAGGGCATAGAAGAATGGGACAAATTTAACACTAAATCGGGTAAGTCTTTCAGACAAAATTATCGCTCTTTTGATTTTTAATATATTAGGTTTACAATTTCAGGAATATTCTCAACACTTTGGGAAAAAGGAGTTGTAAAGCCTCTAGTATTTTGGCGAGTGGTCAAACTGGAATGCCCAATTCTTGCTAAAATGGCTCTCAGACTTCTAAAAATGCCAGCCTCCTCAGCTCAAATCGAGAGACTCTTTTCAAATTGGGGACACATTCACAGTCTGATAAGAAATAGATTAACCTTCACTAATTCCAAGAAATTGGTACATATTTATGTTTCATTAAAGGGAGAGTATCCTGATATTATGACCTGGACGAGGAAGAAATTGTAGATATGGACGGGGAAAGTACAACTATTTGATGTATTATTGGTTAAATGTTTTCTTTGGTTAAAAATTAGCAAAACTGCAAAATGTTGTAATGTTTTTATTATCCAGTCTCTGCCAAAGCACGAAGAGATTCAACACTGTTTCAGTAATTATTATACTATAATTATTATAATAAAGAGTTAGTAAAATTTAAAAAAAAGTAAACGAAATGTTAGGAAACAAGGTAAGGTTTCAATGTACTGAGATATGTTTGATTGTGGTTTTGAATCTTACCTCGTTTACTGACGTTTAGGTTTACGTTTCTTTTTAATTTTTTAAACCTTTCTGTAAATTTTACGAGTTTACGAGTAACGATAGAAAAATAAAAATTTATGAAAATTTGTTTTGCTGGTTTTTTCTGGTTTTGCATCTATATGGTAATATTTTAGATTCATTACATTGCATTACTCTATCATGAGGTTTGCACATAATAAATTGTCTCTATATGATTCTATTTAAAATTCATTTACACTTGAAAAACCTGCAATGAAACAATTATGGAATATCCTATGAATTTGACAATTGCAAGTTAATAGTGAGGTTAAAAGTTTCAAAAGTTTGAGATTATTTAGACTCTTTGCAACTTGTTGAAACATTAATGCATACTTTTTCAATAAGTCAGCGCAGCCAGATTAACCTAAAATTTCAAATTAGTGCGCACGGAACGTCATTCTGATCGTTTGCTAATTGTCGACATACTCGACATTGTCGACATTGGCAACAAATTTAAATCACTCGACATCGACATGATTGTCGACATGTCGACAATCGAATTGTCGACATGACATTATCGACACCGCCCATCCCTGGACTTCGCTAATGAAGGTGATGAAATAAAAAAGGAATGTAATTGTCTAGAAACATACAGGCCTGCATATTTAAGAAGTTTTGTTTTATAAATAAATAACAGTATTTTCGTATACTTGTGTTTTATTTTCGACTTTTAGGTATTTACGTATTTAGCAAAATGGCATAAATTCAACCAGTGGTTGCAAACCAAAATAATTCCAAACATGCGGAGCAAAATGCTATAAATCAACAAAATGTTAATACAAACTGAGATAAGTCCAACAAAATGAAAGCTTTACAAATTGGAAATTCAAAAATGAAAACAAAACTCCAACTTTCTGTCAAAAATAATGTTACTATTAAAGTTATATAGTCAATAAAATATTTAGATTTTACTAGGTTTATTTCAACTAGTTTTTTATCAACAACTTAAAATAATATATTTTGGATTTAATACGCTTTGCTCAGTTGCTCCTCATATAATGATTTACGTTCCAATCACATCTTTCGTGCAGGAATCAAAAAGTAAGATATAATTAATATCTTTCCTAAGTATAATATACGTTTTGGATTCTACTCCATTTGAGCAATACAGTACCTTAGTTGGGACGAATATAAGGCCTCCAATTCGGCCAGAAATTAAAAAAATAATAATACTTGGCAAAAAGTAAAACAGGCTTGGATAAACAAAAAGGGTGACAAAACTAAAAACATATTAAGATGTACTTGAATAAAAAAAAAAGATTTAAAATAACCTTTAGATTAAATTTTGTTTAAATATTAAGCTTGGAGGTACAAAAATAAAAGGCTATGAAAAATACAGAAGAAGAAAAATATTATATTATTTATATTTACTTTAGTTAGGAGTTAACTAACAAACTGATGTAAACTGCTGCATTTACCTCGTATATTTTTTCATTATTTGACCCACATTGTTCGCAGAAATCACGTATAATAGGAAATGATTGTGTACACGACAAACAACAGGGGCGGTTTTATTACTAATAGAACATTTGTTACCTCATATTGAAACACGTATGGCTTAATCACACTGTTGGGAAATACCTTTAGGTAAAATGGGATAATACAAAAAATACCAAATTGTTATACATAACAATATAGTTTTAATTTATAATGTATTAAAACTTATACAGTGCCCTTTTATTTTATGATTCTTTGGGTTGTCATAATTGTCGTTAAGAAATTAAAATAAATATTCCAAAGAGAAATATAACTACTAAAAACACATCCATCATAACAAAAAACATTAAAACATTAACACTATGTCTATTTTATAAATTATTTATTATGCTTAATATGTGAAAGCATATTTGTTGCAAATGCTTAAAATAAAATACTTTTGTATATCATGCAAAAGTTTGTTTTCTATCACCTCTTGGATGAGTTTTTATTATGTTAAATTTAGATTTAAAATTTAAATTCGATACATAAACAGGAGTTTTTTTAAATCTCATTAAAGCTTAATTACCTACTTGCCAAAATATCCACAGAACAATTTGATTGATTCTAACTTATCATGAATATGTAATAGCTTTTTGTTTATTCAGTTCTACAGCTTGTTAGTGTTACAACTTGGATACTTTTTTGCATAAACCAGTGCTTTGTAAAACCCTTACTCATGAGATTTATATTTAACCTTTAAATTATTATTTTTTTTATTTTGATGTGGTTAGTCTGTTTCTGCAACTGGTATCTTAAACACCTAGCAAGGACATGTGTAACACTAAGTTAAATATTGCAGTTTTTATATAAAGTGGGACCATTAAATGCCAGTGGATGAGTCAGGTATATACTCGCCAAAGTCCAGTAACAGCGACTTAATGAGTACTATTGGGAATTTTATATTTCCACTGTTTTGACTTCGCAAAGTTTGAAGATAAACTGCCTTACTGCTTTTGTCACAAAATTTCCACCTTTATTTTAACAAATGATTTCAAATCATTTGGCACTAAATTTTCATTTCACTCGTGGTTTAGCTGATTCATGCTCGTAGGGCAATGCAATCTGTTTCTTCATTTCCTAGTAGGCATATATTATATTATATTGTCCCTTTGTATCCCCTTCATATTTCTAATAGACGCCTATTGCCCATTAGTAAGACGATTAGTTCCAATCAGAGATATTTTACATATCTCTGGTTCCGATCCACCTTATACCTAAGTAACTAGAGGTGGGTCGTTGACATTTTTATCGGAACCGTTTTTCGTAAACTAGTAACTAGTTGATTGTTTACCAGTAGTTTCAAATAAGCGAGTACACAAACAAACATATTGGCTATTATAGTTTATAAAGCACGTGGTGTTCGTGTGTATTAAGGTATAAAAAAAGCGCTTATTAAAAGCTTAAAATTTTTTATTATAAAGAAGATCTTTTCGGAATTGTATCATTCCATCATCAATTTAATAAAAAGTTGTTAAAAAACATTGTGTGGCCACATAAAAAACATTCGATGGACATCTGTATTTAAAAAATAATCTTCATGTTATTTATTCAGGTAAATGCAATAGACTCTTAAATTGTGTAATATTAAAAAATGGAACTGGGGGCATCTTATATGACCCAGTGTAGTTGGTGAGGTTTTATCGACTTACATTACCAGGGGGTCATATAAGATTCCTCCAGTTCCATTTTTTAATATTACACAATTTAAGAGTCTATTGCATTTACCTGAATAAATAACATGAAGATTATTTTTTAAATCCAGATGTCCACCGAATGTTTTTTATGTGGCCACACAATGCTTTTTAACAACTTTTTATTAAACTGATGATGGAATGATACAATTCCGAAAAGATCTTCTTTATAATAAAAAATTTTAAGCTTTTAATAAGCGCTTTTTTTATACCTTAATACACACGAACACCACGTGCTTTGTATTCAACAGGTATACTAGCCACTCCTGGATATCTCCACTTCATGGTTTGTTCCAGTTTTACTTTTTAAAAAATTATAGTCTATGTATATAAGTATTGAAGTGAATTAAACTAACAAAGGATATATTTATTATAGCTTAAAAAATAAATTAAACAATACAAATATATATACAAATATATGTAAACAGTACTTAAATTTACATTACACATTATTAAACCATGAATCGTCTAAATTGACATTTAAAAACAAGTTTTTCCACTTTTCTTGTTAACCATGTCCATTTTTTATTTAAAATTAACCCAGATTTTAAACATGGGTTCACAAGGAACAGATTTTGTTACAATATTACAATATTTTATAAATATAGTGGTTAAGTTAGGCTATAGATGGCGATGGTTTTTCCACCACTGTATTGGACAGTTTTAATTTCAGTTCGAAATTTTTTGTGGGTAATATGTCATCTGACAAATAATGTCGACTTCTTTTATATCTCTCGATACAGGTGTATGTTTAGATGAGTCATGTCCAATTATTTCATCAAAAATACAATATGGACTTAGGTCATCTTTGTCAGTTTCTTTTTCTTGTAGTTACTGGTTGATTTTCAATAGTACAATCTTCTTTTTCTTTTCTTATAGAAGTATCCAGCTTCTTAACTCTTTCTTTTGTTTTTTTACCTTCATTTTTATCAGATAATCCCTGAATTTTAAATCATTATTTGTCATTTACGAATCTACGGTTTCTTACTGGTAAGCCAACTAGTTAAAGGTTGATTCAAAAAAACTACGTTTTGTGTAGACGTAAACAGAGGAGCAACAAACACTTTACGTCGAGGAGGACAATTAGTTAATCTGAGACACTACTACAAAACTAAAAATAACATGCGACTCTTTCGGGACAGTGGACAGTCGGGCCATCGGTTGACGTTGAAAAGAAAATAGGTAGGTATTCTGATTAATGAATGAGTTTCGATTTACGATTAATCTGCATTTTCGATTTCAAATCTTTATTGATAGTTCGTCAAAGGATTTATTTATTGTAAATATTTAATTAAGAAATCTGTTTCTTAGTGAAAATTTTTGACCTAAGAATAATAATTTTATTTTCAAAAAAGGCACTTTCTAAATATTGTAATGATTGAAACTTCTCCTGATAAATTTCTATCCGTTTCGACTACTTCTACTACAGGTACTGACCTACTGCCACCGTCACCTAAGCGTCAAAAGGTGATGGATAATTCCATTAATAAAAATATTAGTTTAGAACAAAATCAACAAATAGATATGTATATGTATATAATACTTCAGGAATGTTATATCAAAACTGAGTAAATGATTAGATCACAAATTGTTAAAAAAGTAGAAAATATCTGTATTACTACTGGCCTCCGGATATCTGAAGTAATAGAGAGTTATATCGCATTAACAGGATAATATTTAACCGAAAATTTAAAACGGTTTTATTAGACTGCTGCAATTTTTATGGAAATCATAATTTACGTCTAAAACGAAAAGTAAATTTTGCAGTAACTGATAATGCATCAAATATGGTCAAAACTATTAAATATAATTTGGAATGAAAACATTTAAACTCTTTTACTCATACGCTGAATTTATTTGTGGAGGACGCACTTAAATGCTGTCGTGTACAAATAGGTAAAATATAAAGTCTTTATTTGACAATTCGGCAAAAAACACATTTCAAATAAAGTACATTATCTTCAGAAAGGCTTTTAAAACATCAATTATAACATAACAAAGGTCCCAAACGGCCAATCCAAGACGTAGAAACTAGGAAGAACTTCACCTATTACATGTTAAAAAGAATGACTGAGTTAGAAGAGGCAATCCGTTCCACATTGGTATTAGTTATTACAAACTTAGACTTTGAGCAAATTGAAATAAAGATAATTGGATTATTTTTCCTCAACTTTCTCAAATTTTACGGCCTTTCAAGGAAATAACAAGTACAATGAGTGGCCAAAAATTCTTGAAAGATAGTTCAGTGATTGTTATGGTACGCTACCTGCAAGAATCATGCAATGAAATTTTAGCATCATAGCAACAGATTAACATCATTAAGCTAATAGTAACCTTATATTCCTAGTATTCGACGTAGTACAATAACTAATATCGGGGTTAGCAAAAAGATTTAGAGAAAGAGAACAGATAGGACAGGCACATTGTCATTATCTTCATTTATGGATTGACAATTTAAAGTGACGTAGTAAGTAAAAGATAAAATGAAGCTAAAAAAACCAAAGAAAAAGTTAAGAAGCTAGTTGCTTCTATAATTAAAGAACAAGAAGATTTTACTATTGAAAATCAATCAGTACAAGAAAAAGGAACCGATAAAGATGACTTAATTCCATGGTGTATTTTTGATCAATTAATTGGACATGACTCATTTAAACGTACACCTGTATCGAGAGTCCATTACAATGGTGGAAAAACCATCACCATATATATCCTAACTTAACCACTATATTTATAAAATATTGTAAATGTGAACACAGGTTCAAAATTTGGTTAAATATTAAATAAAAGAAGAACACGGTTAACAAGAAGTAAAGTACAAAAACTTATGTTTTTAAATGTCAGTTTAGACGATTCGCGATTTAATAATTACGTGTAATGTACACAGTATACAGTAAATGTAAGTACGATTTACTATTTGTTTGGTTTAGTTTATAAGTTATAATAAATATATCCTTTATTAGTTTCTTTCACTTCAATAAATATACACATAAACGATAATAGCCATAATGCTTGTTTACGTGACAACTCTCTTACTTGAAACTACTGTTAAAAAATCATAGTTACTTGTTTACGAAAATTGGTTCAGTTGCGTTAACGACAAAAACGTCAACGACGCACCTCTACTCGTTACCACTGTCCCTAATTTGATTCGGTGCTTTGACCACGCGAGACGAGACGTTGCCAAATAATTTTGTATGAAAGTTTTTTATTGTGGCACATATGCAGTTTATTATTTTTATTTGAAATAAGGCACAATGTTACTTTAAAATAAGCTTATTTTGATGCTTAGATTTTTAGTTCAGAAATCGTACATAAAATACGAAACATTATTGAATTTTATTTATATAAAACGATTTCTGAAGTGGAAATCAAAATGTTATATTACACTTATTGTAAAGTAAAATTGTGGCATATTCCCAATAAAAAACAGTAAGCTGCCATTTAAATTTATTTCTCCCAAATTTGATTATCTAAGAACATTTTTCAAATGCTAAAAAGACAACAGGTCAAATAAAACCAATGAGTTTGGCAACTTTGAGCTTCCCTTATTTTATTATATCCACTCATGCATTTTTTGGCGATATAAAGGGTGGACCTAATATACCTCTTAAATATACCTTTACGTATACTGTATATTTATATGAGTCACAAGATTAAATCAAAAGGAGACAATAAAACAACAGAGTTATACTAGACTACTAGAACTAATATAGGCAGCTTACAGAAAACTGAGGAAAGTCCGTTTTTCATGTACTTGAAAATAAAGGTCTTTGGTAAGTCTATACTTTTAGTTCTGTGTGATAGTGATAAGGTTCGCCAAGAGATTAGTTTTAATCGGTCAGTGGTAGCAAGAGTGAAAGGTAACACACAGACGGAGTGGACGAAGTAACTAATCCCAAATCTTCTAAGCTGAGTGGACTGTGGACATAGGCAGCAGACAGGATTACTATCTGGCGCAAATTCTAACAGGTCATGACTGCTTCCGTAGCTACCATTAAGGTTTAGGATGGAATAGTCTGATCAATGCCTTTACTGTCGTCTTTCTACTACTGTGACACACACGATATAGGAGTGTGAGCGATGGGCGGATGAAAGAGATAAGTTTGAAAAAGAGTGTAACTACAGAATGTTTAATGCCGTAAAAGAAATGGGGGAGCAAATGATGAGAAATGAGTGGTGGTGGACACGGATCCACAAATTTATCAGGGAGCTGCTCTCTTCAAAAGAACAAGAAGAGAAGGAACTCGCAATAGAATTTTGAAATGAGCGAGTAGCACCTCGGCGGCCTTTGGACTATCACAGTAGTAGTATTCCCCATAAATGTGTGAGAGAAAGAATGGAAATCGGGTGATAACAGGGCATCAGGAGAGATGTTTTGCCTTAACCAGCTTTTCCAGCCTGATGTCTGAACTGACAATGAAGAGGTTTTTAGTTAAACTACAACCATCTCGGTGTGGTGGCGGAACGAAGTGTCAAAGGTATAAGTCCCTCGGGCACCTTGCCGTAGCATAACTTCGTCAAGGTATTAAGAACCTAACACTACCTGAGTGAGGTGTCTGTATGCAAATGTTCCTTCTTTTCTTTAAAGATCTAAAACAGTTCTAACCAGAAACATTGACAATTATAAGAAAAGTAATCAATAAGGTACAATTGGCGCAGAGAGCACTGGAGAGGTCAATGTTGAACATATCCCTTCGAGACAAAGTTGCAAACCAACTAGTTAGGAGAAAAACTGGTGTTACAGATGCAGTAAAAAGAGTTACAACGCTAAAATAAAACTGAGCAGGACATGTTGCCGGTCCAAAGATGGACTAAAAAAATTTACAATGGAGAGCTAGACACGATTCTTATTGTAATCGAGGACGTCCTCCAGCAAGATGGTCTGATGACATCAAGTGCATTCAGCACAACTAGATTCAGGGCGCTCAAGATCGGATACAATGGAATTATTTACGGAAGGCCTATGTTCAGCAATGGACTTAAAATGGATAATAATGAATAATTTTAAATAAGCATATAATATGTGAGCCACAAAAAATTGATTGATACAATTAGAAATGAGCCTGTTCGATCAATGCACGATTCGATTGTAAAATGGACTTGCATTTCCACGTACTTTATCAGGTGTTGTAGTTAAGTTGGATGACAGTCAAACAACATATTCTACACTTTTCTAAGTTGCAATTAAACATTCAAAACTTATTGCTGTTAAACTCATAAAACACTACCTTATAACCTTTTGATCAATGCTGCGATTGTCAAAGTGTTACAGCAAATCAAAATGATCGTTTGTGATGAATGCACAATGACACACAAAAAATATTTGAATGCATTAGACCGCACAATGCAAGATTTAAGAATTAATCAAAAACGATTTTGTAGTGAGATGATTGTATTGGCACTGCTAGGGATTCTACGATGAACACCAGAAAACAAACTTACTGGGTGTTTAAAGTCGCCTTTTTATATGAAAATACATCAAAAACCCTAAAATCAAATATGAACACCACATGAGTTCAACTGTAGAACGACCAATATGTAGAAGTTTTTTATTAACAATAGATTGACATTAATAACCGCCAAATTCCTGTTGATATATTATCTGGATACCTTATATAAGACGATAATTTTTATAAATTTATTGAATCAAACTTACCGAGATAGTGTTCCCAAATATTGCTTAAAATTACAAAAATCATGCCTGGTTGAGCTAACGTGTTTGCTGTTGTATTGACTGCACAAAACGATGATATCAACGCCATCAATTTTCAGATTCAAATTAAACTAGCTGGTTAATTGATGACATACAAATCAGTTAATTCTGGTACCAACCAAGTGATGTTATCAACTATCCAACGAAATTTTTAAATTTACTAGAATTGCCTGAATTACCTTATAATCTGTAACTAACAGTCGGATCGGTAATAATTATGTTGCGGAATACAATTTAAAACGAAAGTGCAAAGGCGAAGACGTTTGGATTCCACCCATCCCTATCCACCCAACAATTAAAGTTAAACAATTACAATTTTTAGTGTGGCTGGCGTGTAGCGTCAATAACTAAATGACAAGGGTAGTCGTTATGCGTTGTTGGCATTCATTTTGAAAATAAATGTATCGGAAAACTTTTAACATTATTTATTCACGCGCCAGAAAGCAAGACTAAAATTGATATCTATTAAAAAAAACATTACAATAAACAGTACCTATGTTTTTGAAATATTTTTATATTATTTTGTATTATAAGTGTATCTAATAATAAATAAAATTATTTTTTTTGACAATATTATTTATTCTTTTATTTTTGATGTATCTTAAAAATTCGCTCCCTCCAAAAAAATAGCGTTTCTCCCAACTCCATATAAATGGTTTCATCGTCCTGTTGCTTTGTCTTCATCCTCAGATCTAAACTGACGTTCCAGTCTTTGAATAGCATATCAGTTCCGTTTTCTGTACCGCACAGTAAGCCTAGCTTATCATCCCAAGAGTTTATCCATTATGAGATTAACCATGATTTCGCACATTTGGAGAGACAATTAAAAAAGAGGTTTTATAAAAAAATTGCGTCTTAACATATTTAATAGATTTTTGTAAAAAAATACAGAAACAAAGTAATTTATTCCTAATAGTTATTCACTTTTTATTTATTGATGACTAATAATTATTGTCTTAAACGAATAATTTTAAACGATCTTCCTTTTTCATTATTACTAGCACATTTTTCATTAAAACACTGATCCACAGGTATGTACCAAAATTTGTTTTATAATTTTCGTTGAAAATGGTCCTTTATTTAAAAAACTTTTTCTTAATATTGCAGCAACTTTCAGAACAATGAAGTTATTTTGAGCTATTCAGTATTTTTATTATAGTTGATATTATTACTTCTATTTTCTTATTATCTTCTACTTGCAAATCAACAAATTATTTGCTTCAAAGCTGTAGAATAGCCGTACAAAATACAATGTTACAGAAATATTTTTTTTTATTATTTTGTGTGACGGAGTTACAGTTTATTTTGTACTTGTTCTGTCACTCATACTCATATGTCAATCTTATTTACCACCAAATTCTAGTCTAGGTAGTAGATCTGTTTAAATTTTATACCACGACGTAAAGGCGAAAATACACCATTCAATTCGGCTTAACCTTACTTAACAATGTGGATGATCGTGCGTGTCGGTGTTCTAATTATTTGCGACCATTTACTTAAAGTGTGTAAAAAGATTTGAAAAATAAGCAAAAAAAGACTACAAAGAAGACGCGAACATTGGTCGACTAGACCATGGATGATGCGGCAAATTGAGAAATGGGCATCACAAACATTAATGCTAGAAATAGTAACGGAAGATCCAGAAGCTTATAGGAATCATCTACGTATATCCGACAACCAACTTGAAGAACTTTATGAGAAAGTTAAATTAAAAATTCAAAAACCATTATACCATTATGAGGGAAGCACTTCCAGCAAAATTGAAACCACAAATTACTTTGCCATATCATGCAACAGGCGATTACTTTGTAACATTGGAAGCTACATACAGAGTACCGATATGTACTATTGGAAGATTTGTGCCCGAAGTATGTAGAGCAATGGGGGATGTTAAGGAGTAGCTGAATTAGTTATTTTATTAATATTTATTTATCATTACATACAGTAAGTAATTTATAATATTCATATCATAAGTGTGTTTATAATTAAAGCCAAAGCTTCCGACATTATATCCTCTCCTGTATTACAATCATTGTTTAGGTCTTGGGAAGTTTGAGGAGATAACAAATTACATGCGACATCTGTAGAATCGTTCTTGCTCAGAATTCATATTAGTTGCTGAAGTAGAGATATTGTAATTTGATGAGTGTGATGGCGAATTTGACATACTATACTGTTTCTCATTGTTTGTATCTCATTGTCTACATGTGTCATTTTCCTAATTTGTATCCTGTACCATTACCAATCCTGTAAGATTACCGACTACAATTTTGACTGGAAAATTAAGGCTCGGTTAAGTAGCATATTATTTAATTAAATTAAATAGCCAAGATTAGTTACGTTTAACTAATGATGAATAATATTTTTTTCGGGTAACCATGACGGTTAAATAATACAATGTTAAACTAGAAAACTATCTTCTTCTTCTTCAGATGCAAATCCACTAATGGATGTTAGCGATCACATTTTCCATTAATTCTCTATTTCTTGCAATATGTATCAGAGATTGTATGTCGTTAATCCCTGTTCATTGCCTTATGTTTCGCAGCCAGGACATTTTCTTGCGTCCCATTCCTCTATTGCCTTCAATTTTACCCTCGATTATAAGTTGGAGGAACTGGTATTTTTCATTTTGCATGATGTAACCTAGATACGCCGTTTTCCTTTTCTTGATGGTTTCGAAAAGTTGGCGTTCTTGTTTTATTCTTTTAAGGACATCTATATTTGTGATTTTCGCTATCCATGGTATTTTTAGGATACGGCGATAAAGCCACATTTCGAAAGCTTCTAATCTGTTTATATCCCTCGTTTTGAGTGTCCAGCCCTCTACGCCATATAGCAGCACTGACCATACGTAGCATTTAGTAAACCTTAGTCTCAGTTGAAGATCGAACTCTGAACAAGTCAGTACCTTCTTGAATTCTACGAAAGCTTGTCGAGCTTGCTCAATGCGACATTTTACTTCCCTGTTCGGTGCCCTGTCTTCAAAAAGCCACGATCCCAGGTAATTACAAACACACGTTTATTATAATTCTATTCTCTAAGTCGTCAATTAATAATGAGAAAAAAAAATTCTTAATATACCCCAAGAAGGCACGTTTGTTGCAGATGATGCTTTGTCCTTAAGAACCAACATATTGAAACTATGCACGATATAATTATCTCACGGAGCGACAAAGGGTATTTAATTGTAGACTTTCACGTATTCGCCGAATCGTAGAAAATCGTTTTGAAATACCTAATTTCTTAATTTCGGACTGTTAATTTCGGACATTTAAAAAGCCTATCCCTTTGTATCCCACAACATGCTAATAAATTGTTAAAACTAACTGTGCTCTACACAATTGGCTACGAAAAACAACAAACCATAAACGAGCCTACATAATACAAGAATCTGTTAATACAGAAGAATGGGAGAATGAAGAACACCTAATTAATTTTTAATCATACTATTTTTGTTTTTTTTTCTTCTTTCTATTCTCTATGGATCAGTTAAAACACACCGTTAAAAGATGTCATAAACGAATTTTTACTATCTTTAACTAAATTTTAAAATGTATTTTGTCCATTATTTTATATGTAATATTTTATATGTGTGTTATTAATGTTGGGTGTCATAGCTTTATATAAATAATCTCAACGACTAGTAAGCTGCACCGACATTTTTGTAATATATTGTAAATATTTACACATTCTTCTAATTACAGTGTTTTGAAAAAGGAATTAAACAATTCCGAAAGCTGGACCAGTCAAAAGAGTGTTTCTGTAACATCCAGGCCAAGGGGCCATATATATATATATATATATATATATATATATATATATATATATATATATATATATATATATATATATATATATTTAAAAAGTAGTATAAATGAAGTTACCGATCAAAGCCCTATGAATGTCGCCGGGAAAATGGCGTTAAATGAAACAGGAACGAACGAAACCGCGAAAAGACAGCCAACCTTGAGGTCAAAAATACTTTCGACAGATCAACAAAATGTAGATACCAACCCAAATTTTGGGCGGTCAATTTAAGTTTAAATGAGTTTGGATGACTACCCGGTTGCAAAAGACAACACAGTGAAAAAAGTTGGTAGTGTAATAGCAACTCCCCTCACTAATCAGTCCAGATTTACAAACAGGAGATTTTCATTCAACCTCATAAGTATGTAATAACGTTAATCATTATGGCCAGTTCAACAGCCACAGGTGGTTAACGATCCATTAATTTCCAAACAGCCCAAGGTTTGTAAAATTTTATTAATAGGTATTTTCGGGTTCTAAAATTTGTACTGTCACCAAACAGTTTTGAAACTGCGCCGACGACTTGCGTAGAAGTATAGATTTATAAATCATTTTAAAATGATCCTAGAACTGTTAGCATTTTGCCAAAACACGAACATGTATAGCGACTTAGCGACAATTAAATGACATAAAACAGCTGAATTGAATGACATAAAACAGCATTGTGAATGACAAATAACATGTTCGAAATATTTTATTTTCTGTGGTATGTTGTATGATAATAGAATAAAATAGTATAAAAAATGAGAAATTGAAAAGAAAAAGTTAATTGACAGGGAGAATAGAACTACAATTCTTAGAGAGTATTTAGATATGATGAAAAAACATAATGTTGGTAATTTATAAAATGTGTAATATTACGTTTTGTTTTGTTTGTCCTAATTTTTTCCATGTTCTTGATATTTATACTTTCAGGTGGAAATTAGAGTCCTTTTACAGAGGTTCTGCTCCGCCTATTTAATAAAATTTGATATACTTCCCTTTTTTTTGGTTGTTGATCATGAATCTTGCCATTTTCAGAGGAAACGCTAAATATCCGAGATACAGCCTTTTTAAGTTGTATGGGAAAGGTCACCTTCTCATAAAAAAGCTCTACCTCAGACACTAGGCATTTCCATGGAAAAATATGTCCAGATTTGTGTCAAACAATCTGAAAACCTTAAGTATACAAAGTTTTATCAAAATCGGAGTGAATAAGAGCTTCTGTAAAAATCCGAAATTGGTAAAAGCTAGAAATTTAGTACTTGAAGTGCTGAAACACAAACCAATCACACTATTTAATGCATAAAGTTGTTACCCAGTAAAAAGCCACTCACACAACCAAATTAGGTTTAATACCCTACAACTTTGTATTAAGAAGCATCATTAACGTTATTTTATCCTTCATTTTAATCGTTCGTTTTAATACAGGCTATAGTTTTATAGTTCCACTCAATTATTTGGGAACTTACTTGTTGTCAAAGCTTTAATTATTTTATCAGTACTATTTATCAGTACTAATTATTTTACTGTGAACAGTTTTATATTTTAACTCGATACATAAATTCTGTGCCAGGACTGATCACTTCCTCATAGGTATAGTTTTTTACTAAACCTAACCTGTTGTAGATTTATGGGAAATTATTAGTAAATTTGAAATATGATTCTAATTTCACTTTTATATGACTTTCCTTGAAAAAGTTAAAATGCTATTAAAATATAATGAATATTAAGGTAGTGTTCCATATTTTTATGTCTTTGTAAAAAAATTGTAAGTGAATGAATTAGTAAAATTAAACAGGTAATGTTCTAGCCAATATTCTATCAATTCTTTAATTTTCTCGTAATTGTAAAATAAACATTTTTTATCACAGTTTTCAATTTAAAAGATTTAAGTATATAAAATTTTCTCTAGTACAGAAAAAGTTCATTCTCTGAAATCTTTTATTTATATTATTCTATTATGATTAAATTAAATTTCATATCTGTATATGGAATTTAATTAGGTATGTATAAATTAAATTCTGACTCTAATTCCTACAGTACATTTAATATTGAGTCCATTTTTAATAAAAAGCACTCGAAAATCACTGAAATTACTATTAATTAATACAAACGACTACTACCTATCAATCAACAACAAGCACAAAATGATTCTTTAGACTGTGTCATAACTGTCAATTTTGAAACGAACCGCGCACGCCTCAAAAAATCCTGAAATAATCAAGACCTTTTAACAAAAACCGAATTGATAGTTTTAAAACTGTCCACAAACAGCATCAGATTTTAACTCGAACACCAAACTTCGATTCTGAACAGTTTTAAGATGATCCGAAATAAACCCGAACATTTATATTTCTTCTGCGCAAACTCCTGACGGTTGTCAAACAGTCAATGCAAAAACCCGAAAATACCTAATATCACTTATAATGCTACCTAAAGTTAAAATCAAAGCTTAATATTCATTAAATAGTTGGAAGTTATCTATGATTTTCTTGGTTCTTTCTCACTAATTAACATTAAATAACATTTAATTTACTTTAGACCACATGGTCATTTGCTGTGCTAATTTTATAAGTTCATATATGTTGTTAGTTACTTAACTGTTTATACAAAATCAGCGTATTATGTCCATTTACGTAGTTTCATTCACATTATTGTTAATAACATTGACTGCTACATGTCTTTTTAAGGTAACAATTAACATCGTTTCCATGATTTTGTGGTTCTCATATTGTAAAATTTTTTAGATGAACTGATGATGCTTTCAAAACTCGAAAGCGAAACGTCTTCAAAATAGATAAAGTAGCCTATCAACTTTGTCTTTTATTTCTCCACCTAGAGACCGATATAAGAACCCACCACTCGTCTGAGTGATCCTTATATATATATATATATATATATATATATATATATATATATATATATATATATATATATTATATATATATATATATATATAATATAAGAAAAAAGAAGTACTTGTGACTCGTTTGGAAAAAATATAACACTGTTTTTAATGGGTTGGAGTCAATAAAAGGGGCTATTTGTTGACTATTTTTTACTCGAGCTTTCAATTGTGATTACAATTTTTATCAAGACCTTCTAAAAAATACAAAATGTCTTACAAAGTTGAACTAGAAATAAAAAATTACTATTTTATACTTATATAAAAGTACTATTACTGTACACAACACAATAACGCCGATACTCGATATCTGCGCTGCGCTTTGTTATCGATATTTTGGTATTGGTATTAGAATGGTATTAGGAATACTTTTGGATACCGATACGCACAGGGATCAGTTGCATTTTTTGGGTAGGTAATATTTCTAGTTTGTAGATACTTAGGATTAACTTTATATAGTTCAACTTTGTAAGACATTTTGTATTTTTTAGAAGCTCTTGATAAAAATTGTAATCACAATTGAAAGCTCGAGTAAAAAATAGTCAACAAATAGCCCCTTTTATTGACTCCAACCCATCAAAAACAGTGTTATATATATATATATATATATATATATATATATATATATATATATATATATATATATATATATATATATTATCAGATTATCGATCAGAAATAGAATAGAGTTTTTTATTATTTTAATATACCGCGGGCATATCAGTTAAAATACAACCCTGTACTTATTTGTAATAGTTAGAATAAGAGAAAACATTGTTCCGTGACGGGACCCTAACGAGTTTTTCCGTGAAAGACTGAGTGAATATTGAACGGACAATGGAACCCATATAATTATAGATTTAGGAATAAATTTGTAATTGTATTTTGCGGTGGGCATTTTTCGAAAGTAAATAAGAATTAGATTTAGATAAGAGATAACAAGAATTTGGAAACTTATTTCTGTTGAAAAAGGCAAAATTGTTAATGGTTTCTGAAAAGTAATTTGAGTGAAAGTAGTTTATTTGTTTTAAATATCACGTTGGAAATTTTCTAAAACGTGAAAATAAGTGGGAAAGATGAATGCTTATGATTGATAATTTGTGTGCATATTTATGTTTGTTTTAATGTTAGTTCCGTTTCCTGTTCTATCCCGATTATGAGCAACTAGGAGATACTGAACCCACTAGAAGGGATATATAAAGTAAACTGATTAAAGTAATAAAAAAAAAGCACCCTGAGAATTTTTAATAGTAATTGAATTGTATGACTCTGCATAAATTAGTGAATTAATTAATTAAATAATTGGATTAATTAAATTAGTGTTAATTAGTAATAAAACATTATAAAGCAGATCGCAACCACATGGCGAGCCAACGTGGGGCTTAAAAGTATCTCTAGTTGTGAATTTGAAGGATCAGAAACGAAAAACAGGTGATTGAGAGAATTTATTTACCCGTCGGAAAGAATTTGATATATTTATTTGAAAATTTATGAAATATTATTTGAGTTATTTTATCTAGGTACAATTTTACATTTATTCTATTTTTGATTGATTTAATTTGTGATTAAAAAAGCATCATAAAGCAGATCGCAACAATATATATATATTATATATATATATATATATATATATATATATATATATACATATATATGTATATATATAAATATATATATATATATATATATATATAAATATATATATATATATATATATACATATATATATATATATATATATATATATATATATATATATATATATATATATATATAAATAAATAGTAAACTCTTAAATATTGGGGAAATCTGCAAGAAAAACTCTAATGTGTATTAATTGTTTCGCCTAATTTTTTCGCCAAAAAAAATTAATTTGGCTTCTTCGGGGCTGAAAGAGAATAAATTATAATTAGCTACCATTATCTAACAAAAAATATTTACCTTACCGTAAATTTTAGAAATGTCGAGTTATGATGTTAAAAAACTTTAGCTAGTAACCACATAGTGGTGTTTTTTTTACTATGTGCAAAAAAGTGTTTTTGTTAACGTTGGAAATGTATGGTAGCTTTGAGCTTAAAACGCAAAGGTTTACCCAAGGTTAATCGAAAAGCCCAATGTAACTACATTTAAAGGAAATGATTCTTTTAATTGTCGGCAATAACTAACTTTTTGATTGTTATAAAGTTTGAATGTGAGCTTCTGTTTTTATAGAGCGCAAGCGCTGACAATTGCAAGTAGTGCTTTGAATATTTATGTCGTTAAGGTTCAATGGTAAAACCGATGAAGTTAGATCCCAGTCCGGGGAGATATTAGTTTAGAATTTTCTTAATTGAAATTCTTTTTTAATTAGTATATTGTTCATGTATTATTATAATAATATCTTATTGAGATGTATCTAGGAAAAGCAAGGGAATGTTATCTTTTTAGTTAATGAAAATTATTTTTAAAGTAGGTTAGTTGTTAATAGATATATCAGTCAAGTTAGTTATTTGTGATGTTGTATTGTTCTTGGTATCTGATTTAAGTAAGAAGTGGTATATATCGCTTAGATTCTTAATGTCACTCTTAACATTGATGGAAAAATCGTTAAGGAAAATATAAGACATTTCAATGAACTCTCTTTTACATTTATTAATCTCACGGTGGAGAATTGTAGTGTTCGTATAGTCCATGTGATGACCAATGGAATGGACATGTTTGGCTAATGCACAGCGGTCAGGGTGAAGTCGAGAATCTCTTTTGTGTAGTGTAATACGTGATTTCAATCATTGAGATGTTTGGCCGATATAGGAATTGCTGCAAAGAGGCATGGAATGTTGTAGACAATATTACTAAGCCTATCTAAGGGAGTCTTATCTTTTATTTTCGAATGAAGATTATTAATTGTTAGGGCTGATCCACAAGCCACATTAAGTTTAATGTTATTATTATTATTCTCAAAGCTATTTTCAAAACTATAACGTTATAACAAGTTTTAACACCGAAAACATATATCCCAACAACAGTGATAAAAATACCAGTTCAGTGCTAATCAGCCAGCAAAAAAAGTAAATTCTTTTTTTTTCTTATTTACTAATAATAGTCGCTTCAACCAGTTGGGTCATTCGCGACATTGGTTAACATTAGTTACTACATTATATTAAATTATATAAAGATGTTTCTTTTAGAAATCTAATTAAGTTTTTAGTATTTAAATGTTCACCTAATACTGTTTTTAAGTCACTGGAAATATTGTTATTTTGTCTGTTAACTGTATATTTTCCACATTCTGTTAGGAGATGTCTAACAGTAATATTGACTTGACAGTAATCACACACTGGAATGTTTTCTATACTTATTAGGTGCTTATGAGTAATATTGGTATGACCTAATCGAAGTCGAAAAATTTTGACTTGGTCAGCTCTTTTTAAGTTTACTAGGCGCCACGGTTTCACTGTCGTTTTTATTTCTTTTAATTTAGATTCCGATAAGTTCCACTTATTTTGCCACGCACTAATCACTTTTTCTTTAACGAACTGTTTTATATCACTGCAGATAGTCTTTGACACTATTATAGCTTGATCATTTTTGGTAGCTTCTTTTGCTTGGAGGTCTGCGTTTTCATTACCCTGTATTCACATGTGAGATCGAACCCACATAAATTTGACTTCTGAACCAGAAGGCAGCAAGTCCGTTCTTGACAAGTAAGGCTATAGGGTTCTTAGTATATAGTTGACCGATTGTTGTTAAGGAGTTTAGAGAATCTGTGATAATGACGGAAAAAAGAATGGTTTGTACTTTTGATATGAATGAGGGCTTGTAATATTGCACATAATTCTGCTGTGTGTATAGAAGTGGCTGGCATTAATTTAAATTGGGAAGAGGAATATGGAGTGACAAATGCTGCTCCTATGTCATTTGCAGATTTGGAGGCATCTGTATAAATGCAAAAGCTTTTCCCGTAAGTCTCGAGTTCCTTTAAACATGACTGTCGGATTACAGTGGGTGATGTATCTGATTTGTTATATTGGAGTAGCGTCGTATTGATTTCGGGAATCATGATTAACCAGGGAGGTGGAGTTAGTAAATTCTTTAATTTACAATAACCTCATATTTATTCGGATTTTGTATATGTTTTCAGTTAAAAGGTAAATGATCAAAATATTGGCAATTTACATCATATGTCCGTGGGGCACATTCTTCATAAAAAAATTCGCATTTAAAATATTTTAAAAATAGACAGGATTGGAAAAAATAGAAGCAAAGTACAATTAAAATCTATCAAATATGTTAATAAACTAACTAGTAATTAAAACCTTGAAAAATAAAATTTAAAAACACTTATAGCCAATAGTCTCTTATCTACAAAAGGTGTAATTAAACATGTTGATACTATTTTTGACAAACAATATTTAAAAAAATATATTTCATATAGAAATCGTCGACGTTTAACAGTTTTGGTACTATACCAAATGGTAATTGCTTCATTTGAGGAAAATATTTTACAAATATTTTACCATTAAACATTGTCATCAACTCGGTCTTATGTCCATTAAGACCGTATGTTTTTAGAGTGACACAATGTTTTCAGTGTACGAAATACGGCCATGTAGCCAAACCATGCTGTAGCTTAACAACACTTTGTACAAACTGTGTTAAAGCAAGGAAAGAGTCTTATTCATTTCGCAATTCACAAAATAGCTGTTGTATTTACTGCAAAGCTAATAGTTTAACTTTTTCCGAAGCAAAAAGTAATAATAAGTCTTCACATGTTAAACTACAAAATAATTTTCTGTTATCTCACTTGGCAGAACAAGAATTTCCTCTCCTTTCAGAATCTTAAGTTAGACGCCATTTACAAAGATTCTATGCCTAGACATGCGACCCAGTGTCAAATGGAAAATCCCAACAGAAAAAGAAAAGCTGCATCGTCTCCACAAAGTGATTTAACAGACGAACCTATGTTTTCTTATAGATTTGGCCCTAAAAACCCAATTGCTTTTCCATCAAAAGAACAGACGATTCCAGAATTATCTGGAGCAAAGTTTATAAAATATTTTTTGGTAATTTTTTAAACAGTATATAATGTAGTTTGCTCCATTGATCATCTTCTGAAAATAAATAGTGATTTTGTAAAAAATATTGCTGTTACTCGTGAGAAGCAATTCTATGATGAAGAATACTGATTCAAATTAATATTATACAATGGAATGCCCGCTCTGCGGTAGCCAATAAATTTAGTTTAGTCAAAGCTTCAAATAATTATAAAATTAATATAGCCTTAATTAGCAATTTTTGGTTCAACCCAAACAAAAATTATGATATTACAGGTTATTATATTCATTCCGTAAAGATAGAGTCGATGGTAGAACAGGTGATGCTATATTAATAAAAAATTATTAAAATTTTAATGCAATTACTCTAATCAGTATTTTATAGGATTTACAATCTTGTGCGGTAGTAAACATTAGAATACTTTTATAGCATTTTATAGTTTATTGTCCGCCAGATGTCACACTAACAAAAAATTATACCGACCTTCTAAACAACTCGAATGATTCAACAATTATTGGAGGTAATTTTAATACCCATCACGATTTGTGGGGGTTCTACAAAGTTAATGCTTCTGGTTTAAAGTTTGTTAATTTATTAAATCTTTTTTTGTTCCTGATATCGACGGTTCCACGACAAAAATTTTTATATCAGATATCAAATCTGCAGTCGATTTATTAATCTGCTCTCCAAACCTCGCTTATAGCATAGACTGGTCCGTTAAAGCAGACACACTAGGTTTAGACCACTTCGTTATTATAATGCAGCTTATTCACTCTTTTGTAACACAAGAAGATACTATCTATTCTATTTCTTAATATGTTTAGATTCCTTTTTATATGATTTTTATTTTGGTTATGAGCATAGTAAAGAGACAGAGGGTCTGCCACAAGTGAGATCGTTGACCCGGCGGTAAAATAGGTTCTAGAAAGAAACCAATTAGTTAGCACATGATATTTCGAAATTGTTTTTGGCAAAAATTTGTAAAACTGCTAAAAACAATAAAAGTAAATATTGTCATCCGCCGGACATTGGTAATATACATATATTCTGTTTTGCAAAAAAATGCTAGCCGACTATTTAAAAACGCTTTTCAAGATGTGCTATGGATTAAATATCTTACAAACTAGCTAGTTGGCTTTTTAATACTCTAAAATAAATAATGTAGCACCTGCTATTTGTAACCAACGTAAAAAACTACTAAGGATTGGTTACGTAATTTTCTAAAACGAAATTCTACTCTTTTTATCAGAAAGCCCGAGAATACTTCTTTATCATGAACGATATCTTTTAATTATAAAAAAATTATGAAAAATTTTGAGCCACTCATGATTATGGAACATTAAAGAGACTGTCTGCAGTACTGTAACAAAGGCTTCAAAGGTCATAGCAGTGAAAGGAACAAACCAGGATGGATAAGTAACTTTAGTAAAAGGGGCAATTTAGTGACTATAGTAGGTTTTATAAATACTTCTAGGGGTACAATTCTTGTAGCATTTGTGTTCCCAAGAGTTCATTATAAAGATTTAATTCTAGCAGATGATCCAAACGGTGCCTTAGATTTAGCCAATCCAAGCGGTTAGATAGCAGAAGACGGATTTTTATTAGCAATTAAACATTTTATTAAGTATACCAAATCCATCCAAAGAGAAAAACGTGTTATTCTCATGGACAATATTAAACACGTATAACTTTGGAGACGGTAATATTAGCACAGGTAATTTATATCGTTATTCTGACATTTCCACCACATTGCGGTTTACAACCAGCTGACTTTTTCGTCTTTATACATTTTAAATCGAGATTTAAAATTTCAATGAACGCATAGATGTTGTCATATAATGATAAAAGAGTCACAATATATGAAGTCGTGTCACGTGCTAACAAGGCCTTTTCCATGGAAACATAATAAAAGGATTTACTAAGATAGGTATTCGCCCATTTAATAGAAATTAAGTTTTAAATAATGATTTTTCACCATGGTTTACCATGTTTTACATGTCAAGATAAGACATGTAGAGTGTCTAATGGAATCTAATGGTTGCAATGTTATATAAGCAAGAGGTGGAGTCACGAATCTTGTGGCCTACAAGTAGTTCGCCATTTCTTATGCCACTATTTTAATTATTGTTTTGTATTTTATTTAATACTTTTAAGTTGTTAATAATTTTTTTTCATATTTGTTGATAAGCTACATGAATATTACCTTAGTTATTGGGTTAAGTAAACTGCTGTCCGCTTCAAAACACTATCTGTTTGTTTCAAAACACCGAAGTATTAAAAACGAAAAATTTACTTTTTAGTTTGTGTTTTGTAATGTCAAAATGTTTTATTTTAAGAAACCCAATTTCTATTGTTAATGATAGGTTAAGAATCTACGTTGATTGTAGGTAGAATATACTGTTTTACTGCCAATTTATTTTTTGGAATTTGAAACCACTCTGCAATAAATATAAGCACATATAGTACAATGTCTGTTTCACTCTCTCCTATTACAAACAGGAAAACAAAAATGGCAATTCTTGTCGGACTAGCGCTACATACCTTTTTTATTGTAGGACATTGTTTTATTTTCATGAAAAATACACTAACCTGTTATTCTTAAATCGGTAAATGGTCTTGTAGTTTTGACATTTTTTTGAACGTAAGATCAGGATAACGTACCACGCAATTTTTACGACAATGTAGGTGTTTAATTATATAAACATTGACTAAATCTAGAGAAAAAAGATCAAGTAATAGTCATTATTTTTCATGATCTCGTTAATGATAGATGTCTCTTTAGTAAAACCTTGCATTTTGTAGGAGAAATATTTTTTCGGGTAATTTAGATACGTATCTTGAGAATAAACAAGAAAAAACTTCGTTAGTAATAAATTTTTGAGAATCGTCATATTATTATATTTCATCCCTGCTACCTCTGTGAGCTACCACAATTGCAAATTGCTGTAAGACAAAAGTTTGGTGTCACGTCAGAATGAAGCTACATACGAAAAATTAGCTTATTAGTAATAAATGGTGAAAATGTGCCTCGGATCCCCGACCAAGAGTATTGATAAAATATTCCTGGTCTTGTTAGATTTAACATCAAATAGATAGATCGATAAATAGTTTATTTGACTGTAAGTTACAACAAGGTTTACAGCAAGTCAAAAGTAAAATTATAAATATTAAACAATACAAAAAATGAAAACAGTACATTAACAATATTTAAAACATTAAAATACATAAAAACGTACCATATGGACATTGTAATATAATTAAAATAATATTAAGTTTGGTTATGTTGCAGCTTGGGCATTCCCAGATATACCCTCTAATATTTAACTAATGTATAAGGAAAAATGGTTACTAGGTACTCTTTTACTTGGTTTTTAAAAGCTGTAGTTGAATTAATGTTGTACAAGAACATGGACCACAACCCAAGTATATTGTCTACTTCATGAAATTTTTTTAAATAAAACCAACCTTTTAGAAATTTTAAAGATAGTGAATATTTAATGAATAATTATCTAGGCATAACAATAATATTCATTCTGATTTTGTAGACATACCTTTGTACATGGAGGTAGCCAGTGACCACTAAAGCAGTAAAAATGCTAGTTATTAAACAAAACCTATATGTATTGCTCATAATTTACCCAAAATAAATGGTACAATTTATTCGTACACTTTGCGTACTGGTCAACAAATAATATTAATTCCAATAATGTTAATTCCAGTATATATAACAATACTAATTAGAGGTTTTTCATTATAGCTACCCAAAAAAGTATTTGAGAAATTATTGTTCATATGGATAATACGATTAACTATGCAACCGAATGACACTAGTAGAAGACTTTTGAGACCTGTGGGTCTGGCGTCTTATTTATTTAAGAACAAAAGATACAGTGAAAAAAAAAGACAAAATAGTCGATGTTTTCTCAGACCTTCTAAATGCACCATATCTACCAATAATCTGCAGAAAATATTTGAATTTTTAAGTCGCTTTTGGTATAGGCAGTAATAATTAAGCCAACATAAGCGTTCATGTAAATTCCTAGCGACATCGTAAATATTATCGAAAAGCGCTGTACTAGTTCTTCTTCTTCATGTGCATCATCACGGCCCATTTTACTCTGTCTGCAGCAGTTCTGAAGAGTTTTGTTATTGTTTTCCAGTCCAATGCTTTACATTTTTTATCCAGGACTTGCCCAGTCTCCTTGGTTCTCTTTTCTCTTCTACTTTCCCTTGTATAACCAATCACCTCAATTTATATTTTTTATTTCCTATTATGTTACCAAAGTAGCGCATTTTTCTGTTCTTTATAGTGTTGAGTATTTTCTTTTCATCTTACTTCATGTTTCAGTGTTCTGTCTATGATATTTTTCGCATTCTTTGATAACAACGCATCTCAAAGCTAGTCTAGTTTCAGTTGCTTTTGTAGTTGTCCAGGCTTCAACTCCATATAAAAAAGCAAAAAATACGTAGCATCTCAATACTCTAATTCTAATTTCTATTACTAGTTTTCCTTTGCATAACTCTGCTTTCATATCATTAAAAGCGCTTCTGGCTATCTCAGTGGGGGTTTTAGTTCAAGTCTGCACTCTCATTGTTTATTTAGCTTACAGCCATTTATGTCCCATTTTTTATTTTCCTTTGTCGTAGATTCATTCTATGAGTATTTTTGTAGCAAATAATGCCTCACTCAAGTCTCTTTTAAATCCCAGTTAAATTCCTGCTATTCTTCCGTCTAGATTTTGTAGACAAATTCATATATAACTTTCAAGAAGTCTTTTAAAACATGTTTCATCAAACTAATCGTCCTATATTCTTCACATTTCATCACATTAGATTTTTTGAAGAGGCTCGAAAAGATATTGATGAAGGCATCTCAATAAATGGAGTAAAGCTCAATAACCTGCAGTATGCAGATAATACAATAGTGTTTTCCAATACCATAAAAGGGCTGCAAAACATAATGAACACAATAACGGAAACAAGTGAAAAATATGGACTGGATAAAAACACCACCAAAACCACGCTAATGATCATCGGCAAGGAAAACATAACTGGAACAAATCTGTATGTGAACCAAATGAGAATTAAGCGTGTCTCACAATACAACTACTTGGAAACTAAAATCAACGAGCCGTGGGACAATACGTGAGAGATTTAAGTCGCATCGAAAAGGCAAAAAGTGCATTCTTGACTATGAGCTGTGTGTTAAAAAGCCACGACCTCACCCTAGAAACAAAAATAAGGCTCATTAAATGTTATGTGTACTCATTGATTCTGTACGTAGCAGAAACCTTAGGCTTTTGAGCTGTGGCTATACAGAAGGATCCTAAAGATACCACGGACAGACAAAATCACCAATAAAGAAGTACTGCGGAGGATAAACACCACTGCAGATTTGGTCAACATCGTAAAGGGTCGTAAGCTGCAGTACTTGGGACATATTATGACAAATCAAGGCAGATACGAGCTACTTCAATGCATTTTGCAAGGTAAAATTGGAGAAAAAAGGGCCCCAGGACGAAAAAGAATATCATGGCTTGCTAACCTGAGAGCATGGTATAGAAATGCCTCAACAACACAGCTATCTCGTATAGCAACCAACAAAGTCATCACAGTCAGAATGATCGCCAACGTTCGGAACGGACAGGCACCCTAAGGTTTTTAAAACCGTCTAAGGTATGTTAAATAGATGAATAAAAATATTAATATAAAACTTACAGCTACTTGTTACAAATCCAAATCAGATTCAGAAGATGAACTTTCAGAACTAAGATTTATAATAACTGGCTCGATCATTTTATCAGTAATATTGTCCAGCTTCCACATTTTTTCCTCTTCTTTAATAGTGTGATTTACTGCCTTTTCCCAGTTTTCAGGTTTTACATTATTTACGGCCTCCAAAAACAACTGTTTAACATCATGAATTTTAAAAGTGGTATTTTTTCTTGAAACTTCACTCTTTATCTGTGCCCATACCAGTTCAATCGGGTTTAATTCACAATGATATGGTGGGGATCTAAGTACTGTCATTCCACGATTTTTGGCAATTTCATCAATTTCGTATTTTTTAAATTTTTCTTTATGAAGGGCACACAACGAATAAAGTTCCTTTCTTATAGATCCGGGATGGTACGTAATATTTTTTGAACTCAGCCAATTCTGCAAGTCTTTTTTTAACCACTTGGTTGTGGGCAGTCCTTCTATAAGTCTGGAGTGATAACTTGCATTATCCATTACTATTACACAGTTCTTAGGAAGAAGATCTATCATTTGTTCGAACCATTCTTGAAAGACATCAGCGTTCATGTCTTCATGGTAGTCACCGGTACGAGTTGATTCAAAAGTTAATAAACCACCTTCAACAAAACCGTCTGAACTGCCAATGTGTACTATTATCAGCCTGCGTCCCTTTCCTGATGGTGGGTTTAAACCAGTAGATAAGTTATTTACAAAAGCGTGCCTTTGACTTGTAACAGTTTCATCCTGCCAAAATTTATTTGGTGTATGACCCTCGTTGATCCATGTTTCATCAAGATAAAATATTTTTCTTTTTTGGTTTCTCATTTCCTTTATGGTTCTTAGAAAATGTCTTCTCCATATGACAATATCGCTTCTTTCTAATAAAATAGACTTTCTGGGATTCTTTTTCCAGCGGAAGCCTATTTCTTTTAAAAGTTTCCATAACGTACTTCGACTCATTTCTGGGTAATCCTTATCATCTCGAACTGAGACAAGAACTTTATCCAATGTTGGAAATTCTCGTCTAAAGAAGAATTCATGCACTTTTCGTCGAAGTCCTTCTGTAAAATGATGATATTCTATTTGAAATTTTGGTTTCCCTGGAGCATTACGTGGCATTTGAAAACTACCACATTTCTCTTCTTTAATAACTCTGTAAATCGTAGATTTCCCAACACCAAGTGTACTGCTAACTAACTCAACGGTCTCATCAACACTTTCACATAAACGTTTGTCTGTAAATGATTTAAAACAATTAAATATTAATGTTTTTTCATTAACTGTTAAAGGACCAATTTTTCGGCGTTTACACGGCACTTCCAAATTTTCCATAACACTAGTATACACAATAAACTGCACCTTGCAACTGAAGTACCTACTTTTAGTGAACTGTTAAGAATTTTGAATACGCCACTTGGACCTTCCTACAAAATGGAAAAACCCACTATCACATTTTCTGTGGAATAAGTTTAGAAGGTAATTGTCTAGTCAATTACTGTCGTAGATTCCTGGAATTAAAGAATTAAATGTTTGATTGTTGAAACCCTTACTTCGTGGAATGCACTCATTTCAGATAAAATAAAACGTTTTATTTTATCTAAAGAATTAAACTTTATTTTGCAAATAGGTAGGTACTTATTAAACTTTTATTGGTTATATATAACCAATAAAATAAACATCTTACATTTCTTGCAAATTCATTAGTACCTGTTAACCTCCATCACTCCGACACTGGCAACCTTATTTAGGGATTAGTAACCCTCACAACTATTGTATTCTATTCTGCTCCTACCTTTATACCTGGTGGTCATACTCAATTTAAAATTGTTTTCCTATATACTTCTGTAAACTTGTTGACAAACTATCTGTTTTTCATTGAGTCACCCGTATCAACAGTTTAGGGATTTGCATACATAATTTATTATTTTATTACTCTCTCATACATAAAAATACACCATAAATATTATCAATTCTTTCGGAGTTTGTCAAGTGGTATAGTAAATTTTATTAAATAATTCTACTAGTATATCAATGTAGTTCTTTATTATTAGTGTGGAAATTACTGTAGATATTTCATTCGATCCCACTGTTTGATTATTTTTATACGTTTTTGTGATTTTTAAACTCTCCCTTTAAACATTTTAGGTCCAGTTCTAACTCTTAGTTTAATTGTCTCCATTCTTTCGTTCTCTTCAAATAGCTCTTTTATATATTTTTTCTATCTGTTTATTTTTTGCACACTTTTAATTATTATTTAGTTGTTTTTGTATAAATAATATGTTTTCAATACCGCTTTTTTGTATATGCCAGGTGTTTCTTTAATTTTCCTGTATATGTTAAAGCTGTATATGTTTATGTTATTTTTTTAATCTTTCTATTTTTGCACATTATTCTGATAGCCACAATTTCTTGGCTTATTTAATTTTTGGTTTGACTGTTGTATGTAAGTTTTTATATGGTTTTTTGTTTTAATTCGTGTGTTTTTTTTATTTCCGATATCAATGACTTTATTTCTTTGTTATTCATTGTTTGCTTTTAGGGGATGTATCGTCTACTGGTTGTTGTTGTAAGAGGTTTCTCAGAATATTTTCTAATTCTCTCCATTTTTCTTTATTCTCTCCGTTATAGTTAAGTTGTCTTTGTCTTTCTACTTTTTGAACTTTTTTGTATATTTTGTTCTTGGATCTATTTGCAGAGGTCAGCTTTTTTTAGTCTTACTGTATTAGATGAATTCTAGGTTTTTTGGTGGCTATTTTATCTTCTTTAGTTTAAGTTTCATGTCTGCTAAAATAAGATTGTGGTAACTTGCTATATCTGTCTCTTATCGTTACGAAATCTTTGTTTTCCTCCTGTACATATTCGTCGACTACTTCTTCATCTCATCGCCTAAAATAATATTAATTTCCTCTTTTTTGGTTTCTTCTGGTGGTTTGTCTAATTTATTGTAAAAGCTGTCTAATACTTTTTGATATTAAGTTTGTCGGAATAAAGCTTACATCATGGGACCCCACTAAAAAATACATTATGAGATACTTTTACTTTTAGTGTATACTGTCAAAGATGTCTATTTAAATTAATAAAAAAGGTTTTTCACAAAAAAATATTTAAAATAAAACAAATAATTTCTAAACAAATATTGTCTTATAAAATGTTTGCGTAAAAATAAAATATTTTTAAGTACTTTAACTATCGCATCGTAGTAATCACGTCATTATCATTGTATAAACTTGTTTGATTCTTCTTCTTCTTTGTCAACCATTTTCCATCCACTCCTGAATGTAGGTCTCTCCCAATTGCTTCCATCTTTCTCTATCTTGCGCCAATCTAATCCACTGTTTGCCTGCCACCGCTCTTATGTCATCTACCCATCTTTTTTGAGGTCTTCCCATGCTTCTTGTTGTCGTCCTTGGTCTCCATTCTAGAATTCTCCGTGTCCACCTGTTGTCATTATATCGGGCTACGTGACCTGCCCAGCGCCATTTCATTTTTGTAATTTCTTCCACAATATCCCTAATCTTCGTTCTACGTCGTATCTCGGTGTTTCTAATCTTGTCTCTTAGTGATATTCCAAGCATGATTCGTTCCATTGCTCTTTGCGTTGTTTCTAATTTTTTGGCAGATTTTTTGGTAAGTGCTACTGTCTCCAAGCCGTAGGTACAAACAGGTAGTATGCATGTGTTATACACTTTTTTCTTTAAGTTTATAGGAATGGAGGTGTTTTTCAAGATATGTGCTAGTTTGCCGAAAGCGCCCCAAGCCAGTTGTGTTCTTCTTTTAATTTCAGCATCTTGATTTGGTTTTCCTAGTTTGATAACATGACCTAGATATACATAATGTTCCACATTTTCTATGGTATGATTTTGTATTGTTATATTTGTCTGGTCTCGGCTCAGTATTTTTGTTTTGCTGTAATTCATTTTTAAGCCTACCGCTCCTGAAACTGCATTTAATTGTTGTAACATATCATTTAGTTCTTGGATATTATCGGCTATTAAAACTATGTCATCTGCGAATCTCAAATGGTTTAAGTATGATCCGTCGACGTTGATACCCTTATTGTTCCATTCCAGTTTCTTAAAAATATCTTCTAGAGCAAGAGTAAATAGTTTGGGAGAGATGGTGTCTCCTTGTCTTACTCCCCGTTGTAGTCTTATGGGATTAGTTTTTGTGCTTTCGTCCAGTTTTATATGCATTGTGGCATTTTCATATATGTTTTTAATTATGTTAATGTATCTTGAATCTATGCGTGCATTTTCTAGAGATTCAAGCACTGCCCATAATTCGATGGAATCGAATGCTTTGTGGAAATCGACGAACGCCATATGAATTGGAACATTATACTCGGTGCATTTTTCTATCAGTGTTCTTACGGTGTGCAAGTGGTCTATGGTATTAAAATGTTTTCTGAATCCAGCCTGCTCGATAGGTTGATAGAAATCGAGCTTATGTGTTAGGCGGTTGGTTATGATTTTAGTAAGTAATTTATACAGATGTGATAGCAAGGATATTGGTCGGTAATTCTCGATGTTTGCTCTGTTTCCTTTCTTGAATAATAAAATGACCTCAGAGTTGTACCATTCTTGAGGAATCTTTCCTTCATCAATTACTTTATTAAAGAAAACATTTAATACCTGTTCCATTTTTCTGCCACCAATTTTCAACATTTCAACTGTAATCTTATCCTCTCCCGGACATTTATTCGTTTTAAGTTGATTTTGACTTGTTTGATTACTGCCCTGTAAACGTCAAGCAAGAATCAGGTCAGGGCACCACCTGTGCCTTGTTCAACAGATGTATCCGGCTAACCACGCCGTTGCGTTTGGGGGCGGGAAAACTCTCGTCGCAAAATGTGATTTATTAAATTTTAGGGGTGGTAGTGACGTTGGACATTTCAGCGGAAAAGAATAGTACTAATGTTGCGGACAACAAAAACGAGTAAACCCTCATTTAGTTATCTCTGGAGTAGATCTCTGCTCGGTGTAATAACTTTTTTTTTGTTTTAACATGTTTTTACGAAATGACTGCATATTAATAATTCTGCAGGTAAATATAAATGATATTTAAATTTTTATAGTTTAATGTGATAAAATTGCAAATGTACTAAAATCATTTTATAATTGTGGACATAAATGAATATTTAAACTGGGTAATTGAAAGTCTTACATTAGAAATTATATCACGGATATAAAGGTACTATGTTTTGGTTATTAATAACAAGGTCTTTAAAAATGGTAGCCATGCTCTTAAAATTATCTTTAAAGTTATTCATTAACGTATATACCTAAAATGCACACAAAAATTAAACGATCAAACAATTCGGGTTCAATCAAGAATTGGGGACTAGCGAGGTTTCTCGTTAGTAGGTAGTAGCAGAAGAAGATAAATTATTTGGTCTTCAATCCAAAACCAGTAATAAAAGCAGTTATAGTAAGCACACATCCAAATATACAAGCTAATATTAAAATCTATAACACTCCCAAAGAAGGCTTCAATAAATTTAAATATCTTGGCTTGTAGATAACCAAACAAAGCTCAAATTGAATATTTACGATCTTCATTCCAAAAATGTTTTGATTACTATAACTTTTTTACTTTAAACAATAAGTAGTGAAAACATACACATATTGTACTCTCTTACATGAGACGGAAGCATAGACAATGAACGTGATAAGCACTATGAGAAGGTTGAAGCTCTTTTCTTAATGGAAGATAGAGAAATTAAAAACAGATCTAGTACGTCTAAATCAGAATAAAAAAAACCAATTGTTTATCATGGAAAGCAAAAAGAAAATAAATGGTAAATATAAATAATTACACTAATCTAGCCTAATCTAGAAGCATTCTAGCCTCATGTAAACATAAGTCAAATTTTTGACGTGATTTACTTAATGCTGCAGTTCGACTTAAACATGTTTTACCAATATAGAAATTAGTGAAAGAAATTTTGCTACCAATGTCGGGAAACTTAACTAGAGGCGTTAAATTAAACATACCATTATCTTTTTTACAAGTTATATATTTTTACAAATGATAAGACTAATAATAGAAAATAGTTACATATATCATTTCAGATTATGAATTAGTGTTTAGAAAGCTACATTCCTTAAAAGAAAAATTAGTTTTCCTAGCAGTCTTTGTGGCTATTGAATAAGTCTTTATTAAAATGTATCAAACAAGAGTATTGTACAAGTTATATAAAAACGTTCCAATATAATAGCAGTAGATTTAATTGACTAAAAATAGAATGTTTACAGTCAAACAGAAAACAGAAAAATGCATTATCAAGCTTTAAAGAAAATGATGAATGAGTTCTTCAATGTTGTATAGCATTTCCTGCTTTTTCTTCTTCTTAGAATCAATCGATCTGCATTAATACCAATCACGTAGATTCTTCAACCATAAGTTCTGACTTCGGCCAACAAATCTTCTTTCTTGAATCTTTCCCTGTATTATGAGCCTCAAAATTGCATATTTTGGTCCTCTCATCAGGTGGGCTAGGTATTCCAGTTTTCTGGTTTGTATAGTGGTGAATAGTTCTGTTTCTTTACCAACCCTCTTCAGTACATCTTTATTTGTAATTCTATCAATCCGTGATATTTTTAATACTCTGCGGTATAACCAGAGTTCGAAAGCTTCGATTCTTTTTAAATTACATTTTTTTAATGTCCAAGTCTCAGTTTTATATAATAATATTAAAAATACATAACAGCGAATTGTACGTAGTCTGATCTCTAAATTTAGATTTTTGCACGTTAGAAGTGGCTTCATTTTTATAAATGCTAATCGGGCAATCTCTATTTGCCTATTTATTTTTACTGTATGAATATTGGTTCCTTTGATTAAAGTTCCCAAGTACTGTGATCTTTGTGGTCTTTTGTAATTAGCATGTACTTCGTTATTTTAGCGTTTATAGTAATTCTCATCTCAGCACTATTCATACTCAAGCTTTCGATTAGATGTTGTAGATCCTCTATACTCGTTGCTATAATCACACTGTCGTCTGCATATAGTAAGTTGTTAATTAATTTTCCGTTAACGGTGACTCTCGCTTCGATATTTTTGAGCGTGTTTTGGAAAATTTCTTAAGAATATAAGTTAAACAAAAGTGCCGATAAAACACATCCCTGTCTAATTCCTCTACAGATAGATCTTCATTTTTTCTGAGTGTTGCCCATCAATTTGAACTATGGCTCTTTGGTTCCAATATAATGTTTGTACTATATTTATGATTATACTGTCAATGAGCTTGTTCATAAGTATTGCTATTCATTTTTCATGTCTTACTTTATCGAAAGCTTTTTTGTAATCAACGAAGCACAAGTGTAGATCAATGTTTACATCCCGATATCGCTGAATCTACATGATGATGGCAAATAATCCTTTTTGAGAACCCATTTTATTTCGGAACCCAAACTGCGTTTTGCTAATATCCTCCTCTAGCCTTTCGTATATTCTCTTATGTATTACTTTCAGCAGAACTTTTAAAGTATAACTCATGAGGCTCAGTGTTCTATAATCAGAGCACTCTTTTGCTGCTTGTTTTTTAGGGATGGTTATAAATGCTGACTTCAGCCACTCTTGTGGTATTATTCCCGTTTCGTACACCGTGTTGAATAAATATGCGAAATACTTCCAAGTTGTCCTCTTCCACTAGTTTTAACAGTTCTACTAGTATTTCATCTAATCCAGATGCCTTATTGTCTTTAGAGTTTTTGATAGCATATTTCACTTTATACTCATTATCTCCTTAAATTAAAACAACATACTGCATTATATTTACACACAATAAAAGTTACAGAAAATACCAGTGCCAGTAACCAGTGTCACATTTAAATAACCATAAGTACCATAACAAATAGTACCACAAAAAACCAATACATTGGTTATTGGATATAAAGTCTCAGTTATCGATATATTATAATAAACTATTGATCTACAGTTTTAAATTTTTATATACTACGGTTTAAAATTATTTCAAAACAACGTGTTAAGGAATATGTTCGTGTCCCATTATATCTCCGTAACGACGCTTTGCTACAGCCAATTATCCCGATTACTTAATCATTACTTTACTGCAGTACTTCAGTTTCTTAATAACCAAATTAGCTAAGATGACATAAGAGGACCAAAATACTTGGTTTAAATAGAACTACAGATTTAGCTAAGCATTCTCTGGTAAATGGTCATTATTTTGATATTGGAAATGTACATATTTTCAAAAAAGAACTACAGAAAAAAGAACAGAACTACAACAAAATATGTATATTGGGATTATTCACAAAAAGAAAGATCAAAATTATATCAATAACAAGACAAATGATTATATATCATTACTTAATAAATTGAATTTGTTTCGTAAATGCACAAGTGGCAGATTTTTTAAATAAGGCCCTGAAATTTCTGCCATGTGGCATTAGGTTCAAACATCGCTTTTAAATTCTGTCGTAACGTAGAAAAAAGTTTAGATAAATATAAAGTGTATTATGTAATGTTTATATAATTAAGTGCTAGTTTGGTTATCATGTTAAAATCATCGTTTTCTTCAGCATTATTTATAGTCCCTTCTAATGCCATAAACGCATTTTCTATATTAGTTAGCCGTAAACTCAACAGTCTTCCGGGTTGAACCGTGTCGGTTATTATTACGCCGAGCTTTCGGCATCTTCTTCGATGTCATCTTGAGAGCTTCCGAGGTCTTAGTCTCCTGAGCCCCGACGGTGACGTAGTTTGCGATGAAGGTTAACATGGGGGTTGCCGTGGGGATTAGTATAAATATATATCGTACGACCTTACAACGATGTATGATAAACCATTTACGGTTAATCACAAGGTAGTAATTTTGAAACGCAAATATAATTTAAATCTTTTCTTTTGTATCCAATATCTACTTCATATAAAGAACTTAAGATTTTCATTTCTATTTGAAATAGATCTTGTCTTATTTCGTCAAGTTTTTTTCTATTTAGTTTTAATTTATTTTCCACATAGGTATACCCAATTTCTCTCTTTTAATTTTCTAATTTTTTCATATAGTTTTCTATTATATTTATGATGTTGCACCGAATTTTTGTAGGCTATTTGTGTATCTTTTTGTAAGTTTGTCACTTCAACCAGTTCCTCGGGAACAATGGGATGGGCTTTTTCAAAAAGCAAATATTCTGGGCTATTACCGATTACAGAGTGATCTGTGTTATTATATTTATCTATACATTCGTCAGCTATTTCTGTTCATGCAATAATTTTGGTTTTATTTTGGTTAAAACTTATTCTGTTTACTAATGTTTGATTAAGTAATTGTGGCAAGTAGTATCCTGAAAAAATGATCTATCGTCTAATTTTTAGAAGTAACTGCAAACGCATATCTGTAAAAGTAGTCTACAAGTAAGTGAAGGTATTTTTTTGACGAACGATTGCCTTTAAATCCTCCTATCTAAGGTCATTATCTCGAAAGGTTCCTTCGACAAATTCAATTGTGACAAAGGACCATATTTTGGACTTATTCTTTTTTTTATTTTATAACTGCACCAATTCCTAAAATACTAACATAATTTTTATATAGTTGTAAAAGCATTTGGATCAAACAGAGCTAGAATAGATTTCGAGCTGAGGATATTCTCTACTATATCAACAGCTGTTTTGGCAGCTCAAAAAGTAGTAAAATTTGATATATTTTCAAAGTAAATTATGTAGTGACTCTAATATCTTAGCGGAATCTTTTATAATATATTCGTGGTAAAAATTTACTTTTCTCAAAAACTGTCATATTTTCTTTCATGTCTGGTATTGAAAAATGTCCAATTGATATCAAATTGTCATTTTATGGACAAACTGAATTGTTTTAGCCTAAATTCTTCTTAGAGAATTGCTTCTGTGAGTCGTTCTATATAATCTAAGTGTTCTTCAAATGATAATATTAAAATATCAAACTGTCATTCATGCGGTTTATATAAAATGGGTTTAAATGGTCTTTTCTGACAATACTACTTAAATTTTTTTGAAATATTGTTTGGGACCAAAAGCATTTCCATTGCTAACGACAATTTTGTGTAACGAAAGCTTTCTTGTATTTACCTGTTAACCAAACTGGAATACATTAAAACAAAATTTATATCTAAAATAGTAAAGAATCTGGCATTTCTTTGGCTAAAATTTCGTCAATTAACAGAAAAGGTTACGGTTTAAGAATAATGATTTTTTAATTCACGAAAATCAATACCGAATCTGATTTTACATCCCCAATATTTTTTAAGAGCCAGTATAACCGGGGCTCTAAAGGGTGAAGATGATTTTTTTTAAAAAACTTACTTTTATTAATTGTCCTATTTAAAATTCTATTTGATTTTGGTCCTCTATTGAGCATATATAAGTGTTCTTTCCAACAAGTTATGTTTTAAAAGTTTAATTTGTGCTTCATAATTTCGTACCTGCCTATCGTCAAATTTATATTTCGCAAAAATATTATTATATTTAATTAATAATATTTCTATTTTATTTCTCTGCTATTTATTTGCCCATAATTGTTCTAATTTTATTTCGCCTGTACTTCAACATTTTCTAAAGATTAGACAAATAAAACTGGTGAAGTTTTATTTTTTATTCTTTGCCTGTTTACAAATAAAATTGCTTTATTGAAGTGATGTGTTAATTTCTTCGAGAAGTGTATATTCATAACTTCTCTGCCACCTTCAAATTCATAGGAGTAATATTTGAGCCTTTGTCATAAACTACACAAAATTCTCTATTGTTTAGAAATACTTTTAACTTGATCAATGGCAGGAAATCTATTTTTGTTTGGTCAGTTACTGTTTTATTTAATGCCTCCTATATAGCAATGTTATTAACAAATTGAATATTATTTGATTTGTCTTCTTTTGTTGTTTTTCTATATTTTTATTATATATATAAACAGCATATTTCTTCTAGATGAAACCGTCCACGGAATCCTTTTTTATCACAATATTCACGTGTTTTTTTTACTGTTTAAGTATTTTATTTGGTAGGTATTTATTCAAAAACCGGTTTGATCTTTGATTTATTCTTTTCTAATTAACCAAATTTTCTAGTTTTCGTAATTCACCTACCAGTTTTTCCATTGTTGTAACGTCAGCTCTATTAATATTATCTTGTATATAAATTGACATGCCTCTCACATTTAAATCAAATAGTATATCAATAGGAATGTCGTTTTTTACATTTAATAATAAATTTTCTTACTTAATGTATAATCAACAAGACTACTACTTATATACCTAAAAATAAGCTTTTCTATATTTATTTCAAATTGTTCTAATAAAAATTATCTAAAATATTAATTATGCATATCTAAAAACTATTATCTAGCCTGATGTTATTATTTTTGAGGCAAACAACTCTATTGCTATTGCGTCAAGGAAAAATCCTAGAAGCATAATCTTGTCTTGTATCATCATCTATCTTACATTAAAAACATTCTGATTAGAAGGCCTTGAGCCAAGAATTTACTGGAAAGTTTTTTTACATAAAAATTTTGAAGTACAAAATCATCTTTTTATATCTCCTTTCTTTAACTTTAGTTATATTTGCATCACTAAATTTCTGAAAAAACTCAACTAATAATTAAGATTGTTCAACTAATTATGTCTTCTTATACACTGGTGTTAAGGTCTGTTGTAAGTACTTATATTACATCACCATCTGCATCAAAATAAATATCTATCAAACTATTTTATAATTTAATAGTATATGTCCTTAATGAGCCTCTGGTTTTCAGAAATTCTAATATAGACCAAGAAATAGAGGTATAAAATGATCAGAAATTCGTAAAAATTACTGGAGGCGATTTTCCAGGTGCAAAGTGTTGGGGAAGCCTATGCAAACAGCGTCTCATCTCGTGAGTAACGTTTTTTTGGTTGGAAAATTGTTTATTTAATTTTTGCAAAAAAGTGGTATCTTTTCGTTCGATTCAATATTGCGAAAAACTCACGAGGGTTGGAGAAAAATGGTCCACAGATGATTTTTTTCTCGAGAACTGACGAAGATTTTAAGACTTGCTAAATTGAAATCCATAAATAAATAAAAAAGTTATTGCAAAATTAGTCCAAAAAACATTGTTTTTTACAATTGTTTATAACTTTTTCAATAATGTATAAATTCAGTCAAAACTTTATCAAATTATGGGTTTTCAAGTACTTAAACTGTGTGCAAAAGATAAGCGCAATCGGTCGAGTAGTTTTTGCAAAATTTTAATTGTTTATCCCGTTTTTTAAAAAAAGGGTCATTTTTGAATGGACGTACAGCTGGCTGAGTGGCGACTAGGATGCCCATTTTGGGTTCATTTTCTTCGTTTGGTCGTCAACAATCATATACTTAAAATTAAAAAAAATATATTGTAATTTACTTATTGAAAATTGTTAATAAACGAAGTACACTTTTTCGCCTTATAAACATTTAGAATATTTCGGTTGTTTTTGAATATACAAAATAGCCAAGCATACCATTCGAAAGCATTCAAAAAACACACATTAAAAAAAAAAGAACTTCTTACGACCAATAGAACCGGAAATATTTTTTTTTCAAAAAATCGCAGACCAATTGTTTATAAACATTAAGGGCTGAAATTTGGCCAATATTTAAATAAAGACCCAATCTTTAATGTACAATTTATTTCGTTTTTGTTTGAACAAACCAAAAAGTTTAAGAGCGCTTCAAAAGAAGTGCTCGAAAAAAAAACTATAAATTCTGTTCGATGAGTCATCATCGACTTTTACTCATTTTCAAATCGGAAATAGAACTTCAAATTGGACGCGCTTGAAAAAATTGCAATATTTCGGGCTCCAGAAGGGCTAGAACCTTCTTTTTTTTAAACTGGGGTAGCTCGTCGAGGGAAACTCAACTGGCATATTTTCACCCCTATAAAACTACCCCCAACCCTCCAAAAATTCATTTTTCATAATTATTTTTTTATATCGTTTTTTTATTACTATTTTTATACATATGCTTAATAACACATTTATTACTTCTAGGCATTATATCTACCCTTCAGTTCACACCCCTCGCCCCAAAATTTTTGATTGTATTTTTTAAAATCTTTTTTTTCTTTTTTGTTAGCTTAAAAAATTATTTTATTAATTCATAAAAATACCTCAATGAATTATTTTTTTTGAAATTATATTTAGTATTTTAATGATCTTAAAAAAAATCATTTTCCCGCCACTTCGTTCATTTCTAAGACGCAACCTCCAAATTTGAAAGTTACACGTAGACTGTTCCCCTCTTTTTTTTGCCAGCGCAGCGTGCCTAGGTACCGGTTTTAGAGTAACGGCTGGATCACATGTTGAATAGTACAACATACAAAAGTTATTGAGAGTGGCAGTTAAAAAGTTTAGCAGAATATTTCATGACATTATATTTAAATATATACCTAAATAAATAGAAGAGTGTGTATTTAAAGCAGTGATTATTAAAAATTAGTATAAATTTTAAATATATAAGTGTTAATTCTATTAATATTTGATTATATCGGCACTATTATTGGAGCTGTGATTTTTCTGGTAAGTAACAAAAATAAAAGTTCACGAGGTGAAAGTGTATCACCGTATAAAGCATCATATCATTTTTGTTGTATATATTGGATTTTATTAATTTTTTTTTGCATTTCTGTTAGAAAAATACTTTCATTTAAGAATTATAATGATACTTTTTCAATTCATAAATATTTTTAATTGTTATATAGGGGGTGAAAATATGCCAGTTGAGTTTCTCTCGACTAGCTACCCCAGTTTAAAAAAAAAAGAAGGTTCTAGCCCTTCTGGAGCCCGAAATATTGCAATTTTTTCAAGCGCGTCCAATTTGAAGTACTATTTCCGATTTAAAAATGTGTAAAAAGAATTTATAGTTTTTTTTTTCGAGCACTTCTTTTGAAGCGCCCTTAAACCTTTTGATTTGTTCAAATAAAAACGAAATAAATTGTACATTAAAGATTGGGTCTCTATTTAAATATTGGCCAAATTTCAGCCCTTAATGTTTATAAACTATTGGTCTGCGATTTTTTGAAAACAAAAAAATTATTTCCGGTTCTATTGGTCGTAGAAAGTTCTTTTTTTTAATGTGTGTTTTTTGACCAGCTTTTGAATGGTATGCTTGGCTATTTTGTATATTCAAAAACAACCGAGATATTCTAAATGTTTATAAGGCCAAAAAGTGTACTTCGTTTATTAACAATTTTCAATAAGTAAATTACAATATATTTTTTTTAATTTTAAGTATATGATAGTTGACGACCAAACGAAGAAAATGAGCCCAAAATGGGCATCCTAGTCGCCACCCAGCCAGCTGTACGTCCATTCAAAAATGACCCTTTTTTTTTAAAACGGGATAAACAATTAGGATTTTGCAAAAACTACTCGACCGATTGCGCCCATCTTTTGCACACAGTTTAAGTGCTTGACAACCCATAATTTGATAAAGTTTTGAATGAATTTATACATTATTAAAAAAGTTATAAACAATTGTAAAAAACAATGTTTTTTGCACTAATTTTGCAATAACTTTTTTATTTATATATGGATTTTAATTTAGCAAGTCTGAAAATCTTCGTCAGTTCTCGAGGAAAAAATCATCTGTGGACCATTTTTCTCCAACCCTCGTGGGTTTTTCGCAATATTGAATCGAACGAAAAGATACCACTTTTTTGCAAAAAAGTTTAAAATAAACAATTTTCCAACCAAAAAAAACGTTACTTACGAGATGAGACGCTGTTTGCATAGGCTTCCCCAACACTTTCCACCTGGAACATCGCATCCAGTAATTTTTCGATTTCAAAAACTTTATTTTCTCGGTCTAATATTTTCTTTACTTTCTTCAGATAAAATAGTTCAGAATGATCATTTTGAAGTTGCTTTTAAGCAGGCATTTCATTATAAAAATGGGACCCTGTTGGCTGCAACCACTTAAACTAATTATGTCAACTTTTACATTTCCTGCTGGTTTTTTAGTATCTTATGTCTAATATTTTTACTATGGATTTACTACATTTTTATGAATATTATTAATTAGTAATGTAGAGTATATACAATTCTCGTGATAAAAACGTAATCTGTCGTTCCCCTACCTTTATCCCCTGACAGAATATCAATTTATATCCTGTCAAATAATGATAAAGGTGAGATATGTATTGAAAAAATCCTCTACAGATTTATACTAAAACCATCCATGTGAACTACTAAGCTGCTCATTATATCCCGACACCCGTAAAATTTTATGACAAAAATTTAGAACTAGACCATTACATGTCAGTCATAAAGTTGTATTCGGTAAAACTAACCAAAAGTATTTAACCTGATCGAATGAAATGGCGGTAAAGAATAAAGGTAAGTTTGGTCACGAGATAATCCCTTATTTCCTTGCTTTTTTGACTCCTCTCGATCCAGTCAATCCTTCCACCGCCAGTTTTTCTGTTTTCCCGATCTTCTTCATCCCGTTTTATACCGCCGATCTATATCCAATGTTGTGTAGTAGGAGTGATATCTCATAAAAGAATTTTATAGGCTTCTTACAGAATATAGTGATGCTTTTGTTGACATGTAATAAATGTTTTAGTTATTATTGTGAGATCGAAAAATATTATAATAATTATTATTATACAATATTTTACAGAGGCGGCTTTCAAATTTTTATTAATTGGTGATAGCATAATATGGTTATGGTTTTTGTTTTAAAATTTTTAGTTTATTATAAATACAGTGATGTATAATAACTATGTCATATATAAATTACAGTTTTTGGGCTGCCAGTGATGATATACTGAACAAATCGCACAGTGGCTGAAACAGCGGATTACACAACATAAAAGTGACTGCAACAGAAGAAATAAAATATGTGCTGTTGTAGAACATTTTCTAAAAAAACAGGCCAGCAGTTTAATTATAATAACGTAAAAAGCTTGCAATCATTAAGCAATTACAAAAATTACCCAGAAACACATGTAAGAGAATGATAAGAGATTCGAATTAAATCTAAACGCAACCATCTACTTATATTTATTTTGTTTTCGTTCTTACTTGATGACACTAGTAGAAAAATGAAGGTGATGTATACAGGAAAATTCCCAGCGTCGCTCTGAGTGGCTTGTTTGATCTTGGGTCTACCGTTTACTTATCGCTAAATACGCTAAATGTATATATATATATATATATATATATATATATATATATATATATATATATATACACTCAAAATTGTTTACAATGACACCGGCTGTAACGTACAATCGGATATAACAAACAAAATAGTAGGTTCCATAAAATGATATACAAAAAACGCATTTATATTGCTTATAATGAACAAGTCGGTTAGAGCAAACGTATTTCTTGGAAAACTAGCAGTTAAAATATTGGTTACAGCGTACAATTTCAAGTACACATCTGTACCTTAAATGATACAACATCCATTTTTTTCAATTATCACATTTTTACAAGCATGATGTAAATGACAGTAGATACAATGTTCAATATAATATTGTTTCCACATCTTAATAAATAAGTTTAAAAGTGCTATCCTGTAAAGTTATGAAAATGGACATTGTAGTGTTGTATTTCTTACAGGTATTACCGATATTTAGTATCACGAAATGTGAGTAGTAGTGTAGTAAGGATTTATTAATTTATGGGTATAGTACATCCGGGCAAGCATCTACACTTGCTTACTTCTCCTTTAGATATTGAGACTTCCCAAGACAGGTCCATTGTATTACAAACTTTTGTTTATATTACACCATTTGGTCCAAGCCAAGAGTTTCTGAATTTGAATTTAGTTGTGTCTAGCCTTCATAGAAAACATGTCACGGAAACAATTTACTATTGAGGAACAGTTTGGACTAATTTGCCTAGTCGATTCCGGTGATTCTGCGAGTTCGATTGCCCGGGAATTTAAAACGTCACGCTCAACAATTGCTGGAATGATGAAACGGTGAGAGAAAATTATTATGCAATTTAATAATTGTAAAAAAGGAAAACTCGGTCGATCATCAAATCAAATTGACATTGAAAGTTCTTTGTTCGATTGGTTCAAACAAAAACGCGCAAACAATGTACCCGTAAGTCGGAAATGCTTCAGGTAAAGGCCGACGCTTTCGCTGTATTTTTGAAGAAGGATTTTAAGTGTAATCCTTTCTGGGTTCAACCTTTTCGAGCGCTACAATATTGTCCATGAAAAATTTCAAGAAGTCAGCAGTTGTTGACAGATAATTATAAATGACTGGGTTGAAAATGTGTGGCCTACACTCAGGTCCGCCTATAGCGATTATCAAATTTTTAATGCTGACGAGCTGGGGTTATTTTTTACCTGATCACACGTTAAAGTTTAAAGGCGAGAAATTTTGCGGTGGTAACCTCCCAAAAGGGAGAGTTGCAGTTCTTGTTGCAGCCAACATGTCCGATTCCATAAAAAGGAAGCTTTTGGAGATAAGAAAAAGTAAAATGCCGCGCTGTTTTATAAACGTGAAATCTCTGTGTTGATTACGATTTCAATAAAAAAGCCTGGATGACGCTGGTTATTTTTGAAAAGACTTTAATAAAATAGGACAGTGAACTTTTACAACAAAAGAAACACATAATTTTAATTTTCGACAACTGTTCGTCTCACCCCCCCAGTTAACAGGTTAAAACAAATTAAACTCGTTTTTCTGCCTACGTCCCTACTGAATCCCATGGACCAACGAGTTATAAGAAGTCTTAAAGCATGCTTTCGAAAAGAATTGGTGTACAAAATCAACGAAAAGAGAGAGAATAACGATGATACGAAAGTCAGTATTCTTGACGCTATACTAATGATATCAAAGGCATGTGAATCTGTGCGGAAGGAAACGATCATCAACTGTTCTCGTTTTTTCAGCCTAACTAATGACTTACAACCATCAGGAATTGTATACAACGATATTGCATAAACGCATTTGCAGGATGAAGTTTCCCTTCTCAGTTCTGACTGCTCTGCAGATGACTGTACGAGTGGATGACAAAATAAGTACAAGCGAAGAACTATCAGATATTGACATCATACTGACTCACCAAACTAGTGACAAACAAAGTACTGATGAGCAAAATCCCTACTGTTGCTAAAGCGTATGCTGCTTGTTCCACCATAAGAGCATTTATTCAGACTGCTGAAACTTCTGCTGACTGCTGAGTGTGAAAGAATCATTATCGATTGTTTCTACATCCATTGAAAAAATGTTTTTTTCAGAGAAGTTCAAGGAAGGCGACAAACAAAAATTACAGACTTTTTTCAATAAATATTTAGGCAAAATGTTCTATTTACATATTTTGCAATACATAAATGTATGTATTTTTCTCTGTCTTTTTAAACAATAATAGTATATGTATGCCTTCATTTTTATAATACAAAGATTTTGAGAAGCCGTTATATTATGAGTATACTTTATTGACTACTTATTTTAATTGTATTTTTATAACAAATTATAAGTATAGATAAAGTAACACATTTTTGCGTCATAATCCCGGGTACAACCAACTAACTGTTCCTAAAGGTGTAATATCGTTTATAGCTATAACCGATAGAAGCACTGCTATAACGTACAAAAACCACCAGTCCCCTGAAGTTGGTTATGAGCGATTTTGACTTATATATATATATATATATATATATATATATATATATATATATATATATATATATATATATATATATATCGCAAAAAGGAGTACGACCGTCTATCCAATATAAATAAGGATCACTCAGATGAGTGGTGGGTTCAATCGGTCAACTAGGTGGAGAAATAAAAGACAAAGTTGATACTACTTCATCTATTTTGAAGACGTTTCGCCATCGAATTCTGATAGCATCATCAGTTCATCTAAAAATTTATTTACATTAGAGTACCACACATTCATGAAGAAGATGTTAAATAGTTACCTTAAAATAGATATGTAGTTGTCAATGGTATTAAAAAGTCAGTACAAAAACTCAAATAAATGGACATCGAATGGTGATATTGTATAAACAATTAAATAACTAACAACATTAAGAGACTTAGTAAAAATTAGCAAAGCAACAGAACACGTGGTGTAATAAGCATATATTTAATATAATATTAACTAGTGAAGCAGAACTAAGAAAATCATTGATTCACTTCCAACTAAGCAAAAAAAAATTTTAATTTTAACTTCATCTTAACTTTTGGTAGCATTATTAAAGTTGACTACATTAAGATATAAAAAATATGTATAAAAAAGATATAAAGTTAAGTTACCACTGTTTGCTTGGCACCTGTTGCAGTTGAAATGGCGTTAAATTAAAAGGTACCGAGTCAATGACATGAAACAGACAGCCAGCCTTGAGGTCGAAAAATTTAATCGACAGAACAACAAGGTTAATAATACCAACCCACTAATTTGAGGGCGGTAAATTTGAAAAAGTTAACATGAGTTTAAATGATAACCCTCCCGTAAGAGACCAAACAATGAAAGACATTAGCGATAACGCTAATCCCCTGCATCAACTAGTCTAGAACAAACAAGTAGGCCAAATTCATTAAACTCCATATTTAAAATATATATATATATATATATATATTTCTTTTGGTCTTAATCTCAATATTCTTGACTAGTCTGTTGCCTTGCATTCTTTCTAGATGTCCGGACCATTCTATTCTACGTTTTTTTACCAGTTTTGTTATTGAAGAGTTAGCATACAAATGGTACACTTCTGCATTCGTTCGTAGTTCGTCTTCGCCATTCTCCCTCTACTCTACTTTTATTCTCGAGATTTCCATGTACTTTGATTTATTAATATTAACTTTCAAACACAATTTTAAAGCTTTCCCGAATCAGTCCATTTGCTATATTTGCTAGTATTTTTCCATTTCTTGCAATTAGAATTACATTATCAGCGTATGCTAAGTATTAATGCTCCTTGTATAAAATAGTGCCGGACCTATTTATCCTACTAACCCTTACAATTTTTTTAAGAACTATATTTAAAAGCAATGTAGACAACAAGTCTCCTTGGCAAACACTTTTGTCACTTAGAATTCTGCTGAGACTGTACCATTGCATTTAACAGCACAAATGGTTTTTCTAATTGTTATTTTTACCAATCTTACCATTTTGTCTAGCACTTGGATATATTTTAGCGTTTCTATTAATTTGTTTTTGTCTATTGTATCCCAAAATCCACCCTGAACTTCTCCTAGATTTTTCTTAAGTCCTATCTTCCTTTTTATGTATAGGATTTATAATCGACTTATTCCATTCTTGAGGCATTTCTTCGTTAAAAAGAGTAGTAGCTTAGTTAGTAGTTCTAGCATTATCTTACTAAGTTGATTTAATAAGGCCTTTCCCCCATATTTTAAGTACTCTGCCACAATGCCGCTCTCCCGAGGTAATTTTTGATTTTTTATATTTTTCATTATTTCTTCAATTCTTCCTCTTGTGGGTTTTGGTATTTCTTCTATTACTATTTGAGGTTTAGGAACATTACAATTTCTTCTTCGAAGTATTCTTTTCACCTTTCACATATTTGGTCTTTGTCCACTATCAGGTTTCCTTTTTTTCTTTTAAATTCAATGTTCTTCCCTGATACTTAGTTTTAATATTTTATACATTTTTATTGTAATTTTCTTCAATACGCTTTACTTTATCACCCATATACTTTCGTTTTCGCTCCCTTGGAATTTTTTTACTTTTTTTCGATGTTCGGCATATCTTTCTATGTCGTCTTGTTTTTCGATCGTAAACTTTTTTAATCTCAAATCTGATCTTTTTTAACTTTGTTAAACATTCGTCATCGAACCAGTTGTTTTTTCTAAATATTTTTGTTCTTGGTATGTTCTTCGACGTTGCTTCCTTTATAGTGTTTCTCATTTTTAAAATTTTGTTGTATGTTACTCACAGTAGTACTATTTTGTTTGGCGTTTCTTGTATATCCTTTTGATATACAAGAAACCTTGTATATCCATGATGTACATCTTAAACAACAGTATAACAGTTTTTTGTCAATATCCAATCCAAAAAAGCATGACCTTCTGTGTCTCTTATATGAGAAGGTAATTCCAGAAGTCTACAGAAACTTTACAGAGACATTACCGACATCCGTAGAAGCTAAAGGTGTTATTCCAAGTGATTCTGAATACGAAACAGACTAAGTTTTAATTGTGTTTCACTTTATGCATGTTTTCTTAGTAATCACGTATTATATGTGTCCATACACAGTGTTACTTTTAGCATGTTAAATGTGATTAAAATTTAACCGTAATAGAAATAGAAATAGAACTGAATAATATATAAAAAAGGTGTATATTAACCTAAACTGAAATCTAATTTAATAACTTTTGAAAACATCAATTTTGGACATACAGTGTTTCGACGGTGTCACGACAAAAAGGCATAAGCGCCATTGACAGTTTATTTTTCAGGAGACACACAAAAACCTTTAATATTGCTTAATATTTTTTTTTACATTTTTGTGGCATTTTATTATTATAGAACTGAGGCATTTTAACTTACCATATGTTAGTTATAAAACAATTATTATAAACATGAGATATTTAACATTTTAATGCTTATGCCTTTAATGTTAGGTTCTGTGGTGTTTAAGCCTCTTTGAAAGGCTGTTACCATATTTGGAAAAAATATTTTGATCAAAAAATGTCGCTTAGGAACTTGTACGCCTTTTAATTTTACTGAATTATAACAAAAATGAAGAATACATCTTTTCATTTTTAAGCATAACAATTAAGTAAAAATAATACAAAATAAACAATACACAATATATTTATGAGTTTTTTAGAGTTATACTGGTGTAAAAAAATCATACAAAAATTAAGTTAATACAATTATCACGTTATATAACAAGAAAATAAACTGAAAGATTATTCAAAAAACAACAAAAACTATTAAAACGTAGAATTTTTTATGTGGAATCTTTTTCCTTTCTAGGTACATGAATACCAATGTTAGGATCTTTTTTGAAGTACTTTTTAAAAGTAGATATTTTAAAGGGGATGCCATTATTTTCATTTAGTTTTATGGTGTACATTTTATGAAGATTTGAAATGCTTTTCGTATCTGCTGGTAAATACAATTTTTTAGTCGACTCTCGACAGTAGTGCGAGATGACAGCAGGAAGACCCTCAATAAAATCTTTAAATAGTTACATTTATTCTGGAGTAATTTTATGTTTAGTTTCATGTTTCCCCCTATTCTCACGGTTAACTTCAATTTTTCCTTTAATAGCATACCGTACCAATGTTTGACTAATATTTAGATTATTTGTAAAGAATTGTTAGCAAACCCGATTTTGTATATCATTTTTTAAAAGAAAGTATTGATAAGTTAGATTAGGAAGTGAATCAGAAACTGTTCTTTTTCTCTTTACAGGTATAGTATTAACGCAACCATTAATGAAGTTTTTCTCATCTAAATTATTACCTAGGTTCCAAATTTTTTTAAAAATACTATTTTTGTCTTCAGTGCTAAAGCTATTACATTAATTGATACATTTTTTGCCTAAACATGAATTAGGAAGCAAAACTTTTTCAGCAACGCCTTCGTTTTTATAATTACAGTAACTTTCCCCCAAGTTACGTAACTTTCAATTACGTAATAAATTACTTTCCTTTTTTTGTCCTTTACCTTCAGGTATAGTGCTTTGAGATGAACTAGTTGATGTTTTACTAGAACTTGAACCAGTTCATAAGCTAGAACTAATGCTGTCAATTTAAGTCTCATTTTTAAGAAATATTGTCAAGTATGATGAATCTGATTCGAAGTTTATAAAAATGGTTATGTTGTATAACATCATTACAACCTACCTTATCATCAACTAATGAACTAATTACTATTGCGGCATTATTATTACTATCATCAGTATCATCACTATCTCAGTAAGGTGCAAGCTTTTTATCACAGGTTAATAAATCAGTCTCGCCTTCGCAGTCTCATCAATGTTTGAAAATAAACGGCTGTCAATATTCAAATTTGGACTTAGAGGAAAACTAAAATCCACAATGGCGTTATCATCTAGAACAGAACTAGGCATTTGGAGTTTTTGTTTATGGTCTTTTAGTATAGGCTCTAAAAGAACATCATGTTTTAGCGCTTCATTGGGGACCTCATTTTCAGGGGAAAATAAACCATGGTTTTTTATTATTTCCGCTGGATTCCTGCACATTGCTTGTCTGATTCTCAAAAATGGATTGCAATGTAAGATTTATTATTTTGTGCCCCGAAAAACCATTCTAAAAATCAATAAAAAAAAGAAGTAAGCGCCATTTACGCGTTAGTTTTTTTAAATAATATTATTACTAAAATATAACTTTAAAATAAAAAAAAAGACTATACAACAGAGTAAATATATATTTTATTTAGGTTTAAGCCTTATTTAAGTCAGTTAAGTAGTAACTTTTTTATGGCAAATTTAAGTCATAGTGTATTTTAAATGGCCAAATGGCGGTGAGATAAACGAAATTTTTTTTTCTGAACAGGCGTAACCGACAGTCGGTAAAATTGTAGATTCTTATGGTATATTATGATTTCTCAAGATAAATAATCTAACTAAACGCTTAACAAAACATTAAATATAATTAATATTTCAAATTATTGTTTACCTTATTGATATCACCACGTTTTCAGACCCAAATCATAAGCACCATCTTCCACTATGGATCTTGTCGCTTACTGATTTCGGGGTCTCATCTTTTAAGAAACTCGTTTGGCGGTTAAAAAATTCAAAGCTTGTTTTAGTTGAGTTGGAATTTTTTTACAGCTGCTTCTTTTTAATAGTAGTTAGGACGTAAAATGTATTTTATTTTGATACCAAAACATAAATTTAGAAATTTTGGCGCTTATGCCTTTTTGTTGTGACGTCATCGATTTGCCCTTTTAGCCATCGATATGTATGTCTTACATGGGTATTTAACATAGCTTTCGAAGAGCGGCTAGAAAGATGAGAACGTAAAATGTTACAAAACAGTTTAGGAGGGGTGCAAAATAAGAAACAATGGAATAGAAGGGCCAATCGCGAAGTATGATAGCAGAACAAAATGGGGTTAAAGAATTCTTAAATAATAATAGCGGTGAGAGTATCAAAAATCTTAAGTAAGAGACTTATAGGAAGTACCTAAAAAGAAATGGTAAGGACGAGAGGAAATATTTAATCCTAATTTTTCTTCTATCTTGGTCTGCAACATTATTTATTATCTTTATATATCGAATATTTAATGTTTTCTAATCATGGGTGATATTTTTATCCGTTTCTTTCTTACTTAAATACTCAAATTACTCAAAAAGAACTTATGTTGTCGTCTTACTTACAATTCTTACAATGTCTTACAATTTCATTCATTTTTACCGTATAATCCATACATTTACATGTTCTTTTTTTAACATAAACATATGTATATCCCCTTTTTGTATATCTTCTGCGTCATTTTTTCTACGCCATTGCTGATATACTTTATTTATAATTAATATTTTGTGTCAAAACTGAATATATATTTTACACATTCTGCCTTTTTTAGCCTATAACAATTATTGAATACCGCCACCTCTAAAACAGGTCTAAGGGCGTACGCCGCTTCCCGCTCTCTTCCATTCTCTCGATTTTCTATCGTTCTCCATTTTCCACTGCCGCCGCCATACACGACTCAGTGGTCGATAGAAGCCGCCAACTCGGTCCGCAGGACTCAGTAGTGAGAAAGCTTCAAAAGCTCTCGCAAGTTCAATTTCAGTATTCATATCGGAACGCGCTTTATTCGGAATTCTACTTTTTCAAGAGTTTCAATAACGGAGTGAAAATGTGCCAACTGTTAGGATTCAGTTGTGTGAAAATAGTGCTAGGGTCGTGAATTTTTAAAGTTGTGTTGATTAAAAGCAAAGGTAAGATTGATTTTGTCGTATAAATTGGCCGAAAATGGCTTCTTGTATTGGCCGAACTATCAATTTCTTATTTCTGTTATTAACTTACATACGTACATAAAGTTAATAACCATACCGATAAAATGATAAAATTTTAGCCTTTTATAAATTAAGTGACGCTTCTGAAATAAAATTTAAAAAAAATAAATATTTTAAAAAATGTTTATTTAAAAAATTAACATTTTACCTGAATCTAAAATAAAAGTACATACATAAGATATTAGATTTTATTAACTTTAAAATATAAAATTTTTCAAAATATAAAATGGATAAGCCAACATTTTATCGTCGATTTAACTGGACATTCCTATATTCAACACTGCTTTAAAATAGATAATTATTGTATTCTATTTATCAGTAAAGAGAATAGGAACATTATACAATAGGCACTACATAGCTAGCAAAAAGAAACTTCTTTACTGTCTTTATCGTAAAACAGTATATAAAATATTAAAGGAAACAAAATACTCAAGGATAAAAGTTCACAAATTGGATTAAAAGATAGTTTTTAGGTAAAATTTAACATAATAACGGAAGTAAGCCTTTGTGTTATTTGCGTATATTTGTATATCCAAAGAAGGATGGTACATTAGTAAATTTGTTTAAATTACAAATAAACATATTTCATCCTAGAAAGAAAATGGTCCATGTTGCCATATAATAATTAAATAAAAAAATAATTAATATTTTTGTTATATTTTCGGTTATTAAAGATCTAGGAGAATTAGATATCTAATGTTTATGTTGTTTTATCTAATTATAATGTAAAATTGTTTAATTTTTAAAAGGCAAATATTCTTTACATACTTTTTAATATTTTTCTTAGGTATTATCCGATTTCTTGACATCTTTATTTTGACACTTCCCAACATCAGTCAGTCACGTCAATGAGCCTTTGTTTATTATCTATTACTATCTGAACCTATTATTATTTATCTATGTTCTCATTCTCTACCTATAATAATTATTGTATTTCATGGATAATCTATAAACTTGCTTCTTTTATCGTATTATATTTTTGAGTCTACTCTTTAATCGTTACATCATATTCTATATAAGATTTTTGGTTTATTTTTATTATTCTCTTCTAAAAATACAAAAATGTTTACTTATTCGAAGTTATACTTATCTTTTGTTATATGTATTAAATAAGATGCCTTTTTTCGATATAGGAACTGATCCACCACAACAAGTTCCACGAAACCACTTCCACTAAAAATCATGTCTAGCAAAAACCATATCTAGTGAATAGAAGTTTTAAATGTATTACAACAACAGTCATCCAGTCATCAAATGAGCACACACGAGCGTACCGAGTAGTTTGAGTCGATGGCGAGCTTTGAGTTAAAACATATATTTTTTAGAAATGGAAAATTTAACGAAATATAACCAAGTATAATTTGTATAGTCAAGTTAACCTAATTATTAAACTCAAAAATTATTTATCGGTATCTCTAAACCATCAGCTCCATCAGCATAGGAGAGAAACTTGGTTGTCATCATACGAAGGTAGTCCGACCAATCCTGGATGTAGTGTACAGTGAGGTCTTATCCTCAACGTTGGCTCGGACATTCTTTAAACATTTATATATCTTCAGATAGACTTTCGTCCTTTCTGGGAGATCATGCAGGTCCAATGATTGCCGACATTGGCGTCTGTGACGTCACACTGTCTAGACAGCGGGCACCGCACCTAGTGAAGGGAAAGCGGTTTAGTGCAAATGGTATTTAGTTAAATTTATTTTAAGACAAAGTGGATTTTAGTGGAACTGGTTTTTTGTGAAAAGGTTTTTCGTGGAACTGTTTTAGTGGAAGTGGTTTTCGAAATAGAATTTTAGTGGAAATAGTACCGATGTCTTTTTTCTACTGATATTCATTATTTTTATTTAGTAAAATTTTGTCCTCGTAGCTTTGGTTTTAATATCTTGGAATACTATTCTTATAAATCGCTTGTATGACAAAATTCGAAACTAACTTATAGCCTGTAATAAATACAGAGGTAAATATCATGATTTGGGACAATATATAATATATACGTTTATAAATATAAATTTCAGTGACAACTCTTTCTTTAAATGAAAATTAGAGAGAATTTTACTGAAAAATTAAAACTACAATTAAAATCAACGAGATGTATTCCCAGAAGTTTAGGTGGGCAAGCTATGTATAGGTAGCTAATGACAAACAGATCATCAAAGGGATATGTCGAAAGGGAATGTACAGGGAGCTTATAACAAACAGCTCATTAAATGATTGAGGAAGGAGTATGAATAAGGCAAGATACTTTTACGTAGGCCATGATTTTAGAAGGATTTTAAAGATGTTAGTATCAAGGGAATACAAATTTGAAGAAAATATATAATGAACCACAGTAGATGTAGACAAATAGTACATTCAGCCAAAAACGTAGAAGGGTTGTGAAGCTACATAAGCACAGAAAAAGAGCTATACATGTTGTATATTGAGACAAGAGATAATTTATATAATACTAGAAATTAAATAAACGTAATACTTAGTCCTAAATAAACAATATTTATTGCCAAACTAAGTAAGCATTTTGTAATGGTTGTAGACTGAATAAGACCCGAATTACAAAGTTTTTTAATAATAATCATAGACAATAAATTTTAAATATTACACAATACATTTGATATCTTAGAGAATAACTTCAAAATATTCGAAAGTTTAGGGTAGGTTAGGCTCAACATGAATGGGCGCTTATCGTCCACCCAAAAGATCTTATTGTGGCCCATCCCTAGGCTAAAGTTATTCAGCAGTTCAACCTTCTTAACAAAGCCTATTTACCTTAGGTAATACTTCAACAAAGTCATGGGGCACAGAAGTGTTTATCCGTCCCGTTCATCGTACTTTGTTACTTTTTCCGATTCGAATCAGATTCTATAAGATAGATCAGTTCTATAACTATCTTAAAGTCAATTCGATTCTATTCTAGTGCCTTTAATGCTGCCTAACTATCAGAAATAATTTTTACAGATTTTTTCACAAAGTTCCTTGTAGGTAATTAGTTCCTGTAGACACATTTGTATTGCATATATTTCCGCTTGGAAGATAGTAGAGTGATAGGTATCAGATAGGTTTTCACTAAAGTTTTCACCTTGGTTTTTCTTCGTATAACCGAATTTAAATTTCTTTATCGGTTTTAAAGCTATCTGTATATATTATACCAGACATGATCTGCCATTATGAGATTCGCTTTATTCGACTTCCATTCGCCCCTTCCTGGAAAGATGACGGTAAACGGCTTATTGAAGTTTTATTTGGGTTGCATTGCGTGTGGTATTATTTCCAGCTTTGGTTGATTATTAATTATATCTTTAGATTTGATTCCGTTATTCTTTCACCCTGATTCCTGGCATCTCATTCACTTTTTGCGTGCTCCTACCTTCTTTTTCTTCTCTATTCATATATGTCATGGAAGAAGGTCTATGGAGATGGTTGGGGTAGTCCTTACCGCTTCTTTTATGAATAAAGATGCTTGTCGTTGTACCTTATTCAACTTCTTTTTGGTGATACTTTCTTTGCATTTAGATTATCATATTAGTGCACCATACGTAATCACCGGCCTATATAAGATCTACAGTCATACATAGCCAGTGCATTTGGTAGGGATTCAAACCCCATGTTTCCCAGATAAATTTCGATATGTTGAAAGTAAAAGCTTCGCTTTGTTGGTTACCATTACCAAATAGGCGTTCCATGTAAGCTTCTTATTTACAATTACTCCTAGATATTTGACCTCATTAGCCTCTTTAATAGTTTCTTTACTACTAGGGTACTCTACTACTATTTTACTAGGGTTGACAGAGAGCTTTTTCCTGTCGTACCACCTGGTAAGTATAATTATTGTATGTGATGGATTTGACCGTTGCTTTATGAAAATTCATTGTAAATAAGAATAAAACACTAAAAATTGTGATTTCAAAAGAATCACAAAATTTATAATAATATCTTATCACTACAGCTGTTTCCGCAGAGTGGCTTTCTCAAGTGATCTATTTTTGGGTATGTGTTTACACTTAATAGTCTTTAACTGAATATGTTTAGGATAAAAGAACTGTTTGTCTCAAGTTGGTCATTCAGAATTATGTCTGTGTTGTTAAATTTATTAATTTCCATATATTCTAATAAAGATAGCTTAAGGAATTTATTTTGGATACGAAGAATTTGAAATCCGCCATTTAAAGAAGGATTATGATCTAAAAGGTGAAGTGCGTATGTAGAATCTGTTTTTCTATTATTGAAAGCCCTTTTATGTTTTGCTATACGTTTGTTACAAGTTCTACCAGTTTGACCGATGTAAGTTTTTGGACAATCATCACATTTAAGTTTGTATACACCACTTTTGTGTGTTTTTGTGCTTTTTATTTTGACTCCCTGTTTTTTTTAATTAAATTAAGTTGTTGTTCGTTCTAAAATTTGGTGTTATTGCTTTCTTTTTTACGTGTTTGGCTATTTTTGTTAATATCTAATCTGTATATGTAATCGAGTAGAAAGTACTGGGTTTTTCTCTAATGGTGGAAATATTAATTTGAGGACTTTCTTGTGTAGTTTTTGATTTAAAATTTTATTAATTGTTTGTTCGTTGTACCCATCTTTTACTACTATTTGCTTAATGATATTTAATTCTATGTCAAAGTTGTATATTGACATGTGATATTTATTGTTATTTGAAATGTGCTAGACAGAACATTACCATATTTTCCTCTTACCATATTTACTAAATCATCCGCTCAGGCCTGCACTTCTATCCGCTGTGCGTCAGGGAGCGAAACTGAGTCATCCGTTAATATTGACCACAGGAGGGGAGAAAGTACTTCCTCCTGTGACACCACTTAAGTTTTTTGTTAGAATCTCTTTTCCTTACTATTATTCAGCATTGATTTGATCCAATAGTATACAGTAGCGGATATCCCTTTTGATGATGCTGTATCATAAAAAGAATTCGATAGTGCATTATTAAATGCGCCTTGTATATTAAGGTAGGCGAATTAAAGCGATCTCTTTATTATTATTGAAGTGACTGATTTTCTGAACTCCTTTCTCCAGCGCTGTTATTCTTGATTTTCCTGCTTGGCATGCAGGTTGGTTGACATAGAGAGGATGATCTTCCAGTGGTCCGTTCCTACTATGTTTATTGAGATAATCAAGTTTTTCAATTATTTTAAACAGAAATAATGTTATACTGATCGGCCTGTAGGATTTACTTAGGGCGTTGTCTTGTCCCTCTATTTTGTGTGTATACACTACCTTTCAGTTGTCCAAGTCTTCAGTATATAACCTAGTTGTATGCTAGCCCCAAAAATTTTTGAAACGATGAGCAATAGAATTTCTAATCCTTTTTGTGATATGGCAGGAAATATTCCAACCCCCAGGGAGATATAAATGAAGTTAATAGGTTTATGGCTCACCTGAAGTTTTTTAATTTGATTTTTATAACAAAGACATCCCAGTCTGCTTTTCTAAGATGTTTAAGTTGTTGTATGTTTTTAGTCAGTCTGCTTATTGCTAAACCTGAGAAGTGGTTCTGTAACAAGAGCTGTATCGTTTTCTTTTTAGATTTAGCAAAGGTTCAATCAGGTCTTTAAAATAAGTCTGATTCCTGTGCCGAATCCTTAAAACGAATCTTGTGGATTCTAGTGCTTGCAGCTATAGCTGAAATACTCTGTCAGAACTTTTGGGTTTGGTAAGTGTGGTTCCGTATATTTCCAAGTTTACCAATTCTTTGGCTTTATTTGGTAGCCTTTTTACTTCTCTTCTTATTTTTTTTCATTTTTCTGCTCCACCAAGTAGTGTGTCTGTTATTTGTCTTGGTTTTGATTTGACAGTTCTGCTGGCATGATATAAGAATTACTTTCCTGAACTGATCAGCATTCCTTTATGTCTAAATCTTAATGCTAGATGCCCTTATTATTTAATATGAGTTCTTCTCCTATAATATAGTTACAAAAGTACTGACCTCGTTTTTGGGTTCTCTTCGCTTCCTCATACCATGTGATATGAATTAGCATCGCAGCCGATTATGACATGTAGTCCATTGTGTCTACAGTGTTCAATTACTTTACGAATTTCCGTAGAAGGGGATATATTCCTGCTGTCACCTAGAAAGTATGCCAAGCGTACGACTCTATCAAGTCTATCCATTTCCTCATAGTGTCCTTTACAGTGATTTGAGCTGAAGTCACATCTGCTGTACAGAAATCTGAACCTAAGTTGTGAATAAATAATATATTTCCTAAGTACAATCAACGTTCTGGGTTTTATCCCGTTAGAGCGATAAAATACCTTCGTTGAGACTGATACTAGGCCGCCAATTCCAAGATTCCTATATTAGTGCTACATCTGTTGATTCATTCGCGAAACTTTTGGCAGTGGTATATGAAGCAACCTTGGGATGCTAAAGATTCGCCTACATGAATTTAGTCATTGTACCTTCTTGGAGGGTCTTTTGTCCTATGCCCTGGTAAAGTCATCTCTATTGGTTCTACTTTCAACCATGTCTTGTGGATTTATTTTATGTGTGTCTTAATTTATCATTTAAGGAGCTTTTTAGTTGCCTTTTTATTCGGTTTTGCGGTTGCTGGCATTGTGAAAAAACAGATGCTTTCAGTTTCCTTTTTATTCGGTTTTGCGGTTGCCAGCATTGTGAAAAAACAGACTCTTTCCCTTTTTCGTTGGTCGGTCTGTAGTATCTGTATATATACTCTACTGCTATTTAGTAAGCAATATATTGCCAGTGTTTCATACTGCCAAAAGCTTTCTGAAAGTCTACAAAATCTGTATATATCAGGATGTTACATTGATTAGAATTTTTAACATTTTGCTTAGTGTTCTATTCTATTTTTTTCTATTATGTTTTCGATTTGTTTTTACTGCTTTGTTTATTTTTTTTTGTTAATTTAATAATGGTTTCAGTCAATTTCGTAATTTCTAGGATATTTTCTAAGGTGGTATTTAGTTTAGGTTCGGTAGTGCGATACCTGTTTATTCTGTATCCATTACAGTTATGGTCTACTGTCTTCTAAATGGATACTTTATACTTATTTTGATGTTTTCTTAGTTTTGCTTTTATAACAGTGTAACGCTAACATATGTAGTACTGCTAACATATCTAATTTGTTATTTTGTATCTTCTTTTTAGTCATACTTGTATTAACATATATTTTAGCCCTAAATAGTCGGTAGTCACTACGAGTTGTGAATTTCTTTTTTTATTTTATGTGTTAACAAGTGACATAAAACTAATTGCCCAAAATACTTAAACCAAGCAAAATTTCAAATATAGTTTTTTTTAGCAAACTCTGTAGCATCAGTTTTAAGATAATATTTACAAGAATTTTTTTCTATATTAAATTTATAAGCATAGTATTTATTCAGTTTGTTGTTTCATTTGTAAGAAAGGTCAAACCTTTATAATTTCAGTGACACTACAAAAAAGTCAAGATTAAAGTTTCTCATAAAACAAAAACTCCCAAAAGATATCTACGCGTTAAAGGTATCAGTTTGTCACGCTTTACGACAAGAGCTGGCGACAAATGACATTTGAGGTTCAATTCCATCACTGTCACCTTGAGCAGCTCCAATTTAAACGGACTCATTCATCAGTTGCGAGAAAAGACAAGACGTAAAACCCGACAAAATAAAAAAAACACACAAGCTGCCTGACACAGAATTGGCATCTGGAAAACAGCTCGAAAAACTAAATTTTGTAACGAAAAATAGTAAATATATCGAGAAATTTAAAATAGACTTTACGCATGAATTTTATTTAAAAATTGGTATAGTCCAGTGGTTAAAAGACATTTCTTTTATTGATATGGTAATATCATATCTCACTAGCTTGAAAATAATCATGATAATCACGTTTATTTATTTAACTTACACCCTGCCACTTTGGGAATTATTTGTACATTAACATTCTCTTATTACCAGTAATCTTAAAATACCCACACTTTTGCAACTAATTTAAAAATATTTATATTACAGTAAATACAATTTACTTATCCTCAACGTTAATACATTTTTCCCCATATTACTTAATCCATTGGTATATAAGACAGATAAGTCATACCATATTGGTATATAAGATAAATCTCCTTTTTTTACAATTTATTATTTAGTCGACCATTTTATTCTTACTGCACTCCCTTTCTTATATTATTACATGTTTTTTCTAAATTAAAATACTAATAACTATTTTCTTTAAGTGTAATAAACTAGTTTTATAAAATTATAATATATCAAAATTATATATAATTATATAAAACTCTAATATGAATATTAAGGTTAAACTCTGATGAGAACGTCTTTGAATATCTTTACTTAATGTACGACTACAATTTTGAATGTATGATCAACAAATACCCTAGAATAGAAGGTTATTCTAAACCTGTCTGGATCAGATATTTTTTAAAGTAGTACAACAGTGTAATCACGAATCTAAAGCAGCCGTTGTAGAAACTTGTATAACCTTTATAAACCGTTATAATGCAACTGTTATAATATGTATGCGCTCGATTTAACGCAAAATTAATGTAAGATAAGTAATGTAACTAAAGAATATCAGGTAATATACTACAAGAAATTAAATATTGATCTAGAAAACTATCACTGGAAGGAATAATATAATGATTTAAAAAAATGTGAACGCCAAGTGTAACTTATTGTGTAAAATTCTTAGTGAACTTATAGAGAGGAACAGCTATATTATATTAGAAAATGCAAAAAACGCGAATTAAAGCATCGGTCTGTTTCATATGAAGTAGTAGGTATGTATTGGTACTGATGTCGAGGGAATTTCGTTAGCATCTTAAATAATAGCTGGCGTGGTAAAATCTATAAATACTAAAAATTGTCTCTATTATAAATCCGTCAAAGAGCCAGATAATAAAAATAAAAAAACTACCTATCTTAGTTACAGAAATTAGTTTATAAAAAGTTATAAAAATACGCCAAATGAGATCACTTCAGAAATAAGATTTTGAAAAACAAACATGTATCCAAAAACTTATGAAACATAGTAAAACTTTTTAATAATAAAAAAAATAAGAAATATTCCAGAAATAATTGCAGAAAATAGAACAATTATTAAAGACAATACAACTATCTCTAATACTTTTGTTCATTATTGTCGAAATTTTATCGTTCGCACAGAAATTGGGGAACATATTCTAAAAAAAATAATACCACCACAATTATATACTCCTACATATAAATCTTCAAGCCATTCAATATATTTGACACCGGTCTCAAAAATTTAAATAGAAAGGCAGTATAAACAAACACCATAAAGGATAAGAAGTCTCCGGGAATTGACAAAATCACCTCTCAAACAATAATAAATATAAATGGACATATCAAAAAACCTATAGCTGAATTAATAAATTCAATATTTGAAACAGGAGAGTGTCCGGACAAGTTTAAACAAACTGTTATCCTATTATCTTTTTTTTATTATATATTTTTTTTTATTTATTTACGCTGTAACCACCAGGGTTATTAGCGACCTAAATGTATAATACCGGTAAAGTTAGAAAAAAATTACAATAATTGATACAGTCCTGAGTCTTTAAAATAACTTATTGTGTTTTTAATGTTCATGTTTTTTCCTAGGGCTTCCTTTATATTCTTTGGTATAGTGTGCTTCTTTCTTGCTGCTTCATATTTTTTGCACCGAGTTAGTATACAATGCTTCACGGAGAGTGTTACTTGACACGTTTCACACATTGGCGGCACAGTTCGCGTAAAGAGGTGTTTATGTGTAAAGTTACTGTGTCCTAGTGGCAAACGTGGTAGTCTCACTTGGTCGTGTCTATTCGCTGTGGGTTGGAGCCACGGTTTCACTACTTGTTTGATTTCTTTGAGTTTATTTTGTGATGCACTCCACTTATTTTGCCACGCACTTAACACTTTATGTTTTATTTCTGACTTAAAGTCATCTGAAGAAACCTCATAAGAATGAAGTCCTGGCTGAAGGATGCTAAGCGGGCTAGTTCATCTGCTTCTTCATTTCCTTGTATATCTGAATGTGATGGAACAAACATGAAGTTAACAGTGATATTATTATTATTTAGAATCTCTACTTCTGATTTGATATGTGAGGAAATTGGTTTATTGGTATATAAACGTTTGATACTGTGAAGAGAGCTTAGTGAATCGGTTATTATGAGATATGGGGACTGTTTCGATGTGGATAAGTGCTTGTAATATTGCAAACAACTCCGCAGTATACGACGAAGTAATGGTATTGAATTTAAATTTTAAGGATGTATTGGGTGTAAGGATGGCTGCACCAATACCGTCTGAAGATGTGGATGCGTCAGTGTATATCTTATAGTGATTTTTATAAGTTTCCATTTCGGTTAAAAATGATTGTTTGATCAGGTCTGTTATAGTGTCACGTTTTTTATATATACTAAGGTTAGTATTAATCTTGAGAATTAGTATTAACCATGGTGAAGAAGTTAGGAAATTTGTTGGGAGAATTTCAGGCAATTTAAGAGGTAGGTCATGAAGGTTTCTTCTAACTCTTTCGTAAAATGGTGGATCTAGTCTTCTTGTAGAGAAAGTGTCTTGAAATCGATCTGTGAACGTATTGGTATAAGTAGGGTGTTCTTTATTACTAGCTATTTTAGAAGCATATGAGAGAGAAAGGTATTTGCGTCGTAAACTTAGTGGTGGTTCTCCTGTTAAGCATTGTAAACTTTCAACTGGTGTCGTACGAAAGGCGCCTGTAGCTATTCGTAAAACTGTGTTTTAAACAGTTTCTAATATTTTCAATACTGATACTTTGCTTGATGAATAAACTATCGTACCATAGTCGAGTTTGGATCTAATTAAAGGTTTATATACATGTAATAGTGTATTTTGATCTGCTCTCCAGTTTTTGCTGGAAATAGTTTTCATGAAATTTAGTCCTGCTTGGCATGATTTTTTAAGTTCTTCTGTATGTTTTTTTCAGGAGAGCTTTTGGTCAAAAACCATACCTAAAAATCTGATATTATTTGTGAAACTAAGGGTTTGATTATATAGCTTTAGATGTGGAGTTAGAGTGTTATGTTATGAGCTAGACCATGATTCTAACTGATTAATTGTTTGTTGTAAATGTTTTTGAATAGATGTAGAGTTTTTTCCTTTTACAAATAAAACTAAGTCATCAGCGTATAATCTTCCTTTAACAATCGGTGAGCATTGTTGAAGTATGTCGTTTATGACTATTAGAAAAAGGGTTGAGCTTATAACTGATCCTTGTGGTACTTCTCCGTTTTTTTGAACTTTTTTATCTGAGTTAGCGTTATCTGATCGAACTATGAAGCTGAGAGAATAAAGAAAATTGGAAATAAATTTTAACATATTGCCTCTGATATTCCAATTAGGTAATTTTGATATGATATTGTATCGCCAGACAGTATTACAAGCTTTATTAATATCAAAAAAAAACTGCGATACAATCTTGCTTTTTTGCAAATGCTTCATGTATTCCTCACTCTAAGTCTTTTAGGTTATCTATAGTAGATCTATTATGCCTAAATCCGCTTTGTTGTGGAATAAGGAGTTTTTGTTTAAGAAGTGGTAGCATTATTGCTTCTGCCCAAGTTGATGGGAAAACCTGGTTACTCCAGATTGTCTGGTAGATGTAGTAGAAATGCTAAGGGGATACCGTCTGGTCCTGGGCTTGAATCTTTAGAAGAGTTTAAGGCTTCAGCAAGTTCTATGAAGGAAAACGAAACGTTAAGGTTATGAATCTCATGTCCGTTGAATCCCAATACGTTTTTTTCTACGTTATTTTTATGTATTTTAAAATTATCAGTGTAATTTTCGTCACTGGAATTTAATTCGTATTGGTCTGCTAACATATCTACGATTTCTTTTCTATCACTAATTATTTTGTTATTTTTTGCTAATAAAGGAATCTCATATGGTTGGCTTTTGCCAGAGATTTTCCTTAAGTTTCTCCAAATTGTACTTATGCTTGAAGAGGTATTTAGAGATGACATGAATTTTCTCCATGATTCTTTTCTATTCTTTTTTAGAATGTATCTTGCCTTAGCTCTTCGTTTTTTGTAGTCCGTTATATTTTCGTCTGTTTTATGATGCTTTGGTTTATTGAAAGATTTCTTATACGCTCTTGTAGCTTGGATGCATTCAGATGTCCACCACGGAAGAGGTTTATGTTTTTTTTAAAATTTTTGTTTTTCTTACATACCCACAAGGAATCTACGTTCCTGTAGTTGGCTGTATACCATGTATTAAAAATTTAATTAAAAATCCTTTGTAAAAGGTATATTTTAGGCCCAAACGGGCTAAGTTAAATAGACAAAACGTTTTCGGAAACCATGTTCCATCATCAGTGTCCTAGAAAATAGTTAACCACTTAATTAAAAAGAACATAGGTTAAAATTTTGACTAAGGTTAAAGAACAATGTGGTTAATACTACTAGGAGTACATGAATGAAGCCACCAAGATTAAATATGTGGTAAAAAACCCGATTACATATGTTTAATTACATTTAGTTTTAAATTAATGTTGAAATGATATAAGATTACAGAGTTACCGATGGATTTGGTAACATGGCGACATATGACTCCACGTTGAAGTTGCTAGTCCTGAGACGTATGTCTTCGAGGACTATATGAGTGCAACTGATTGGCAATGACATTTGATGACAATATTGTTAAGTTTTGACGGAACTAATCACAGAGCATGTCTCAGGACTAGCAACTTCAACGTGGAGTCATATGTCGCCATGTTACCAAATCCATCGGTAACTCTGTAATCTTATATCATTTCAACATTAATTTAAAACTAAATGTAATTAAACATATGTAATCGGTTTTTACCCACATATTTAATCTTGGTGGCTTCATTCATGTACTCCTAGTAAGTATTAACCACATTGTTCTTTAACCTTAGTCAAAATTTTAACCTATGTTCTTTTAATTAAGTGGTTAACTATTTTCTAGGACACTGATGATGGAACATGGTTTCCGAAAACGTTTTGTCTATTTAACTTAGCCCGTTTGGGCCTAAAATATACCTTTTACAAAGGATTTTTAATTAAATTTTTCTTACATACGTCTCTGCGGTTGCTATGATGGTGTATGTCGTTTGATGATGTAAGGTTGGTTTGGTTAATATCCTGTTTGATCTGTTTGGTAAAATTAGTCCAATCAGCATTTTTAATATTCCATTTTGAGATAGTTTAGTTTAGTTGAGAAAGCTATACAGCTTTCGTTGTGATACCAGTTGATGGAAATTGAATAACACTTATAACTAGTTGCAGTTGTTTACTTAAATATATAAATCCAAATAGATGAAAAAAGTATATTTTATCTACTCACGATTCCAATATTCAGTATACAAATCACTTTCACTTTTATACTTAATTACTTTTATATATACTTCAATAATTACTATTTAACGAGCACGATAAATTAGTGCCTAAAACACGACTTTCTCGCTTGCTGGTCAAACATAGAATCCCTATTATCTTTAAAAAGGGCGATAAGCGTAGTTTATCTAACTATAGACCTCACCAATAACGACTCTAGCGTTAGAAAATATTTGAAAAGTCATTTGAAACCCGACTAACTACTTTTTTATTTGGTTATAGCGAAGGTATTTCTACCGCGAAGTAATGCAATTACAGAATTTGTTAATAACATTATATATATATATATATATGGTTATAGGGAATCCATCCGCAATTACAAGCATTGAGAGCGTGATAAGAACGCGGAATTTCACATAAGTTAATTCAAAGTTATTTATACAAAAGACAGCAAAATTTGTAGGTAAATAACACTTACAGTGATCAGCTCATTCTACAATGTGGTAAAATCCAAGGAACAGTTTTATGTCCACTAATAATATTTAACATACATGTTACGACTTATGACTTATATATATAAAATAAACACCAAAGAAAAAATAATGAGTTTTCCCAAATACACTGCTGTTTTGTATAGTGCAGACATATGGAACGATTTAAAAAATAAAATTGAAGTTGATATGTTTTAGATAGATCACTAGTTCAATTATGTTTGTTTGTTATTCCAATTTGTAGTAACAAAGTGTAGTAACAACATGCCAGCATGGACATTAACATATTGATAAAAACAATCTCTAATATAAAATATCTGGGCATAACTAAAGACTCACATCTAAGATTGAATAATGATATTAATAAACTAGCAAAATGTTAGAGAGCTTTAGTTCCAATATTCAAATATATAAAATCAATCATTTACGTAAAATATTTAAAAATATTATATCACTTTCTTGTTGAGTGCACAAGTCATCTTCTATTTATTAAAGCCAAAGTAATGGATGCATGATAAGTATATTATGTTTTCCATGTTAGTTTACATAACAGAAAACATACTTTATAAATCATGCCATCCCTATGAAACCCGCAATAAAACAAATAAACGTGTTAAAACTGGAAGTAAGAAAAAAGATTAGGTACCATCTTTATCAAGCTTCAAGAATATCTAATACCTTACTTGATAAATATAAAACATAACTACTTTTAACTCACTGGTAATGATAAAATCAATATTTAAAAAATAAATTCTTAATTTTAGTCGCCGCTATATGGAAAATTTAATGGACTAAACAACCAATAGTTTAGTCAGAGTAATTTAGTATCGTCATAGTAACAGTTTAGTAATAGTTTTGCTTACCCGAAAGTCATAAAATTAAAATAAGTATAATATTCATCATCAAAATACAAAATATACGTTGTACAAATTGAAACGCAAATTTATTGTATAATTAAAATTAATTAATTATTTGTATTATGTGGCTCTGTTATTGTATTGTTAAATGTATCAAATACACTACGCCTGTGGTCGACCACTTTTGGTTTTAACGAGTATTACCAGGTGTTTACTTTTCGATGTGTAAATAACATATTTAAATTATGGTTCTTTTTTATACAATGTACATCAAATCATTTAACGTAATTTTTATTATTATTATCAATAGACAGGTCCTAGACCTATTTTATTTCTTAAAAACAAACTATCCATCTTGTCTTGATGTCATTAAAACAGTATAATTTTATTTCCAGCAGTTGCAATTTAGTTGCCAAACTCTACTTAATTGAATTGTTTTAAGCATGTTATCTACAATTTAAACCCAACCACTGTTTTGTTTTGCTGTTAGTGCGGCAAGTACTCAAAAAGTAAGTAATGTAAACCACCCTTTTCATTGAACAGTCAAAATTTTACATTTACGACTTTCTTAGTTTAGTGGGATTACTTATCTTTTAGGTTCACTTAAGATGAACTCATGAATTGTTTCGCATATGGAAAGCGTTTGATTAATAACTTGAAATATTTTAACTTTGATTCCTACGCTCAAACTATTAAGGTTTAACCACTTAAATAAAATGTGGCTCCTAACTGAGCTAAAGGGTGTTTTATTTAAAAAAATTTAAAAATATTTGTACCTAGTACTTTACAAAAAATTTGACATGTGTTGTTGTCATACTTAACAGGAAGTGTACGTACTACGCAACCTACTAAATTATATGAAATAAACGTTTCTGACTGCTACCAGAGACATGCGACAGGAAAAAATGACTGGTTGACCCCTCAAAACTTTACGCAACTGAAGGAATTGTTATTTTAGCACAATTTTTAGATTTTTCAATATTTTTTATGTAAATTATACACTTTTCATTCGCAACGATAAATCTATTATTTTTCGAGATATTTGAAATTAAAATGCAGCAACACAGTTATTTTAACTAATGCATTAATTATGTCGGTATTTTTGGGTCACTGAAATGCATTTATTATGCAAATAAAATTTTATTCGCTATTAAAAAAATATTTTGGATTGTAAATAAAAAAAATCAGAATTGTAACTTTACCAAAAAAAAACTGTTTACTGACTAGGCTACATTTACACGTAGAGGAGTATTTAATTGGAAAAACAGCCACAGTTTGCATTCATATTAAAAATCCCCATCTATTTTGAGAGTCACATTTTCAACATGAAGTTATAATAAAAAATGTATGGTGCGATATATTTGTAGATAGTTTGTTGGGTCCTTATGACAGTGGCGCACCTAGAATTTTGCTGTGGGGGCTTTTGGTTGAGCACCGAAATTTCTTTTATGCTACCTCTATTTTGAGTAGTTAAAAGTTGTGACTAACAGTGTCGGAGTACCCCCCGGGGTACTCCGACACTGTTAGTCACCTGCAAACCTGCAAACCTGCAAACCCCCTACCCTCCTGCCTCATGAATTACCTACAAATCTGATGGTCACTCATATTTAGAGTTTTGACCGAATACACTTTTCAAAGATCTTAAAGATTTGCCACTTAATCAAGGAAGATATATATAATTTATGCAGGATGCGATGGAATTCTGCCCCATTGTCCTTTAATAGTATGGAACTATCTAGACTAGCAATTTCCCTATCGTTGAATTGACAGAGGTAGTGAAGTTCCGTGACCGCCTAGAACACATAATGTAATCCCTTAATTTTTTATTTCTGGCAGTATATGATATCACTGGTATACTTACATGAATGAAATAATCGTCAATCACTGTGGCAGCAAATAGTAAATTACGCTTATTTTATTACCAATTAGCAAAACATATTTTTTAAAGTAAAATGATGCATAAGATTTTTTATGTAAATGGGCTTCACATTAAAGGTTTGTTATAAAAAGTTGAGTTAGAATGTTTTTTGATATTTTCGTTTTATTAAAATTGCCCTTTTATTTCGATTATATCAAAACAGTTCTTTTATAACCACAAGTTGTTTTTAAATGTTTAATACCTCTATTCGTTTTAAGACATTTTCATATATAACATTATGTTTTGTTGTTGATAGCGATTGAAAGGTCATTTGCATAATAAATGCAATCCTAAGATCCAAAAATACCGTCATTATTAATACATTAATCAAAATACTTCTTTTAACTTCAAAAATCTCGAAAAATAACGACTTTATCGTTTCGAATAACGAGTATATATTATATATATATATATATATATATATATATATATATATATATATATATATATATATATATATATATATAAAAAAAAAATTGGAAAATCGAAATATTGCACTAAAATAATAATGCCGCCAGTGGCGTAGCATTTGGAAGGGGTGAAATTTTCACTTTCTTCTTTCATACGTCCATTTTAAGTATGTCTATTTGTCGATAATTTCGTATTAAAATTCTTACATGAATACAAAATATAGTTGCTAAATGGCTGTCTTTAGCTCACGTTTAGAATTTTTGTATATTAGCTGATAAACGTCAAAAAGTTTTGTTTTTAGTTGTGAATGTTGTATACCTGTCCGTAATGTTTTTCACCCATTTTCTTTCTATTATTTCATTTTTTATTATGTTAGTCTTGTTTTCGCATGCTATAATTGGGTTTCAATTTTTTTTAATATTGAAAGCATTCTGCCATTGTTTATATAATTCGGTCCCCAAATCACGTCAAAAATATGAACAAGTACTTCAGGTACAAAAAAATTAATAAATTAAGTTGTATTGATAAAATCCAAAATCATAAACCAGGGATCAGAATTAATGCCAGAAATAACTCCATACGAAATCAAAATGTCATTTTAGAAATGAAAAATATCAAATTGTTGACGATGAGGGAGTAGTGATCAAAGTGATCAAACTAGGTTGAAATAAAATTATCCAGGCTTTGGCCAAGCCTTTCACTTAATGCATCTACCAAGGAAAAACTTCTTCTCAATAAACCAATGCAATCATTGTTTTATTACGAAATTATGGAGACATATCAATAACAGATCTAAAAAACTACCTTCCTCTCAATTTGCTTTCACACATATACCGGGTGGTAAATCGCCAAACGGGCCATAGGAAATTCAATGAGAAATTCTAAATTGTTTAATTCCTGCTTTCCTAATTATTTTACATCAAAATTCATAAAAAACTATTTGTATAGGACTGGAATATGTATCATTAACAAATGTTAAAATTGTTCTACGAATTAAATGTATTCCACAATTTTGTAAATATATATTTCATTTTTTAGGCCACCCCTTAAAGTCAGGCCACACGAGGTACAAGAATGTGTATGACATGTTGCGTTTGGTCATATTGATGATTCTGATATTTGACAATATTTTAATTGTCAATGTTTTTATTTTGTGATTAAACTATACAAAAATACTAAAATCCGCAAATTTTTACAAATACTACTACTACTAGTGCAGAAACTGTTAACTACATCTGTGTTTAGTGTTCTTGCGACTAGTGTAGTGTTGTTTACAAAGCAATAAAATTGATGAAATGTATTCAGTTCATATGAACAGAATTTATTCCTTTTCAAAATTTTTAATGCCGTAGAATTATGAATATTAAACTGGTCTGCAATGGTCTGAGAAGTTATTCTAGGATTTTCTACAACTTCTGTTAATACATTATGTCATTTTGTTTTTCTAAATTTTTTGGTACTTCAGCAGTATTGTTTGTACAGGCACAATTAGAAATCACGGTCCCATTATTTTCAAATTTTTTTAAAATCCTTTGAATTTTTAAATAACGTTGAACTGGTCTATTGGAATATCTTACACTAAATAAAGAACTGACAATTCGCGTACTATTGCCTAAATAAATCATTTTTATTATTGCTAGTTTCTCCTTAACTGAATACATTTTTTAATCAAGTATAGGTATTGTTTTTTAAACAACAAATCACAAAATTAAAATTTTGAAAATTTAAATATTGTCAAATATCAGAAACATAAATATCAATATTATTTATCTATGGATAAATATGACCAAACACAACATGTCGTACACATTCTTGTACCTCGTGTTGCCTGAATTTAAGGGGTGGCCTGAAAAATGTATTATATTTTTACAAAATTTTGGAATACATTTAACTCGTTAAACATTTTAACATTTAATACATATTTCAGTCTTCTACAAATAGTTTTTTATGGCTTTTGATGTAAAATAATTATTGAAGTAGGAATTCAACAATTTAGAATTTCCCTTTGAATTTCGTATGGCCCGTTTGACGATTCACCACCCTTTATAAAAAAACGTTTCACAAAAAATTAAAAAAGACTGGAGGCTAAAGTAGACTTCTATAAGCCTAGAGAACAAGCTAAATTGAGATTGGGATACAGCAATAACGGCCACTTACTAGTAATAAAAAGCCTGATAGAGAAGTCTGCAAAATACAACAAACCATTAGCACTGATATTTTATCGACTACGAGAAAGCATTCGATACCATAAGTCATCAAAAAATGTTAAAAGCACTGCCAGAATGTCAAATAGACAATGGCTACACTAACATAATTAAATATATGTACCAAAATTCCACAGTTGGCGTAAAACTATCTGAAATAGATTCTGTATACAGCGAGGAGTACAACAAGGAGACACCGTCTCTCCAAAGCTATTCACGACGATTTTAGAACACATTTGTAAAAAGGCATGTCTGAACGAGCATAATCTTATCTTCTTCTTAGGGTGCCTATTTATTCTGAACGTTGGCGGTCATTCTGGCTATGATGACCCTGTTGGTTACTATACGAAATTGCTGTGTTAAGGTCTGTCTATACCATGCTATCAGGTTAGAAAGCCAAGATATTCTTCTTTTTTAATTTTTTTTCCTTTAATTTAACCTTGAAAAATGCATTGAAATAGCTTGTATCTGCTATATTTTGCAGACTTCATCGTCTAAGTACTTAGGACATAAAATTCGGTTGGGCAGAGATAAACAGACCTGTAAGCCCGCACGCCGCATAGCATTAGCCTGGGCAGCGTTTGGTAAATTAAACTATGTATTTAAATCGGATCTGATTATATGCCTCAAAAGGAAAATCTTTGACCAATGTGTGTTACCTGTACTCACATCTTCTTCTTCTTCAAGTGCCCTGTCCGTTGCGAACGTTGGCTATTAACATGGCAATTTTGATCTTGTTTGCGGCGCTTCTGAATAGTTCGACCGATGTGAGCCCGAACTACTTCCGCAGATTTTGGAGCCACGAGTGTCTTCTCCTGCCTGGCCCTCGCTTACTGTCTATTTTTCCCTGGACAATCAATTGTAGCAGACGGTACATACCGTGTCTCAATATGTGGCCTAGATATTCAAGCTTTCTTTGTTTAATTATATTCACGATTTCTTTTTCCTTTCCGATTCTTTGGAGTACCTCTATGTTGGTGACATGTTCAGTCCAGGATATACGAAGAATGCGTCGGTACACCCACATTTCGAATGCTTCTAGTTTTCTCGTTAGCGTCTCCGTCAGCATCCAGGCCTCCACGCCATACAGCAAGATCGGAAAAATGTAGGATTTAACTAGACGTAGTTTTAGGGGAAGAGACAAATCCTTGCTTATGAGGAGCTTTTTCATATTGCTTAATGCTGCTCTAGCTCGTTCTATTCTCGCTTTAATTTCTATGGTCTGTTCCCATTTTGCATTTACGTTGGTGCCAAGGTACACATAAGATTCTACATGGTCAATTAGTATGTTACTTATCCGTAATTGTCGAGCAGGTTGTTGCTTTTTGCTTATCAGCATCCACTTTGTCTTCTTGAAGTTGAGGCTCAGGCCATATTTCTCACTAACTGAATAAAGTCTTGCCATTACTTGTTGTAACTCGTCTATGGTACTGGCAAGGATCAACGTGTCGTCGGCATATCTTATATTGTTCGTTAATTCGCCGTTTATTTTTATGCCCTCATTTGCATTTTCCATACATTTGTTAAATATTTCCTCGAAATACATATTGAATAGGAGTGGGGATAATATACACCCCTGACGGACACCTCTTTTGATCTGCACGCTTTCAGTGAGTTCGTTGCCAATTTTTGCTCTTGCTGTTTGACCCCAGTATAGGTTTGCCACAATTCGAATGTCCTTGTCGTCAATACCTGTCTTTCGCAGAATACCTATCAATTGTTCATGATTTACATTGTCAAATGCTTTTCAAAGAAAAAAAAATCTACAAAGCACAAATACACGTCTTTATCAACGTCTCTACACCGCTGTATAAGCACCTGGAGAGCGAAAATTGCTTCTCTAGTTCCAAGTGCTTTCCAAAAACCAAACTGCGATCTATCAATATTTGACTCACATTTATCATATATTTTTCTATGAATGATCTTAGTGAACGCTTTAGTGACAGGATTGATCAAGCTTATAAGCCGGTAGTCATCACAAATCTGGGCATTTGGTTTCTTCGGGATTGTAATAAATGTTAACTGCAGCCAGTTCTCCGGGATTTTACCGCTATTATATATGTTGTTAAAAAGTACAACTAGATTATTAAGGAACTGTTTGTCTGATTTACATAGGATCTTTAATATTTTGCAGGGTACATTGTCCGGACCTGGTGACTTATTGTTTTTTAGTGCTGCAATGGCATCTTCTATCTCCGATTTAAGGATTGAAGGTCCTGTTTCTCCTTCTTCATATAGGTGATCATCAGTCCTGTCAGATGCAAATAATTTTTCTATAAATTTCCTCTTATTTGTCATCGATTTTATTTTTTTGTGTATATTGTTACTGTCGTATTTTCGTTCGTATTGTTCTATTTCCCTGCATTCGTTGGAAAACCATTTTTCTTTGGCTTCTCGAATTTTCGTTCTTATGGTTTTGTGGATCTGCTGGTATTTTTCTGCATTTTTATTCTTGAATTTACGTCTTTCATCCATCATATCCATTATCTCATCAGACATCCATTCTTTCTTTTTCCGTCGGTCACGCTTTAATAGAGTCGCGCATGTTGTTTGGATTGCTTCCCTCGATTTATCCCATCTCTTTATTATGTCCGACGTGTTCTCGTTAATGTCCTTTATTTTCTTTCCTAGTTGTTCTCGTACTTTTATTTTGGTTTCTGGGTTAGTGAGTTTATATGTACTCACATATGAAGCGGAAATATTAACACTCACAAAAAAGATAGTAAATAAGATTAGCGTGACTCAGGAGGCTATTGAGCACCAGATATTGGGTGTCTCTCTGAGAGACCGAATCCCAAACGAAGAAATACATCGCAGAACAAAAACGACAGACGCCATTAAAAAATCTCATCGTTAAAATGACATTGGGCAGAATACATTAGCAGATTATTAGACAACCGATGCACAAAACGTACGGAGTAGGGGACCCCCTAACTAGATAGACTGACGACCTGAAGCGTGTTAGCAATAACAAGATGCAAGTCGCACAAGACAGAGACAGATGAAAAGAGCTGAGGGAGACCTGTGTGTAGCAGTGGACGCATACAGGTTGATGATGATATCCTGTCTAAAATATTTTTACAAAATGGTGCTTGTCTGCTATTTTTATTAATTACGTCAGCTAAACACATACTATCAACAGGTGCCTTACTTCTTTCTTCAAGCCCCCCCCCCCCCAAGGAGGATGTAGTGGTTATCGTGATGTCGTGTACATCGCGTATTGTCCGCCTCCAAGTATAATACCAAGATAAGGTTCTAGGTTCGTTAAAAGAGAGGGTTTTAGACATTTAAGAATAAATTTCAAAACAATTTTAGCACTGTATTGGATAACAGTAAACATAATAAGTTGGGTAATAATATAGCATTTAAATATTTTTATTTTATAGAGACAAAGAACCTTTTATCATAATTTTTATATCAAAAGCCAAGATACTGTGCCCTTACAAAAGCACAGTGATGATAAAAAAAAGTGCTACTAGTAAACATGACTGTCAAAAAAGGTAACATTAAAAAATCATGTCATACAATCAGAAATTATGTTAAACATAAATAACAGAATTGAGTTTGGTTTTCTAAATATTTTGAGTAATAAGTATTTAAGTAACATATACTTAAGTATTTTTGTAAGTAAATAGTACGACATGAAAATAACGAAATTTAATGATAACAGGAAACAGCTACACAGCTGGTTGTATGCAAATATTAATATTAGGTGTCAAAGATGAAAGCTTTTTTAAATCAGTAATTTGGAATACCTTTTTGATAGTGATAATTAAATTAATTTTAAAATAAAATAATACAAATTTATAAGTTTATAGTTGGTTTTCCAATATCTTTTCCCTTTGAGTGGAAGATTCTAAAGCGTGTTAGAAACATGGCTGTGTCGCGACTAACTATTTAAATGATGACTGAGGCAGATACATCATGCGAGTGCGAGCACCTCGCCAAACCATTGAGCACATTGTCATGAAATCTCCTTTGACGGCATACTCAGCATGATCGACTCTTCCATGTCATAAAATGCTTGGTGGAGAGGATTAATGATCTATAATTATACAAAACTATAATTACGCGGAATACTCATTCCTGTTTCTGCGGCATAATTTTACATATACAACATTATATTTCTGGATGTATATTTGGTTTTATATATATTTATACCTGTGTTTGTAATGCGTTTTAGCAATTATAATGGTATTGTGCATGTACGCCTACGCTAAATAAATAAATGACTAACCATTAAGTTAAATAAATAATTCTTTGTATCTTAAATGAAAAACTATATTATAAAAATGACCGATAAAGAGTTTCAGTACAACAATAAAATTCTTTATATCATCATTACTTTTTGTTCTTAGAACTCGATACCATTTCATTAAATTTTCCTGTCTTTTTAATTGTTATCATCAAAAGTTCATTTAACTGAATTAAATTGATATTTGCATTGGAAAAATAACTATTCGATAATTACTACTAATTAGAGCTTTATAGATTGGTAACAAAAAATGGCTATTACTGTTTGATTTCTTAGCATTTTTGATCTAATTAGAATGTTACAAAAGAAAATAGTGTAATATCGAAACGAATTACAAACGTAAATTACGAGTGAACTTGACAAAATTGTCTAATGTCAGATATTATACCCTAAAACATCATTAACCTTTTGCATACGATTTGAAAGAAAAAAGGAACACATTTTGACGACAAATTTTAGGAATATGTTATTCAGATTCTTCACCAAGCATGTTTTAAATTCTCCAAGACCTGGACTCTTTTTGGCTGGCCTGGTTGACTTCTAACTCTACAATGAAGTTTATCTTAAATAATAATGAAATGGAACTACTGATTTTGTCAAAGTATCCTCTATGCTCCGGTGAGAATTCAGGGGGCCATTATTGAAACTATATTATTCGAATCCTACAGTGTCTGAGTTGTAATTCGGAAACAGCCAGTATTTTTTCCACTAGAACCTCCTGCAGACAGTTTCTTGCAGCAATTTCAGTGGAATGACAATTTCATAAAATTTTCTGTACAATAAAACGATCATTTATTTGCGAGATAACTCTTTTACGACCGGGCCCCGATGTACAACTAGCGGGAGGTTATATCCCCTATTGTAAAATCTGGAACTAGAGGGTGAAAAAATTTTCACCACTGTACAACGCTGTCACCACTGTAACATCCTCGATATGAACCTTAAGGATGCTTATCCCTGCGAGCGGCTGCAAGGAATACTGGTCCCACTAGTCTGGAGGGCTGGCTCGCCTTCGTGGATTTACGAGAAGGTAAGGAACTTCGAAATAGGGGTTAAGGACTTCTAGGTCTAAGGTCCTGTAAAGAGTTTGAGTCTATGGGCTTACTTTAAAAGCCGGATTAATGTATAAGCCGAAATTTGGTACTCTTCTGGTCTCTGTCTGAATCGGTCGGAAGGAATATAAAAACCAATTTTAGAGTCTACAAATGTATTAAATATACTATGTGGTTTACAAGTTAACAAGCTGTCAGATATAATTAATAATAACTCGTACGGCGCGAAAAGAGACGAGAAGAGATCTTAGCAAGAAAGTAAAGGGGTGACAATCTGTAATACTATAATTTACTAGGGTTAGTATATAGAATTTTCTTACCTTTCGCGTATTTAGACTCTAGCTAATGATACGCCCTTCAGTTCCTCTGGAAATCGGATTTCTTTCAGTATCCGACACTTATACGGAACTATACCCCGTCGAAATATAACAATCGCGTGTAATCCGCACCTAGTGCCGACTCTCGCCTTGACAGCCCCGCCCAGAGATACTGACTGACTCGCTATTACTGATCGCGTACTGGACGTTATCGCGTCCGACCTGGAGCCGGCGATCACTGCCTGAGCGGGCAGTCACGGTGCCCAGCTATTGCTGACTGACTGGTTGACCACTTTTTTTTAGTTTTTATGTCCCGCGAATATTCCTAGTTTATTTTGCTAAGTCCTCATAATTTAAACCAGGTCGGCGCTGGTAATATTTTCCAGCGTAGGTCTATGTTTATTAAAACGTGATTATTTCTTGAACGTGATGTGAACTATTTTCTTTTTTTGAACAATTGTTGCAACTGATACTGGCTCGTGTCATCCAACTAACTGGGTCAAATTGCTTTTCTTTCTATAGATTAACCTGTATACGTTACTGTATCGAGTTGAAATATATAATAATTATTTGAATAATTGTTATCCTCTCTATGCTACTTAGCCCTTATTTTTTTCTATTCTTTCTTTTCTTAGTATGTTTACATTACACCGGTTGACGTCAGTATGTACCAGTCTCTATTAAGTGATGTAAAGCTCGTTGAACTGTAGTTCCCGGAATACATAATTTTTATTTTTGGAAATTTATTGGGTGGCCTCTTTTTTTGTCGTTCAGTGTATATCAGGCACGCTGATCAAAAATCCATAGAGATTTACATGTACAACTGATTTTGCTTTGTTTTTATTAAAAAATTTTAAAGCGAAAAAAACATATTTTTTGCTTATAAACCCTTTGTTATACGTTCTAGAGAAAATGGTTCAAATAAAAGTTGTAGATCATAAAAAGTTCTCTGCCTTTGAGAGTTTCTAAATTAAAATATAGAAATAATTGAGCGAGATAATTGCAAAATACAATTCTTTTTTACAGTAATTTGTAAATAATATAATGAAATATATAATGTAATAACGATATGTTATAACTACTTGATAAATGTAAATGTAAAAACAAATGTAAATTTTGAGTGATTAAAGTGTGCTAAATACGATTCTCTGAGGCTTCAGTTTTAGGATATACTAAAAAAAATATTTTTATTGTTTTTTAAATTAAAACAAGTTTAACAAAGAGCTCATTTTTTAGCTTTATAGCACTTATAAGTAGACTCAATAAAAAGCTAGTAAAGAAAGTTTTATGGTCCAACTTATAGATGGCATGTATAGTGAAGAAATACATTTCAATCCGGTAAATTGATGGTAAAGTGATGGTACTCGTAAAATACTGCCCCCGAAAAGTGGATAATAGAGCCAAAGGATATAGACGCATATAGAAGGATCTTTCACTTTTATTTTTTAGCGTCGGCAAAGGTTGTACACCAAACAATAGAAGTTGATTAAGATTTTAGTTCCTTATTTGTACCACGAGGGAGCGGTCACGCCAAAGCTAGTACTTCTGCTTCTAAAATAAGAAGGAGTACAACAAATGCAACTTAAGATATTTTTATATGTTGATGCCTCGTGTCGTAGAATAGCATTAAATTTTGCGTTTAATAAAATTTTTTGAAGAAAATAAAGTAATATTTTAACTTTTAATAAATCAATTTTTTTAGAAAAAATATGGTTCAAATTTTGAATTTAAATATGTACAAATTTATAAATAATACAATTAGAACTTCCTTCTTATTAACTATAAATAAAATTAATTAAAAGCCAATCACCGGGAAAGAAAGGTCAAAAAATTGTAAGGTGCTTCGATAAAAAAACAAGTCATCATCTTGTTCGTACGCTAGAATTGCTTTTTATCACATACATTAACAAATTATTTTTTACAAAGCACGTGGTGTCCGTATGTATTAAGGTATAAAAAAAAAGAAAGAAAAAAGGCGCTTATTAAAAGCTTATTTTTTTTTATTTTATTTTCTTATTATAAAGAAGATCTTTTCGAAATTGTATCATTCCATCATCAGTTTATTAAAAAGTTGTTGAAAAAAACATTGTGTGGCCACATAAAAAACATTCGATGGACATCTAGATTTAAAAAATAATCTTCATGTTATTTATTAAGGTAAATGCAATAGACTCTTAAATTGTGTATTAATAAAAAACGAAAATGGGGGCATCTTATATGACCCCCTGTAGCTGGTGAGGTTTTATCGACATACATTACTTACATTATCGAGGTAAAAAAAAATAAGCGCTTTTTTTTTATACCTTAATACACACGAACACCACGTGCTTTATATTCAACAGGTATACTAGCCACTCCTGGATATCTCCACTTCATGGTTTGTTCCAGTTTCACTTTTTAAAAATTATTTTTTACAATTTTAGGAATTCGAAATTGTAAAATATAATTTCGGATTTTTCAAGTAAAAAAATAAATAAGTAAAGTAAAAGTTACAAATGCTGCTGGGATACGGACCATAGCAAATCCCAAGAGAACCAAATCTACAACACCCGAGGATAAAAAGAGACTTTGGGAGAATACAATGACCCTACTCGTAACAGAGTTGCTAAAAAACCAAGAAGCTCTAACAAGCAGAGTAGGTCATAAGCTGCCGTCCTCAAATAAAACGCGGTATCTACAGCCAACTTAAAACCGAGAAATCGGCCATTAAAGTTTTTTCTCTGGACTCTATATGTTTTGATAACTTTTTAACGCAAAACATGTTCTAATGATAGTTGAACTTTATTTAAAAATATATTCTTAAAAAAATAATGTTTTTATCAAACCTGTAAATAAAAAGTCATATACCGCGTTTTAATTGAGCAGCGGACATATTAAACTGGATCAGAAATAGTCCCGTATCTGCATTTTATTTATAGTTTATTTAGTGTGTGATCAAATTATTATGATCATTTAAAAAAACTTTATATTTTACTGTTTAATAAAGAATAAAACTACATATGAGTGTCTAATAATGTGAATATAATATAAAAATAGATCATAAACACGTTCTTTTACAAAATTTTAAAATATTTTTTTCTTTGACCTTAAATAACTTTTTTTTTTAATATTTTGTGTGACCTCCTTTAGCTTCGATGACAGCTTTGATCCTCCTTGGCATGCTTTGAATGTTTCTCAGGCAGTTTTCTTTTATTTTATCGTTTCTGTGCCAGGTGGCAATGAGTCTCTCAATTAACTGCTGCTTATTTGTGACAATTTCCTGGGCAACCCCCCTCTTCATAAGCTCCCATAGATTTTCGATCGGATTGAGGTCTGGGGAATTACCTGGCCACTTCAGTACTTTAATTTTCTTTTTTTCCAGGTACGATGTTACTCTTTTTGCCTTATGGCACGGTGCTGAATCGTGCATAAAGGTAAAATCCTTCGATTCGCCAAACCAGTCTTTGATTTGTGGCATGAGTTTTTTTTCCAGAACTTCAATATACTGATGTTGATTCATCATTCCATTTACAATGTACAGCCTCCCTGTGCCCTTACTGCTGATCACAGACCATACCATAATCTTGAGAGGATGCTTTTCTCGCTCCACTATGCAATCCTTATGATATTTTTTCACCCACTCGCCTTCGGACGAAGGCCGACTTATCCATGAGTATCTCCACTGTAGACTTATCGGAGAAACAAACCTGTGCATAAAAAAAACTATAAGATATTTTTTTAGGATAAAAAACAGTGGCTATAGTGATTTAAACTTTAGTAGTGACGTAATTTACCTTATTCCAATCCTTAATTGTCCAATTTTGGTGTTCTTTGGCCAATTCCAGTCTCCTTTTTCATCATTAGGATGGTCAACTTTGGTTTTTTGGCAGGGCGACATGATTTGAAACCTTGCTCAGTAAGCCTTCTGCGGACTGTCATGTCAGAAACTGGCATACCAGCTTCACGAATAAGTCCCGTGAGGATTCTTCTTGGCTTCTTTCTATTGTTTACGAATATATCCCTCATTTTTCTTTCGTCTCTGGGTGTAGTGACACGCTTTCGACCACATTTTTGGGCACGCTGGTGAATCAGAGGTTTGTTTGTTTCAATTTTTTTCTTGATGATGCTCACTGTTGCTTGCGCTACTTGGCATTGTTGAGCTATCTGACGTTGGGAAAGCTTTGTATTCAATAAAAGTGTCTTTATTTCCACCATTTTAGACAAAGGACGTCTTTAGCCTTACCCATTATGATTTTCTTCTCAAAAATCGAAATGTTTTGAAAATATCTTTAAAATTGAAACTGACAATTCTTTTATCACTCACAATCACCACTAATAAATTAATAAAACATACTACAAAGATAAAACGATACTAATCTTTCAAAAACAATACAAAAACATACAAATTCAGTTGTAAACTCCAAGCGTAAATTCACCACAATGTGTATGTTGTCACGTAATTTGACGCAAATGACAGTTCTAGAGCGGTAAACGTCAAAAAAGTAAGGTTATCAGTGACAAAATATATTGGCGTACTTTAATCGTATATCAGCATATAATTTTATTATAAAATTTCTGAACAAATATGAAAAACTTAAATTTTTGTGACTGATCATAATAATTTGATCACCCACTGTAAATAGGATATTTTACAAGAAAGTACAGTTGCCAAAAAAGGAAAATAAATAGCTTATAATTGTTTATTATGTACGCAAAATACATACATGTTCAAAATAAAAATAATGGGTATATTTAAAAAATGCTGAAAACCAACTATAAGCAAACAATTATGATGTATCTCTCTCCTCGTCACTACCGTTACATTTGTAAGGTCTGACAAATTTTCCCAAAATAATTTTCGATTTTCTGGAAACAAAGTACTTAATTGTTTAAGAATGTTATCTCTTTTTTCTCTGAATAATCTTCTGGTTTTTTTTAAAGAATGTGTGGGTTTCAGAAGTTCTTTTTTTATCGCTTTATTCATTAGGAAATCCAAAATATGAAACTCTTCATTAAATCTTTTCTTATATTTAAATGTGTATTGGCCGCGCTCAGTCACAATCTGGACCATTCTGAAAGGTATGGTCGGTTTTCTAAATATCTCTTTAATTTAGTTTGCGGCGTCATGTTTTTCCAAATTTAAAACTCAGTAAAATTAATTTCTTTAACCTCCACTTTTCCTTTGTAATTACTAACAACTGCATCAATAAAATCGCTGAAATCATAAATTATTTGCTTTTTCTTCATAGAGAGTTCTTTTTGGTGATGAAAACTATCAGCAGACATAAAAGTATGTCAAGGTTCAAAGTAGTTAAAAGTTATTTTTTCAGCTGGTATTTGTTTTTCATAACCATTTAAATTAAAAAAGTTAATAAAGTCCGGTTCTTATTCTGACTGGCACAGTTGTCCATCCATAGTATTATATTATTCGCGTCCCTATAAAACTTCAGAAAGGCATAGAATGTACTAATAGTATCTTCTTTGAAACGTTCTACTAATTCCTTTATGCAAAACAACCGCAAATGGTTTATTATTTTTCGATAGCTTGCCCAGAGGGATAAAAGTTTCATTAAAAGCTATTAACCTTTGCAAAAAATAACTTTTTTAAACGTATCCGTCCTTGGCAGAATGGTGACTTTTTGCAGATCGCAAGAAACACATTTTGTTTCAGAATTAAATGTAGTTTCTGATTGTTCTCTATATAACTGACGTGATTCTTTGGCACGATTTATATGGTTTTTCCAAAAAAACACATTTGTTATACGATTCTTGAAAACTTTCAGCGTTATGCCCAAGAAGTTTAAATGATTCACATATGTCGCATTCTTCATGGCCAAGCTTAGTGAACAAGATATTTTTGGCTTTAACTTTTCTCCGGTAAGTCTCGTATGAAACATTTACATCAGGAAACTTTTACTTGAAAGTCTTTATGCATTAGGGTGATTGATACATCGCTAACAAGGTATCGGGTATTCGGCGCGTGCTCCCTGCGATAATGGGAAACCTCCGGGTGAAAGGACTCAATATGAGCATTTATTTCTGAGTCGTCTATTTTTCTGATGGAGCGTTGTCCTATGCGTCCACGTTGAAGTAGTGTAAGCTGTTCCTTAGGAGTTTTTGATAACGTATCATGTAACACGCGGTCATTATTTGGTTTATATTCAATGTTGTTAGATAAAATGTCTTGCATTTGTTTACCAACTCACCTTCCTCATTATCCAGATAGTACTTAAATGTGTTATTCTTTCTTGCACAATCTCCTGCTCTTCGGTTTACTGTTAATCTCTTGTATGTATTATGAATGAAACAGTTTCTGTTTCTAGAAGGACTAGAACTTTTGGTGTAGACTTCAAACAACACCAGTGTACCACTTCACCAAAACGCTTTATTTTTTTTTTGTTTTAAGCTTCTCTTGAAAATGCTAATTTTGTTAGCAAAACACGTGTCAGAATTAAATAAAGCGTTTTGGTGAAATGGTGCAACTACTGTTTTATATGTTTTTGTATTACCTAATATGTGCAAAGATTTATCCTGTGTTCTTGGTCTATACTATACTCCTGTATTCAACTATCTATATTGAATTAATTTACTATCATACTCTCCAACTGTATCTGACTTAATAATTTCGTCTAAGGTAATCCTTTCTTCTAATTTAATTTAATTATAACTATCTTGAACTAACTTTTTTGATAAATCTATTTTAATGACTTAATTGTAACTGACTGACTGACCTAATCTCACTTAATCCTTTTTTTTTTAACTTAATTTAACTTAATCACTTCATGAATTCTTCTAACTTAATTTAACTTAATCAATTCATGAATTGTTCTAATTTAAACAATTGGAGCTGACTGACTGACTTCATCTTACTTAATTAATCCCTTCTACTAACTTAATAATTGACTGTAACTGACTAAATAACTGTAACTTAATACCTGGCTGCTTTAAATTACCTCGTATTTATATTATTTTTCGTTCCAGGCTGTTCTAGCCATGTTCTACAACCATGTTCGAAACTCTTCATCTTATTCATATATGAAAGTTCTGGAATAATCGACTATGCAAATAGGGCTAACTGCCTTGTATATTGATGTTTTCCAGAAAATTCTAGTGAGAAGCTTATGAACATTTAGGCTTTCAGATCAGAATACACTATATATAAACTAAATATCTTAAACTAATACATTATCACTATTTTACATCCGTAATTATATTTAAATTGAACATCCCAACTAATAAATAACCCCACTTTACATCCGCAACCATCCAAAATGTCAAATAACACAGTGTATTTGGTTGCCTATGCACATGGCTGACTTAAATATATTTATTTATAAAATAAAATAAAATAAAAAACTTTTTAAACTTAATCCAATGCTAAATTTTCAAAATATCCTCATATAATTATTTTTTAATAATATTCGCTAGCATATGACTTATAAATTATTTCTTTAATCATTATATTTCAGTTTATTTATTAATTATTAAAAATCATAACATTGACCACAACGTTTCAATTGTCAACTTCCACCATTTCAAATTATCTTTCTTCTTATTAAAATTTATACTTAAGTAAAACAATATTTCTTCTTTATTACGATGGACTTAACAGTATCGTATCAGATGTTTGCCCTTTAAAATGGACATTGACATTAATCTAGGGTACATAACTCTTGATCCTAAGATTATAGCAAAGTTAAACTCCAAAAATTCATTTATCGTTGATAGAATACTAACTATTAAATTAAAATAATTATGATTTAATACAAAAATATAATATATTAAAGAAATGTTGAAATATCAAATTTAACAGGATGTAACTTTTGTACTAACTATATTTAATCTCATTCTGGGAAGCAATAATTTAAGCGCATATTACTAGAAATTCACCCAAACCTCTTTAAGATGTTTGTATCTACTCGTAATTGGTGAAGTAAAAACAGAGCAATATCAGTAGCATTTTATTATAGTTAGAGAAATTATTTCAATATTTCAAACCTTTCAAGCTCTAGACCAGATTGCAATTAAGAGAAACTTGTTAAAATTAATTTACTCGATTTGATATAAATTTTAATGATAGTAATTTACTGCAATATAATTCCTACATAGTAAAATATTTATTTTAAAACAGAATGTAAATTAAATTAAAATATATGAAATTTGCTTTAATTTCAAGTATCTAATCAATTATTAAATTAAGAAATAGAAATAAGTGGGCGGAAGTTTTACTTGATAGGCTTCACAATGGAAATTTTATTTAATTTATAAATGAAAAAATTTTGCTTTATAAATTAAAGGCGTCAATATTAAATACGAACATAAAAATCTAGTTATCGAAATTGAACTTATATAAGCTTTAACTCAATAATTTATTTATTATCATGTTTATATTACTTCTTTCTTAACTGCGTTCTCTTTATTCTGACCACCTACAACCTTTGTATTGGAATTATTAAAAATAAAAAAAATTTCTCAATTTAATTACGTACTATAAAGTAATGTATTAAGGCATTGCAGACGAATGTGTTATATCGTTAAAGTATTGACTTTTAGAAAAAATCTGAATTATAGTTGTCCATACCATGGAACTGAGGGGGGTTTTGGCATTTAAACACCACGCTTGCCGGGCGGGTAGCCGAAACTTTACAGAGTAATAATCCCAAACCTCTAAGTATCGACGATCACAATAAATTAATAACAGACTCAGTTAGAAACGCACAACTTAAATTTTGCAAGAAAAATGACACCAAAAGTGCAAAGATTAGCAAAGATACAAAGGCTCTCATGGAATTACGACGAAACCTAAGCGAGAACGAAAAGGAAAACAAAGAAGAATATAAAAAACTAAATCAAAGAATTTCAGCGGAAGTTAGAAAAGATGTAAGAAGATATAATACTAATGTAATTACTCAAACAGTAGAAGAGAACAAAGGTTTAAAGACAATGAAAAGAAAACTTACGCAAAGTAAAAAAGAAATATACAAGCTGAGAGATAAAGACGGAAAGGCAACAACAGATAAACAAAACATTCTGAAAATAACTAGAGAATTTTATAAAGACCTCTATACCAGCCGATGTCACCTCGGGGTAAATGGAAAGGGTCTTGCCACCTTCTGTACCACCGTGTGCTCTGTAGAGGGGCTTCGAAAACATCGTGAGCTCCTCTACTTTTGTCCATTTTCAGGGTATGGACTTCAAAATGTTTTGTTTCCTGATGGCTCGTCTTAATAAAGACGAGAGATTTCTTATATGACAAATATCTTACATGATAGTTGTCGAAATAAACATCAGGTTTGTTGTCTTCGATGTCTTGCCTTGAAAAAGGCAAGTTATTTCTTACATGACCAAATATATATAGGTCGAAATAAAACACCAAAAATACAGTAGAAATAATACTCAGCCACAGAGTATGGAAAGCTAAAAGGGAAGCAGAGCCCCGAGAGCACTAAGCTCTCGGAGAGCCCGTGAAGGACTTAACTGATTGACCTGAAAATCGCCTAATTTTATACTTTCTGAAGTAGCGATTAGGGATTTCCAGGTCAGGGAGGGGCCAACGGGAAAAATAAGGGGCGAGGCGATGCGTCTCGAACGTGAACTAGTCGCGTCTGAGAACATCCTCCCTCCTCTGGAGACTCTGCGGCCGGGAAAAAAATTTATTGAATACCAAAATTGTGTATACAATGATAAGGAAAATACATAAAAATGCATGAAATATATGAAAGAAAAATACATGAAAATGCAAATAACGTAAAAAATTGTCTTTGGAAAAACTCACAACACAGCGCTAATAGGGAGGTCGGTGGTGTTGACGCATATCCGGCTCCTACAGGTCCATTCTCGATCGGTGTAACCAACTTCTTCGACGGGTTCGTCTTCTTCTCGGTCGTCCGGATCCCATCTGCCATATCCGACGGGGTTTCGTAGGGTACCAGTGTGCCGAAGCCTACGTGGTCGTCCAACCACTTTCGGTAGGGGGGCGATGACTGGGTCTACTCCGGGACTTTCATCGGCATCTGGGGCTTCTAACTTCGAAGAAGACTGGCTCGTCAAAGGCACCTGCACGTCGAAGGCATCCGGTCTGCAGAAGGCCTCGATGTCGGAGTGTTAGCTAACACTCCGTGGTTCTCCCCATTCTTCTCTTGACTTCAACCCATGTTGAAGCCAATGGTGTGCTGCCTTCTGCTGCGAGTTGAGCTGGGTCGTGGGATCGGAATAATCCATTTTGTTGGGCGCCATGTCACCTCGGGGTAAATGGAAAGGGTCTTGCCACCTTCTGTACCACCGTGTGCTCTGTAGAGGGGCTTCGAAAACATCGTGAGCTCCTCTACTTTTGTCCATTTTCAGGGTATGGACTTCAAAATGTTTTGTTTCCTGATGGCTCGTCTTAATAAAGACGAGAGATTTCTTATATGACAAATATCTTACATGATAGTTGTCGAAATAAACATCAGGTTTGTTGTCTTCGATGTCTTGCCTTGAAAAAGGCAAGTTATTTCTTACATGACCAAATATATATAGGTCGAAATAAAACACCAAAAATACAGTAGAAATAATACTCAGCCACAGAGTATGGAAAGCTAAAAGGGAAGCAGAGCCCCGAGAGCACTAAGCTCTCGGAGAGCCCGTGAAGGACTGAACTGATTGACCCGAAAATCGCCTAATTTTATACTTTCTGAAGTAGCGATTAGGGATTTCCAGGTCAGGGAGGGGCCAACGGGAAAAATAAGGGGCGGGGCGATGCGTCTCGAACGTGAACTAGTCGCGTCCGAGAACACCGAAGACCACAAGACAATTTCCCGATACAAGTAAAGACTCTCATAAATCAGGGATCGGAAATACTTTTACCCATTACTGTGTCAGAAGTAAGAGCAGCTTTAAAGGAAATGAAGAACCATCGATCGCCTGGTGATGATGGACTCGTTATCGAGGCAATAAAAGCAGGTGGAGAAATTTTATTAAAATCATAAGCGAACTGTTTACTAAATGCTTACATGCGGGTACGATTCCAAAAGACTGGAACAATGCAGTAATAGTCTTGTTACACAAAAAAAGGCGATATTACTAAATCAGAAAATTATAGACCCATCAGCCTCTTGACACATATGTACAAACTCTTTATGAAAATGTTAACAAAGAGGCTAATACCTAAACTTGATTTCTATCAGCCCAAAGAACAGGCAGGCTTTAGGGCAGGATATGGCACAAATGACCATTTGCATACCATAAAGATCTTAATAGAAAAGTGTATCGAGTACAACATACCACTGGTTCTTGCATTTGTCGATTACGAGAAGGCTTTTGATTCTGTAGAGTTTGAAACAATACTGGAAGCCCTAAATCAAAGCCGAATAGATTACAGGTACACGACACTAATCAAAAACATCTATCAGAACGCTACATCGAGTATACGACTGCACGAAGACATAGAAAAATTTAGCTTAGGTAGAGGAGTTAGACAAGGAGACAATATTTCACCAAAATTGTTCACGGCAGCTCTAGAGTCAATATTTAAGGGTACTCAATGGCAAGATATGGGCATCAATATAGATGGAGAAAGATTAAATCACCTAAGGTTTGCAGATGATGTTGTATTAATCGCAGATAACTTACATGATACAGTTTCTATGATGCATTCGCTTAAAAGTCTGTCTGAAAGAGCAGGATTAAAGATAAACTTTGAGAAAACTAAAATTATAACAAATCTCGTAATGAGTGGAAATATAACCATTGACAATAATACCATACAACAAACAGACACTTACAAATATCTGGGACACGAAATCAAAATAAGCAGAGACAATCAAACACATGAAATACAGAGGCGAATAGGTCTAACATGGGTAGCATTTGGCAAATTAAGCCATATTCTAAAAAGTTCAATTCCCATGTGTCTCAAGCAAAAGGTTTATAACCAATGTGTTTTACCTGTACAAACTTATGGAGCAGAGACTTTAACACTCACGCAAAAATCTGCGAATAAACTTAGAGTTACACAACGAGCCATGGAACGTGCAATGCTGAACGTGAGCCTTCGAGACCACATAACAAACCAACAAATCAGGCGAAGGTCAGAAGTTCAAGACGTCATCGAAAGAACCACGACGCTTAAGTGGAACTGGGCAGGGCACTTAGCCAGAACACAAGATGGACGGTGGACAAGACGTATTATGGAATAGAGGCCCAGAAATTACTAGATAGACCGATGACATTAAACGTGTAGCGGGAAACTGGCTACAAGCGGCCCAATGTAGAGAACACTGGAAAGAACTAAGGGAGGCCTATGTCCAGCAGTTGACGCGATTGGCTGATTGATGATGCCATGAAACATAAGGAGCGGAAACATTAAAATTAACAAAAAATACAGTGTAAAATTTCATCGTGCTGGAAATATCTAAAAGCGCAGCAGAGGTAATCCACCGGAACGTTAGGTTAGCAGTGATTCTTAACCGGTGTTCCGCGGAACACAGCTGTTCCGCGAATGTGTTGCAAGTATTCCGCGATAAATATACGTTAATCTCGCAGACTGACGTAAAATTGTGTCGCTTTCAAGAGATCGGGAAGAATGAAAAATTCTCTTGAAAATCTCTGGACAAGCTCGTCGGCGTATGGTATGCGTGTATTTATTGAAGCGGTTACCTGGTTACCTGTTTTCTGGTGTACCTGTCAACACTGCTGGTCTTGTTCTTCGGTAGTGCTTCGAACTCAAAGCTTAAGATCCTTTTTTTTGCTTGAATAGCCCTATTTATCACGTGCACGCAACCGTTTCTCGCCAAAAACGACGCAGTATTTTTATTGAGTTTTAAGTTCCAGTCAATAGGTAAGTAATTTAGGTTAGTTTATTTCAGATTTAACAGCAAGTTTACTTTTGTATCTAATTACCTTTTAAAATAAAATTTGTTTCGCACTCCAGCAATGGACAAATTCCTTATTAAAAGAAAACGTAGTTCTGACGATGCACAAGATATAAACTATGAAGCAAGTACCAGTTCCTCTGTGGAGGGATAGCTTCCCATTTCCCAACCAACCAAAAAAGGTAATCGCCAGTATTCGGAAGAATATTTGACTTATGGCTTTACATGGAAAGGTGATAAGGATGGTCGCCTGCCAAATTGTCTTGTCTTGTCTTGTCTTCTCTTGTCTTTCCGGCAAAACTAAAACGCTATTTTTTAACGAAACATGCTAATCTTAATTCTAAAAGCAAAGCATACTTTCAAAGAACATGTAAGAAAAGCAGGTAAGAAGTTTTAAAAAAAATTGTTAAAATTTCTGACAAAGCACAATTAGCTTATTATAAAACCCCTGAATTATTAGCTCTAAAGTTTAAACCGCATACTATTTCTGAATTTTGGTAGTACCGGCATATGCAGAGATGGTAAAAATTATGTTTGGTGAGGATGCAACAAAAGAAATTATGAAAATTCCCCACTTCGACGATACAATAAGAAATAGAATTAAAAATATGTCAGACGATATTGATAGTACAGTTTTTGGTATTATGACACGAGAAAATTTTACACTGCCATTTGACGAATCCACTGACTTAAGCGGCAAAGCCTACTTAATAGGAATCATTCGTTTCATTTCTGAAAACAACATAGTAAATCGGTTTTTATGTTGTAAGGAACTTATTGAACATACAATGGGTCAAAATATTTTTAAGTGCATTACATCATATTTTGGAGAAAATAATATATCATGGAATATGTGCGTGAGTATTTGTACACATGGGGCACCATCAATGTTAGACTCTATTAAGGGATTTGCTACACTTGCGAAAACGAAAAACCCAAACATAATAATTACGCACTGTTTCTTGCACAGACAATCATTAGTATTCCAAACGTTGCCAAATGCTTTAAAACCTGTGTTAGATCAAGTAGTGGAAATGATTAATTACATAAAATCAATGCCATTAAAAACACTCCTTTTTAAACAGCTTTGTTCTGCAATGGAAGCACAACACGAAGTTTTGCTTTTGCATATTGAAGTTAGGTGGTTAAGCAGAGGAAAAGTCTTGAATCGAGTTTGAGAGCTTAAATGCGAATTATTAGCATATTGTCAAGGAGAAGGTGCAGCAACAGATGAATTTGCAATATATTTAGAAAATAATATTTGGCTTGCCAAATTAGGATATTTGACTGACATTTTTACAAACTTCAATATTATTAACACAAGTGTCCAAGGAAAATCTGAAAATATTTTGTCTTGTACTGACAGTTATTAAGGTTTAAAAAAAAAATATCTCTTTGGAAAAATCGCATATAAGAAAACGGTACATGGGATATGTTTCCCAGTATTAGCGCAAATATTGAAGAGATGAAATCCGTTATCATTGAACATTTGACGCTATTAGAAGAAAACATTGATCACTACTTTCCTTTCTTAAATACAGATAATTACGATTAGATTTGAAATCCTTTTATCTTGAATAATATGTTGAAATACCAGCCATCATTACAAGAGGAAGAAGAGTTAGTAGGCTTGTCAACGGATCGCACTCTGAAACTAAAGTTTTCTAAAATGTCACTTGAAGAATTTTGGATCTCTGTGCAAGCTGAACACCCACTTCTCTCTACAAGAGCATTGAAGGTTTTATTACAGTTGGCAACTTCATACTTGTGTGAATTATGTTTTTTAACCTTTAGAAACAATGTGCTCTCTGGAAAAGCCTCGAGTGCAGTAATAATGTTTTTATTTCTCTAATTTTCCCTGGAGACAAGTCTGCAATTTTGCCCATGCTAAAAAAATTATTTTGAATTTAAACAATCTTTTTAAATAAACTCGTGTCATTAACTGTTGCAAAAATTACTAAATAACAAATATTACTTACCTGTTAAATATATCTGACACGAAAACCGACCAAAAACAATTTAAAACGATTTGCAAATATTTTTAAACCTCACTGCGGTGACAGCCGATGACCAACTGAGATGCAACAATAATTATTATTTCATACATAAGCAGTCTACCAGTGTTGCCGCTTATCAAAAATTTTAATAGTTATACCAGAAGAAATACCAAGTAAAATACAGATATGAACACCAATTTTTTTGGTCAAAAAAATAATTTTAAGTAGAAAATACAAAAATATATGCAGTGTCCCTAATAATTTGGCCACCCACTGTAGCTACAAGAATATTTGGATCTAATTTACGCCAAAATGAGTAAATTAATAGTGTAATTATTGCAGTTATTCTAAAAGCCATGCACATGGTTTTTCTATCTATAAGTATCTAACCATAAAACTGTATGAACAATTTAACGTTGGTAATGTTTTGACCTCATAAAATTGAAACAAAATAATATTTTGTATATTATATAAAAATAAAATGTTATGTTTATACTGGCCAAAATAAGTTACATTTTACAACATATCTATTTAGGCACAAACTAGCATCTATCTACGTTCTATATTAGCTTTTTGTATTTCTATCTATACATCAGATTTGTATTTTAACAATTGTAAATATTAAAACGATAGACTCTATTTTTTTGTTCTGAATTTTGGGTAATGTAAACAGTTTAGAAGCTTGCGTTCAAAAGGGGCTATATCCATTTGGAAAAAATATTTAGGAAACGAAAAAAACTTCTTATTGGCTGGCCTTAGTACTTGGAATAACAAGATAAGGTTTATTTGTGGTGTTTTAGGAAAGTAGTTTGATGCAATTTAACTTTTATTTTTTGAGTTAACGTTTTTTGAAAAAAAAAATGATTATTAAACTGGATATGGATAGTTTTGATTGGAAAATTTTAAAGATTCTTAAAAAGAAATAATTAAAACGCCAGAAAATACATTTTTATTATAAAATTGGAACACAAAAGTTAAAAGAAACCAAAAGAAACAAAAAATATTTATATGTGAAGAGCAGGTTCTTCATCCAGTCACATTCCTCGCTCTCATCTACTTCTTTGTCAGTAGATTCCGTGTCTGCATTAGCGGAAACAAGTTAATTCTTATACTATTTTAGATCTGCTCGCAACATCAAATTTTCATTAAACAGCTCTTTCAGAAGCTTTGTAAGACTGGGTTTCTGGGCTCTATAATGTTTAGAACCAGGTTCCCATCGTCTTTTTCTTTTTTTAGCATCATATGACGCGATTTATTTCCAGATGCAAACCAATAATATAGGTGTGTATTTACTTTAATCTTTTGTTGGTTTTATTGTTTTTTGTGATAAAAATTCTTTTCATTTCAGCAATGCCCTTTACCTTATTCTACACTTTATCTAGTTCCCTTATATTAAAAAGTTTTCAGTCGTTTCCTAAGAGTTTTACTTGACCACATTCCGAATAAAATTTGACGTACTCCTCTTTAGAAATTATATCGATATTTTACCTAATCAACTTCTCCACTCTAGAAAATTATAACATATTCATAACTAAACAAATTAGTTCCTGATCTAGATGATCAGGATGAATATTATTAAAAAATTAAATAAATTATGAGTTATACCAACAACCCACTTAAAAACATTATTTTAATACAATGGGACATGAATGACTTACAATCCAATAATTATAACCTGAATATTTTGATCAGAACAAAACATTCTCTTAATATTATTATATTAAACGAAACCAAACTTAAACCTCATCAAATATGTAGAATCAAGGAATATGATGTAATAAGCAAAGATATAGAAAATGGAGTAGGAGGTATTGCCACATTCATTAAATATAATTTAATTTTCAGTAGGATTCATTTAGACTCCAAATGGCAAAGCACCAACTTTAGATATATAGCTATCAAAATAGATAAATATACAATTTTATTTTTTTTTTCATATATATATATATATATATATATATATATATATATATATATATATATATATATTAGACTCCAAATGGCAAAGCACCAACTTTAGATATATAGCTATCAAAATAGATAAATATACAATTTTATTTTTTTTTTCATATATATATATATATATATATATATATATATATATATATATATATATATATATAGTCAACTCTTAAATATTGGGGAAATCTGCAAGAAAAACTCTTATATTTTGCTTATATTTTCCTTAACGATTTTTCCATCAATGTTAAGAAGTGACATTAAGAATCTAAGCGATATATTCCACTTCTTACTTAAATCAGATACCAAGGACAATACAACATCACAGATAACTAACTTGACTGATATATCTATTAACAACTAACCTACTTTAAAATTTTCATTAACTAAAAAAAAACATTCCTTTGCTTTTCTTAGATACATCTTAATAAAATATTATTAAAATAATAAATAAACAATATACTAATTAAAAAAGAATTTCAATTAAGAAAATTCTAAACTAATATCTCCCCAGACTGGGATCTAACTTCATCGGTTTTACCAATGAAAGTTAACGACGTAAATATTCAAAAGACTACTTGTAATTGTCAGCGCTTGCGTTCTAAGAAAACAAAACCTCACATTCAAACTTAACAATGAAAATTTAGTTATTGCCAACAATTTACAGAATTACTTCCTTTAAATGTAGTTACATTGTGTTTTTCAATTAACCTTGGGTAAACCTTTGCGTTTTAAGTTCAAAGCTACAATACATTTCCAACGTTAACAAAAAAATTTTTTTGCACATAGTAACAAAAAACACCACTATGTTGTTACTAGCTAAGTTTTTTAACATCCTAACTCGACATTTCTAAAATTTACGGTAAGATAAATGTTTTTTATTAGAAAATATATGGTCTAATTATAATTTATTCTCTTACAGCCCTGAAGAAATCAAATCAATTCTCTTTGGCGAAAACGTTCGGCGAACCAATTGATACACATTAGAGTTTTTCTTACAGATTTCCCCAATATTTAAGAGTTTACTATTTAACTTATCTGCAAAGATTAAATTTCTTTTCTATATATATATATATATATTATATATATATATATAATATATATATATATATAATGAATACTGGATATTCTGTCAATTTAAACAAACAACAAAGTTTATTGGTGGCTGCAGTCAGAAGTCTGGCAAGGGAAAATAACCATTCTAAACGTGTTTTTCTGGAAATGTGTTTATTAAAGTCCAGTGCGTCTTGTATAAATAAGAAGTCCGATATAGACAAATTGAGTAACATTTATTGTTATTTACTTACTAAACATCAAAAATGACACAAAGACTTACTGGTACATATACACACCATAATACACCTGCATGCTAAACAGGTTGCATACCATCAACACAGGTTTAATACATTACCTTCTATTAATAACATATGAAGAACTCCTAATGAATTTTTAATCATACTATTTTTATTTTTGTTTTTTTTTATTCTCTATGGGTAAGTTAAAACACACCAAGAAGATGTAGAAAACGAACTTTTTAGAACTTTTAATATTTTTAACTAAATTTTAAAATGTATTGTATCAATTATTGTATAAGTTTTAGTGTATATGTTTGTTATTAATGTTGAGTGTCATAGCTTCGTACAAATAATCTCAACGACTAGTAAGTACACTGACATTTTGTGATATATTGTAAATATTTACACATTTTTCTAATTACAGTGTCTTGATAAAGGAATTAAACAATTCCGAAAGCTAGACCAAAAGTCAAAAGAGTGTTTCTGTAACATCCCGGCCAAACTTCTGACTGCAGCCCCAATAAACTTTGTTATTTTATATATATATATATATATATATATATATATAATATATATATATATATATATATATATATATATATCATAATTGGAACGATGTGCTCATTATGGGGGACTTAAATGCACATCAACCATATTGGGGTAGTCAAGTAGGTAATAAAAATGGTAACCTTTTATTAAAAATCTTTGACGAGTCTAATTATATATACTTAAATAATGGAAGAGGTACTAGAATTCACACCCCACTAGAGGGACCCAGCCCTGTAGATCTCTCATTTGTATCTGACTCTCTAACAATACATTGTAAATGGAATATGTTGAAAGATTGTGGTAGTAGTGATCATTTTCCTACAATTATTCTAATAAAAATTACCTATGGTAAAGGGAAAAAAATTACAACCAATAAAAACTTAAATTTTAGAAAGAATATTAGAGAGAGAAATTGATTGGAACAAGTATAGTAAATACATAGACGAACATTTAAATAATATAGAAAATCAATCCTATAACCACTTCACAAGTAATAATTAACCAAGCAGTAGAAATTGCTATCTCAAATAACTAAGGCAGAGGCATAGAAGCATAAGACAACTGCAATATCAAAAAAGAGTACTTTGGTGGGACCAGGAATTCACTGAAAGAACAAATAAAAGAAAAGAGGCGTGAAAGGAATTTAAAAATAAGTTTAATCCTAATTATATAATTGAAAAACACATACTTGCTAAATCAAAACGACTTCTAAAACTTCATTCTCTCAACCATCAAACAATAAAAGCATCAAGTTTACGAAATATTAACGAACCTTTCAGTAACTAATATTATAATATTATTATAATTACCGAATTTTGAATTACAGACCATTGGTCACTTGTCTAGCAAACTCAATCTCACAGAATTAAAAAGTAGTCTATTTTTAAAGAAAAACACATCACGAGGTCTTGATAATATTAACTTTAATATGTTAAAACAATTATCTGAAATAGCGCTAATATGGCTACTAAATTTATTCTTGGGTCTGGGAATCAGACCCAAGAATACTAAAATTAATATATAGTAGCTTACAATACCAATTAGATTATGGTGCTACTATAATTAATAACTTCTCTCAACAAAATTTTATGAAATTAAACCGAACACAATTATTCCAAGCTTTGAGAACAACACACGAGATGATGAAATGTACTTAACTGTATGAGATGTATATATAAAAATATTTAAAAAAAAATAGTTTCCATAACCTTTAGGATAATTATAATTTTGTAAATTCGTATTACTATAATTATATACAAATATTTACAGATGCTTAAAAAAATCGAAAATATCCAAACCTTAAAGAAGCCAAAACGGGCATAGGAATACACATACCTAGTATAAATTATTCCTTTTCTAAATCTAAAAAATTTCTTCACTTATAAAATCTGCACAATAACAATATGTTAACTGCAACAAAGGACTACAGAGTCTTCGAAGTTAAAAAGAAACTATAGTATTTAAATAAATATGGGAAATATATTAAATTAGGTTGGACTCCAGGACAGGGTGATAACGATGGAAATGAAATAGCTGACAGACTGACGAAGGTTGGGGCTGAATTAAATATTCCTGCTAAAATTAGATTAAGAAGATTGAATATTATGCCAAAAACACAAACTTTTTTTTCTAATAAACCATGGCATGACACAATCCCATACATAGATGGGCAACATATTACTACCATTATTAGATTGAGGACTGGACATTACCTGATAGGAGTACATTTATATAAAATCAACATTCGCGATAACTCATACTGGGAATATGGACAAATGAAAACATTAGAGCACATATTCGAGAATGTCCAATAAACAAAATAAAATATTATAATGACTATCAGGAACTGAACAAAATTAATATTAAAACTTTAATTAACATACCAATGCTTTTATGCGACATTAACCCTAAAATTATCAAAATTCTTCTTAGATTAAAAGAAAACAGAAAACATAAATAAATTGTAGATATTATTTAGATAAAATATCTATATTCACTGTTAACAGGACATGAGAGATTTTCTTAAAATCACGGCACTGGCAGAAAAATTTACAAAATAAATGTACAAAAAGAAGAAGAAGAAGAAAACAGCAATATATGTAAGTTTATTCGTTTCTCATATAATTTCTTTAACTTGTTACAATATAAGTTCAAATTAAAAAAATATAGGGTATGTATTAAAAAGATTAATGGACTATACCAATTAAATGACTATGTTGTGCAGTTTCCATCACACTGGTTACTACCAATACCATAAATGTTTTAATGTATTGTATTTCACCAAATAAACTTTTTACAGTTATTATCATTATTATCATTATATTATAGTACCAATTCTCTTATTTAATTTAGAATATAGTTGTTTGCTTGATAGCTTTAATTTGATTTTAATCTTTACATTATGTGTTTATTCTTTGTTTTATGTTGTTGCTCTTTTAGCTTTTAGTTTTTGTTAAAAACAAAGACCTATATGTATGTTCTGAAGCCTGATAATCAGGCACATATTGTAAGCTTTGAAACCGGTAGCCTAGGAATTCTACTAAAATAAAAACTTACCCAAGATTGTGAGCATTGACTTTTCTTCTAAGGTTACGTAATAAGCATGTACGGTCGCCGCCATAAAGTGTCGCGGCGCTTAGAAATCATTGTTTAAGTTTAAAACCATGTTTGTAGTAAGATAAAAACCACTTATCCTATTCAAAATATTCTTACTCATACGTAAATGTTTAAGTATTATAAAATTTTTGTTGAATTGTAATTCAATTAGATGTTTAAAAAAAAAGTCCAAAAATTACTAATTAAGGCACTTTTTCAATGAAAAATTGCAAATAACTTAAAAAGAAAGCATTTTTCGAAAAATTACCAACAATAAAAAAGTATGTATTACGTTATGGTACATCCAACAACATTTTATTCGAAGCGATTCGAGAAATAGATTTTTTGTTTTAAGTTATTTCTTAATAACAATTTCCGGCACACTTCGAAAAATAAAAGAAAATACATTTAAATTTAAAAAATTTATAGAATCAAATAAAAAAGGTTTAATTCGGTAGAAATATAAAAAAAATGAAGTCGGTAAATTCCGTTTCTAATCTTCTTTTCAGGGGTAAACCACTTGCCAATTATATTACAGTAAATAAATTTATTTTATTGACTGTATACATTACCATTATGTAACCAGTTTACGTCTGAATCTTTAGGAACAAATAAGACACTTTAACTAAACAAATATGATAATAATGATCCAAAATACTCAAACATATCGGAAAAATTACAAACACATATAAAAAAAACAAACGTGGATCTATACAGAAACAGATAACGCAAAAATAGATTTAGACGAAAAAACACAAAAAAGCATCTTTGCATCAATAAGAAAGAAATTTAAGTGCTCACAGAATAAAGAAAAGTAAATAGATATCAGAGGAGGTTCTTATGGAAGATCAACGAAGGGATATGGAACAAAATAAATAATGGAGTAAAATGCACTGTGACAATAGCAAGAGTTAATTAGTTAAACTACATGGTACAGAGAGAAACGTACGACGAAGACAAAGAATATAGTTGCTTAGGAACTAAAGGAAATGGTTTGAATGCTGTACTAGTGCAGAACTATTTAGAGCAGTCAGCAAGTTCCGCGTAACCATGATGATTTCCAAACTTCGATAGAAGATGAAACTTAAAAAAGAAGATATAAAATATAGTTAACCATCCTCGTATGTACTAAGAGACATACAAATTCGAACAAAAATTACATTATATTAGTAAAATTTGGTATACAGGCTTATCTTGGTAAATGATTAGAATTTTTGCCATTTACGTTTAGGTTTTCGTTCTTTATTGATTTTTTTTATTTGTTAACCACTAAAAATTTTAACTTTCATGTTTAGTATCAATCAAAATTTAGCGGTGTGCAGTTCCTGATTTTTTTGAAAATCGTTTACAATCCCTAGAGTACAAAGACGAGCAAATTTCCGTCAGCGAGTTTGACAGGAGGTGGAAAGTTGGCCTAAGATAAACAGAAATTACTTTTTTAAAAATTGCAAATAGGGTTAACAAAGGTTTAGATACTATGTTGAGACATTATCGGGCATGGCGTCAAGAAGTCGCAACACGAAAACCAAAGAAAGACGCGGAGCTGAATAACAGCAGAGCATTATTATCGTCGCTTGAGTTGATGGTTCTAACAGACCGCTTCTCTACTAACAGGTCTACTTTCAACTTTAAAACGCTGCAAAATCAATCTGTAGTCAACATTTTGCCCTAGAGCTCGAGATTTTAAGATCTATTCCCAATTGAACTAGTGTGGTAAAGATAAAGTAAAGATAGTGATGATATCCAACCTCCTATTGAAAGACGGCACTTACAGAAGAAGGAGACGATGGGTTGGAGACCTAATAATTTATAGCATCCTCCTTAAACTCTGTAAGCACTATTGGAGAGTTAATTGGGTTATAGAACAAGATTCTTACGAGGATAATAACTAACCAATCAGACGCAATCCCAGGTGCACCCAATAGTGCCCATGGTGCATTAACATAATATTATTTGATTTGCCTACAATTTAAAAACTGTAAGTTTTTAAATTGTAGAAAATATTTTTAAAATATAATAAGTTTTAATACGTGTTAGGATTTTTGGATCACTTAGTGTATAATATACATAATATTCCCCAGAAGTAGTTAAAATTACCTTTTATCTTAAAAAAATGTGTGAAAAAATCCTACGTAAAAAAATATAAAGTCTTAGGAACTCTTTGCTTATCCTTCGGGTGACTAACCTTTTTTTCTTACACGAATGACCAATGGGGGTCAGAAATGATTTAAAAAGGGGCAAACTCATTTATACCACCTACGTGACTAAAATTAAAAAATGCAGTAGAGGTCAAAAATTTACCAAAATATGGCAAATGTATTTATACCACCTACGTCAATAAAATTGAGAAATGCAATTAGAAACCTACGCTATGTATTACGATAACATAAATATTCCTTGACCATTTTATCCAAACTAACTTCTTCACCCTTTTATTTGTTATAGTCTAAAATAATGTAAGGTCTATAGGTTGTTTCTTCACCAGACACAGTTTAGGTCAGAATAATGCGTGCTGAGCAGCAGAACGCTCCTATTTTTCGGTACATAGTAAACTAAAATGGCATCTTTAGTATACAAAATTTTGCGTGCAATGTTCGCTCAGTTTTTGTCATGTATCAATTGTTCGAGTGTTTGAGATCATTGTAAAGTTCCTTCGCTAACAGTATCGAGATGAAAAAGTTGTCCGTGGTTATACACTATTTCTAGACCCTAATATATTTACTAAATTCAAAATGACATATTAAGCACTATTTAAGTGGTTTTGACATTATAATTATTACCTTGCTCTTTCTCTGATATGTAATTTGCCTATTTTTGTGTAGACTTGTAGATTCCAGCAGTAGACATTAGTCGAATCACACCATATTTAAATTTTTATGTCACATTTATCTGGCTTAGATTTCATGTAGAACCTAAATGGATATCTTCCACGAAAAGGCACAAGTGGTTCATCAATTCAAACATCAGAGTTGGTAGGTAGACCTTTTTACAGTTTGAGGCAAAAATGTATCTCTTGTATTGGAGCTAACTTATTCAAAGCGCGTCTTTCTAGGCGTGTTGCGAGAATCAAACTTAGAAATGAAAGTATATCATTCTGTAACGAGATATTCTTGCGCGGATAACAGGCTTCTTTAAAAGCTTTAAAAGCTTCTGTTGAAATATTATCAGTATTTAAATCTTCTTCTAATAATACATTCTCTTTTTTTGTATTAGTTCATCTTTCATGTTATCATGGATATCGCTTGCAGTAACTATCTGCCGTAAGTCAGTCGTGGTAAGATATTTCAAGCCATATATCATACACTTAACACTAAGAAATTATATATATATATATATATATATATATACATATATATATATATATATATATATATAGATATATATATATATATATATTATATATATATATATATATATATGCCAGGAAATAATAATAATGACTATCTTAAGTCAGTAACCTCGCAGGTCGCAACAGACACAGTCTAAAAATAGTTTGATAATGCGCAGTGCAAAATTACTCGGAATTCCCCTTAATAGACGGAAGGCCAAAGGATCATCTTTGACCCCAAATTCAGAAAATATTTTTATTAGTGAAATATAAGAAATTTTTTGTACAACATATGAGAATGGCTATCTAGAATGACATTAAAGTCAATTAAAAAAATTATGAAATGAAAATTAAAAATATTTCTGAATTTAATAAAGTCAAACATACATTGGCTAACACAAACACAATTTAAATTCGTGCCATTCTGAGAACATGACAGGATTTTATTGGGCCGTATACTGAGAAAGATGCAATGCTTTTTAGATTATGAAAATAGATTTGACAAAATAAAATAGGATAAATTTATAAAATAAATTCTCTCTGGCATTTAACATTTCGGTATTAAAAATATAACATAGAAAAACTTTGTAAGGGTTTGACAAAAAATAGTGATTAACGATGAATGGCTGAATTATTTATGCAGATGACACCATAGTTTTTGTAGATAATCTAAACAACTGACAAACAGTAATAAAACGTATACCTGAAGTCAGCATTAGATATGGGCTAAGCTATAAAAAATACCAAAATGAAAATTAGTAAACATCCCTTTCTAAACACGTAACTAATAATTTAACAAAAAAAGATCGAAAGTGTCGAGTATTGTACATACTTTGGCACAGATTTAAATAGCAATGGGGATTACTAAACAAAAATGAAAAACAGAGTCATGCTATACAGAATGAAAAGATGGACATTAACTGTGGCAACTACAAATTGGCTGGAGTCTTTCTTCATGTGGTGTGGTAGGCTTTTATTACGACGTATATGAGTCCTTGGCCGAATTACTAATTGGGAGGTCTTGCAAAGAAGAGGGAAGGAATATTAAATTTTCATCTATGAATATGTGAAATGTGATTAAAATATCTAGAACATATAATCAAAATTCAAAATACCGCTAAGGTATTCTACAAGAAAGGGTAAATGAAAAAAAGAGATATAGAAGAAACCGTATTTCCTTGCTGAAAAATTTACCAAACACCATACGACTATTAAGATCTACGATTTAATTGTTATAATTACCAGTATCCAAACGGCTAATCACCATAACAATACTAAGAGAATACTGATTATCAAAGATCAAGTACAGTATCGATCGTTCTTTTTACCGAGTCAGTCGTTAATTTCGTTAAAGGCCGAGCCCGTTCCTAATTACTTTGTGTTTGTATTTAACTTTTTACATATTAGACAAAAATTAAAAAGTGTTTACTGATAATTGATACAAAATAATATCGGTCCCCGATAGGGGACAAAAATTAACAAGGGACGTCTTTTATGACGATAGACACTGACATAAATAACAGTGATTCCAATTTAAGTGTTAATAATATCTAGTGAGAATAGTGATGTCCAGAAAACAACGAAGCAGTTGGAACCGAAAACATTCAATCAGATAAGTACAATGTGCAAAATATTTGGGTAGATATAGAAAGTACCGACAATAACAATTTGGGGAGATTGCATCCTATGACTGTTGGTCATATTCTTTTTAAAAAATTTAATCTTAAAAGCATTCTTGAAATTAAAAGTATAGGCCGAAACCGGATTAAAGTTTTATTAAAATCACTTCTAGAGGCGAATAATTTAGTAAATCATCCACAACTGAAATCAGAAAATTTAAGAGCATTTATACCGAACCATTTACTGGAAGTTAAAGGGCTAATAAGAGACGTGGATACTCGTTATGATATCGACTATCTCATGGAAAATATCGAATCAGACTCACGCGTTACTAACATATATAGGTTAAATAGGAAAGTTCAAAAAGAAGACAAAACAGTCGAATTTGTACCCAAAAAATCTATTGTCGTTACTTTTGAGGGGAATATTTTACCAAATAGAGTAGCTTTTAATCGAGTATTTTTTCGATTGAACAATTTGTAGAAAGAGTAACCCAGTGTTACAAATGTTTAAGATATGGGCACGTATCTAAACAGTGTAACAGCACTGAAGAAAGGTGTATAAATTGCGGTGAAATTAAAGACGATAAACACAATTGTGATAGAAATTTGATTTTTTGTATACACTGTAAAAGCAGAGACCACGTATCTATCTCAAAAAAGTGTCCCTCTTATGACAATCAAAAAAAAAAAAATTAAAAATATAATGATAGAGCAAAAACCTCATTTAAGGAAGCCAAAGACATAATCTGAAAATTCCTTATCCAGTTTAGTAAGTCACAACTCCTTTTCACCTCTAACAAATTATGACAAACATTTTCCAGAACTTCCTAACAACGAACGTATATCATTATCTCGGCCAAATCGTAATCAAATCTCTTCAAATTTCAATGACAATCAAAATAATTCCTTTTCCCAACACACTAATGCGAGTGCTAGACCTCCAACCAAAAAGAAGAGAAAATCAAACTCTCCCACTATCCAATCACCTGTTCAAAAACCATTATTTCCATTCACGTTTGGACCTTCACAACCTTTGACAATGAATTCAAATAAACTAAACTACTGTAGTTTGGAAATCAATAAAAGTAGTATAGCTAGCAATTTATCGATTTTTATCATGGACTTTATTAATAAAATAATTTCAAGTAACAATAAACAACCTATTGATATTAACGTAATTACAAATAGTATAGAACAGGTATTGGAGGATACTTTGAAAAACCAATAAAATTCAATACAAAAACACGCAATTTAAATATAATGCAATGGAATGCACGTTCTGCTATAGGTAACAAAAATAGTCTGGTACAATTTCTTTTTGATAAAAATATCGACGTTGCGCTTATAAGCGAAACTTGGTTTAAAAAAAATCAATAATATAGTTTTGGTGGTTACAATGTAATCCGCAATGACAGAAACGATGGCCATGCTGGTGTGGCAATTTTAGTACACAAATCTCTTCGATTTGTGGAACAAAAGATCAATATAAATTACAATGAAAATATTTTAGTATGTGCTATACAAGTTATATATGGAACTTTATCGTTAAATTTTGTATCTATTTATAAACCTCCAAAAATACAAACAATATATGAAGAATGGATAAAAATTTTTGAACAGTTTGATGGGCCTTTAATTATAGGTGGTGATTTTAATGCACACCACTCTATATGGGGCTGTCATAATAATGATACCACAGGATAACAACTAATAAGTGTCGCAGATGATTTAAATTTAACGGTTTTAAACAATGGAGGACATACGATCTTAAGACGTCCTGATCAACAGGATTCAGCAATTGATGTAACCTTTTGTTCACCTGAAATAGTAAGCAAAACATCTTGGAATGTCATCTCTGATACTCTAGGATCAAATCACTATGTCATTTCTATAGAATTAATTTTTGAAATTAATGAAAATAAAATATCTCCTAAAAATAAATGGAATATTAAAAAAGCCAATTGGGCGTTATATACCTCAACGATTCAGATTTTGCATGAGACGAACATCGGTCACTCGGATAATCTAACAGAACAGTACTCATTCTTCATTAATAATATAAATACGGCCGCAGTAGCAGCAATACCCCAATATAAACATTATAAATTTAAACGGAACCCACGCCCTTGGTGGAATATTGATTGTGAAAATATTATTAAACAATGAAAATTGGTTTTAATAAATTACAAAAAAAACACTAATTTTGAAAATAACCTTCAATAGCAGGAGATCTCCGCTAGAACCAAAAAAACATTAAAAAATATAGCAAAAAAGCATTGGATTGAATAGGTCTCTTCCCTAAATAAAAAATACACCAGCTACAACTCTTTGGAATCAAGCTAGAAAAATTTACAAAAAACCATTATCAAAATTAAAATCTTTGGATCAAAAATGGATCGATGACTTTCTTATTAAAGTTGCACCACCAACTGCAAACCCTCAAAAATCCAACTACATAGATTCAACCCCTTCCGAAAAAAATCATTTTCTAATAAAACCTTTCACTTACAATGAACTAATTTTCGCTTTAAATGATCGTAAAGATAATTGTCCAGGATACGATCATATCAAATACTCCATACTTATTAACCTTACAGAAAGAGCAAAGCATTTTCTATTAGACCTTTTAAATCGGATAATTCAAGACAATTCTGAGTTAGATTTTTTTAAAGACATCATTGTTATTCCGATTCTAAAGCCTGCAAAAGATCAAAATTTAGCAGAATCTTATCGACCCATTTCTCTCTTTTCTTGTGTATTTAAAACTTTGGAACGGGTGTTAAAACATAGACTAGAATGGTGGGTCCATACCAAAAAATTACTACCAAATAATCAGTTTGGATACAAACGGGGATGTGAACTTTAGATGCTCTAGCTAAACTTGTAACGGACATACAGAGTAACTTTTCTAGAAATAACTATTTGCCTACTTTATCTCTAGATATAGAAGGTGCTTATGACAGTGTGTGTTTACCTCGATTAAAAGACAAAATGATCAATCAATTTCAAATACCCACAAATCTGGCACAAACCATAATTAATTTCTACACTAATAGACGCTTATACGTTAGAAACTATAAAAATGAATTTCTTGGACCACGTTATAATAGTTGGGGATTACCCCAGGGATCAGTCTTAAGCCCTTTTCTTTTTAATTTGTATACTGCTGATTTTCATAGCCTTAATATACAAAGTATTACTTACAAAACAATCCAATATGCTGATGACTTCCTAGTCTCTAGAAAGGACTAGATATTAACCTTCCCTTACAATCTTAAGAAAATTACATGAACATTTCTCAAACTGGTTTTGTGAAAATGGTTTTAATTTATCCACTAATAAATCAAACGTGTGCATTTTTTTACGTCATAATATTCGGAACATAAGTACTATTTTATTAAATGGCCAAAGTTTAAATTTCTGTAAGTCAATAAAATATCTAGGTATGTTTCTAGATCAAAAGTTAACATGGAAAGTACACATCGAGTATATGCTTGACAAAAGCAATAAAGGTCTCAATTTTTTAAAATTAATTTCTAAAACTTGGTGGGGTGCTGACGTAGAAACAGTTTTGCTTTTTTTACAAATCTTACATCAGATCCATTCTGGACTATGGATGTATACTTTATGGATCAGCAAGTAAAAAATTTTTAAATAAAATTGATGTATTTCAACGGACTGTTCTATGTACCTGTATGGGAGCAATGAAGTCTACTCCAATAGCTCCATTGCATGTTGAAGCTTTAGAACCTCCTTTAAATTTTAGACGAGATTATCTAAGTGAAAAATTTGTAGTGAAAATTTCATATATCAACAATTCTTTATATTCTGGCATGAGCTGAATAAATACCGAGGATCTAACAAACACTTACTGGATTCATAAAAACTCACCAACTCTTTGCACGGCCTTTAGAGCCATGTGTAACAATAAGTATACCAACAGTATTAGCAACCTTGATAATAACGACTATTTCGCATTTTTTAATAAAGCTGATATACATATACTAACATATTATAGTACTCCATTATTAGATTAATGCATCTTAAATTCTTATATAAAAAAATGGCCCATGGCAACTGTAATCTATACAGATGCATCCAAAACATCGGAAGGTACCGGATGTGCTTTCTACATTCCATCCAAGTCAATGGAAAAAATGTTTAAACTAACTCTCAATTACTCAATTTTTAGTGCTGAAGCACTTGCAATTCTTGAAGCCTTGAAATATTTCGACAATTTAAACAATAATGCAGTTTTAATAATCTCCGATTCATTATCAGTCTTATTATCTCTCAAAAATACAAAGTTGCCCAATTATAATTCTAATCCTTTTATTTACCAAATTAAGAACATGCTTGTCAACCTTAAAAATAAAAATAAAACTACGAATTTTATTTGGGCAAAGGCTCATGTTGATATAAAACATAATGAGCATGTTGATTCTATTGCAAAAGCTGCAATAACCTCGACAGCTGAAATTTTACCAGATGAGAGAATTTGTGTTCCTCATGCTTTTCTTATCTCTAAAAGAAATCAAATAGATTGTTGGAATACTTTATGGCAAACTTTTTGCAACCACTCAACAACACAAAACGTGCATATACAACCACACATCCCTAACTCCAGATGGTTTAAGAATTTCAATACCGCTCGTAAATATACAACAACTTTAATAAGATTGAGATTTGGCTTGTTATCCTGTTCATCTTGCTCATATCAAAATATACAATTCAGACTTATGCGAAACCTGTCAAGAACAAGGAGATCTTAACCACATCTTTTTTAAGTGTTCCAAATATCTTCAGCATTCAGGAACTCTTTTAAACCACTTACAATATTTGCAAATATTTCCTCCATATCAAATAAATAACCTGTTGGCTACTAATAATAAGAAAGTCTATGATTGTTTGATTAAATTTATACATAGTGCAAATGTGTGTCTGTAGTCAATCTTAGCTAAGCTCGTTAACCTTTGTTTTAACCCAATTGTTATTTTACCTTTCTTTCCGTGAACTATTGCTAGTAGGGTCTTAAACAAATGTCCTGATGGGTCCCTGGACGAGAAGTGAGTATCCCTGTTTTTCCTTATATTTGTTTTATCTTGATATAATTTTCTCTTTTTATTTGATTCAGTTATAGGGATTTTATGATGTTTTTGACTCGAATAGACACACTTTTTGCACTATAGATTATACAGTTATGTATGTATACACTTGTATATGTACACTTGTGTATGCACTTATGTGTACATGCATACACTTTTTTTTAGTATTAACTATATTGGAATATTGATATTATTAATTTTTCTTTTATTATTTCTCATTACGTAATTACTACGCTAAGTGTTAAAGCCACAAAAAAATGTCAAGTGGTTTACAAGGTCAGTCTCCGTCATGGTCTTGTTTCATAAAAATCATTTTTTTTGTGGAGTTCAATATTGGAGATACTTAGTTAACAATTTTCATGTTTTATAGAGTTTATTAATAATACTGCTTTATGTTTTAATTTCTATGGCTTTTTATTTTATTTGTTCGATAAAAACCCAAACTTATATTAGAGTACTTAGTATTTGAAAACAGCTATGACAGTACAAGAACTTCCAGTTATTATTTTATTTCAGGGGCAGATTGTATCATCTACTCTAAAACTTCTTATATCGTCATATTCGTATTTCAAATGTGTTTTATGGCATCAAGGTCCGTCAAGAAAAAGAGTTATGGAAAATAGTCACATCTGTCATGTTGTAATATGTGATAAAAATATATAATAAATATAAAAGTATTATTGAAAACACCTCGGGGGCACCTTATAATGGGTTTTAGCACTGAATTCACATACCTTTAGCCTGCTAAATTTTGTTTTATTCGTAAAACAGTTATTTGTGCCATCATAATCCCACCTTAAAACATAAAAGTTCGCAAGTGAGTAGAGACTGTCAGCTCGGAGTCAACCTTGTCGTCCAAGATCGATCAAAACTTAACAACGCTGGTAGTCTTATCAAATGCCACTTATTTTTTTATTTCAGTATATGGCATTTTGATAATTCTCCAGTAATGGAGAATTCACCTTAAATTGTCTTACAATTTTAATTCTTACAATAATTTTAGCCACTGGAACTTGTCTTAAGAATACTGTATGAAATACTACTAAGTTTTCTTGCTATTTACTATTTACCAGGATACTCCTACTGTCCATGCAGATTCTGTTTGTGGTATTCTTTGCTCCACCAAAGTAGTATATCCTCTGTTTGATACGTCTGATAATCACACTTTGTTGTTAAAAAGGAATTTGTTTAAAAAATCAATAAAAATGACAATTTTTCTAACACACAATTTTATTTGTAAACAGCAAACTCAATAATAAAGAAAGATCTGATAATCTGATGTTATCTGATTTTTTAGACTCAATAGTTTTTATCAGTGAGTGAACCTGCAATTCTTTAGGATTTCAGTGTTGCATTTGTTTTTTCGTTGATTAAAAATACATGGTAATTCCATATAAGTTTGGGAGTGTATATTATATATGTAACTGATCAGCTTATGTCTAAAACTAATTGTTATAAAATTAGAAGTCTTTTTTAAAACCACAAATATAAATAAATATTTAAGTCATAATAAAAATTAAATGTGTTTGTTCTAATTGGATATAATAAAGTATCTGTTATTAACAAATTTTAATCATATATGATCTGGGCATAACTGTTTCTATGACAATCCATGATTTAGTAAAATAAGAAAAAATACTCGTGTTGTGAAGAATTTCATTATATGTAGTCATATGTTTGCCTAAATAAAATCGATACATATAAGCATATAATATAGAATTTTTCTTAGAGTTTTGAGCTATAAAATGTTTAATTAAATATTAAAGCTTTTATTACCTTATATATACCAAACTTATATACCAAACCTTATAATTTTAACAATCAAACCCTTCGAAAACAAGCGTTTTACGGTATAAATATCTGAAAAGATAATGTAAGTATAACGTAACGTATATCATATATCTGTAAAGATATGTTGACCACAATGGTGATTGTAACTGTAACGTTTGCCTACAAAGCACAACCGCCCGAAGCTTATGTCTCTCGGTGGGATCTTTGCTAATATTCCTGGAAACATGTTTTGCTTTGACTTTAGTTTGTGTGTAGTTTCCAAGCTTTGTTTCTTACACATACAAAGCTATCTCGTAAACTTTGAGATGAACCTTTCTTCAAAACAAAATAAAGCATATCAGGGTTGGATTTGTGGAAGTCCAAATCCTAGAAGAACCAGTAATATTATTATAATATAGTAATATATTTTTCCAAAAGGTTTAATTTGAATTAGAGTCACATTACGGAGTATCCCAAATTTATATACATATACAGGGTGCGCCAAACCTCAAGCTTTCTTTGATTACGGCTAAACTATGAAGTATATAAAAAAATGTTTAAAAAAAACTGATGTATATCAATAATGTATATAAGAACAAATGAATAAACACAAGTTTTGTTTTCTTTAATAAAACACAATGTTTATTAAAGCATTTTTAAATGTATTTGTTAAAAATATGAAGAATTAATATAAAATCTTGAAAACCTCAAGTTATTAATTTTTAAAATATTTCTTTTTGAAGAAAAATGGTAATATTTAAAGAGCTGTGAATTAAATTACTAAGATAATTTTTCTACTGTTCTAACAACCATTCAAATTTCATCATTTTGTGTCATGTGGAACAATTTCACCCCATCATGTCAACATTAGACTGATAATTGCATTTAGTGCAATTTTCAATCTCTATGACAACACGATTGAGTTTGACAACTTCATCCAAATAAATTTCAAATTGTCAATAGCAACGAATCTAATGTTAACTTAAATTTTAATAATTGTACTTTCACTAACTGTACTTTTAATAAATAAATGTTTCGTTATGTTGAGTTATGATTTTTTTTTTTTCGAAAAATTATCCGCCGAATATCCCTCGGACATTGATGAATGCCTCATAATTTCATGACAAATTTCTCAAGCTCGTTGCTTGGTAACAGCTTTTCAGGAACGAGCTTTCGATTGTCATGAAATTATCTCGTCTGTTATCAATGTCCTAGGGATATCACTACTGATAATTAAAATGTAAGCAATATGTAAAAAATTTTATAGTGTAGTGATATTTTTAAATAATTTAGTTTATTTATATTTATATTTAAAATCCAGCTATAGAATATACAGTGCGATTACTATTTTAAAATACAAAATTTTCTCATTTTTTAAATGTAACACTCTATATATTTGTATTGTGCTTTGTAGAAAACATCACAACCTTTCTTTGGTATAAGGTTTTGCATGCCTAGCATGTTTCGTCTTTTATGCATTTAGGGAAAAACTGTTAATTTTATGCATATGCACATTTTTATATACTCCTCACAAAAATTTATCCGCACTTTTATAATTATTATATTTCGAAGATATATAATGCTCCTCCTTTAAACCACTCGATTTCATCTTAATAGGTGTCCAAACTATTTTAAACCTCTTCTTTCTATTCAGTTAATGATCGTTTCTGTAGCATTCATGCTACAGAATCTTATAGATTCGTTGCTCTTTCTTTCCAGTCTTGATGTTCTAGCACTTCTTCTCAAATAATCCATTTCAACTGCCAACAATCTTCTCTTTAGGTCTGCATTAATTGTTCATACTGCAAATCTATAACAAAGAACTGATTCAACAATGGTTGAATAGCCCTATTCTTTTTTTGTTCCTTTTGAAAATAATTGATATAAGGTTGAATGCTAAAATAAATGAACTTTGAAAGATTAAAGCAAATATCGAGCACAAATTTAATAACCAAGTTTTGCCCAAGTACTTTCGCTTTCCACAGCATCATCAGGGGAATTTTGTCAAATTTGGGCTATCCAGCAAGCGCAGAATGTAGTAAACATGAAATTGGACATAAATTTTACATAACACTACATTAAAACAAGGACAAACAGTTTAAAATAATTTAAAATTATTCTACGCTCTACATTCTTGTCAGCAACAGGAGAGAGGCTTCTCTCCTGTTGTTCATTCCTCATTCTGCGCCTGCTGGATAGCCCAAATTTGATGAAATGCCCCTCAAGATGCTGTGGAAAGCGAAAGTACTTGGGCAAGATTTGATTATTAAATTTGTGCTGGATATTTGCCTTAATTTTTGTAGTTTCTTTCGAAAATGTTACGATCCCACCTTAAGGAGTTCAGACATCCTAAAATTGTACGTCCCTGGTTAGTTCGGTGTTTACACTCGGATTCTCCTAAGCCGTTCTTATCAATAAGTGCACCTAAATATTTAAATTTTTTCACTTGTTTGATTTCCACGTCCTCGTCTATCAACGCTTCAAACCTTGCATATGAATTGGTAACTGCAGTAACCGAACATAATTATTTAAATATGTCATGCATTAAATGATATTGCGCTCGAAAATAACATCTACTGTATTCGTGAAATATATAAAGGGTGCCATACACGAGAATGTACAAAAGCTACAGAAACAAAATACCAAAAGAATTAGATATTATCGAAAAAGAATTAAAAAGTACCATAGAAGAAAGTCAAAACAAAATCTTAGAAAGCCTGAACGATAAAATTAAGTAATAATTATTGATTAATTTGAATGAACGTACATTATACTACACGTATATAAACCCACCACTTGAAAAGTGGTAAGTTTATTGATCAAAAGTTAGAGAAAAAGACAAAGAAGGTGGCTACTTCATCTATTTATTTAAAGACGTTTCGCTTTCTAGTCAGAAAGCATCATCAGTTCATCTAAAAAGAACAATATTGCAAAACCAAACATCTATAGAAAGATTAATACAAATATGCTACCTCAAAAAGACATGTAGCAGTCAAAGGTATAACATGTTAATAGCTTGAGACATTAAATGGTTTAATGTCTCAAGCTAACATAATAAACGTTATTATGTTAGATTCTTAAAAGCTTTTACTGCTTAAAGCTGTGTACTAAATCTTACCATTAATAATGCTGTAGAAAAGAAGTGTTATTGTATGATGTGGGATAAATCTTTTGCTGACAAAAATAGTAACGAAATATCGTCAGTCTTATTGAAATAGGGAAAAAAAGTTGTTAGAAACTATAAAACAGAGACCTTAATAATTTGGTCAGACAACTGTTTACGTCAAATCAGAAATATGTGGATGGCATGTAGATTGCAGTTAATAACTTTCTTCTTATAAATGTTTGCCTTTTAAAAATAATTATTCACTATTCAATTAAATTTCATACGCACATGGAAGCAGATCATGTTTACGGTGTAATTAAACGTACTCTAAAAAAGCAACCGGCATTAAATATTAAGTAACACCGTGGGATTGGCACCAGTGAATAGCATTCGTAGTAGCTACAGTTTTGAATATGAAACTAAATGCTTTAAAAACTCATTTTATTATATCTTCACAAACTCATTTTTGGCTTACATTTGTTAGCAAAAAAAAAACTGAAAAGCAAAGTTTTCTTATGTCAATCGGCAGTGTGGCTAGAAGTATATAGTGGTATCCCAGGTCTGCTTTATTACAAATCAGAATTTAACAATACACAACTAAAAACGGCGATTTCACGTAGAAATTCAAGACAAAGCGTTGCACCATTTCCATACAAGCTGTTTACTCTCCGCAATGTACCTAAAGGTATAACTGCAAAACATCAACATCTTTTAAAGATATGTGACTAGATACCGTTTCAATTTAAAACTTTAATAAAAAAAAAATGGTAACAGCTCAGCTAGAAAAATAAAACGTTGATTCAGAAGACTGAATTTCTTAATTATATTATATTTTTTATGTAACGTTTTTTGGGTAGATTTGGAGTGAAAACTTTTATTGTATCTTCTTGTTTTGATTTTTTGAACATTCGCAAGTGTCAATGTTGCTCACGTACAATAAATGTTCGATATTTATGTAGCTTATTAGTTCAATTAGTTATTTAATTAAATTGTAACAAAACCAAATATGCATTTTTATTTTATTTTCATTAAACACATTTTTTATATACATATTATAAAATTTTAAACTTTGTTTTCTCGAATAGAAATTGAGATTAAATCCGAAAGTTGTTCTGAAAGATTTCCGCGGTTAGTACAATTAAATCTTAAGCTAAGATTATTGCTATTACAAAAATTATTATTAAACTTAAAAGGATTCGGGTAGAATTGCGTCGATTATCTTTGTGTCGAGCTTTCGACATCCACTCTGATGTCTCCATCAAAGCTATCGAATTCTCAGTTTCCCGAGCCCCCAGACACTACTACACGGGACACTAATCGTAGTCTGATATATAACATTATCTCTAATCTAATAGTAGTGCATTAATTAATGTTCAGTGTAGTAATATCTGGGGGCTCGGGAGACTGAGACCTCGGACGCCCTGAAGAAGACATTACAGAGGATGTCGAAATCTCGGCGCAGTGATAATCGACACGGTCCAACCCGGAAGCCTGTTGAGTTTAATAATAAATCTATATAATGTAGCTGATTTATCTAAAGCTGTAATATTTTATAAAACTGCAGTAGATCGCAAGTGGCAATATTATGCGTAGATTACCAAGTGACTCCAAAAACATATGGTACCCATTTACTAGACATGTTCAAGCTGATACAGAGTTTTAGAATTCTGACATAGGTATTATGAATGAATGGTAGATGCAGAATGAATCAATTGGCTGTAGTATTACTAGTTTTAACAGATGGTTTTCGAACAAAAAATATGTTGATGTTTGGGTAAAATGAAATTCCCTAATAATTACAAATAAAAGTCGCTTACTTTAACACTCGTAATGTAAAAACGTAAAATACTTTAATAATAACATGGATTGTGTTTAGTTTTTTTAATAGTTCACAAGATATTTGATAAATATGTATTGGTTAACTTTAGGTATAGAAAACCTTTTGTTTCTTTTTATTTTTACAAGGAAATATAAACATAATAAGAAATATTACATTTTATCATGTCTTTTTTATCGTTATATATATAATTGAAAAAATTCATCCCGGTCCTATTAAAACATGCAAATTATGTTCTTCTAAACGAAAGCTTGGTTAAACAACGGGAGAAGCAAACATTTATGCATTTAAAATTGATGTATAATGGGAAATTCAACAGAGTGAATCTTTAATTAATACCGAAGTAGTAATTGTAATAGAGAAAGCTGCAATAGTAAACAAGTTAATTTTGTGCTTTGTTAACTTCTGGTAATGAAAGCTACTTAAACAAACAGACGGTTTCGTTACGTTCGTGCTTGTTAAAATAAGGAATGATATTTATGTATATAAATCGTTATTACAGATGATGAGATGATAGGTATTTTTTTTTGTCGGGCCCATTACCTTTCAAAACCTTTGACATAACTATTTTTTTTCCAAAATAGAGGAACAAAAATGATCCCAAATAAAAAAATTTGAATAAATTATTTAAAAATAATAATTTATTTAGAAATTGAAAACTAGGCAATTAAAAAAATGTAAGAAAGTTATTATAATAACATATGACTTTAAACCAAATATGTTTACATGTGTAAATAATGGTTTTGTAAATTTAATGTTTTGTATTGTAATTTACTTTAAGAATGCTTTGACTCGCGGATAAAACAAATTAATTCAAGAATAAATTTAACATCACAGCTTTTATCAAAACCAACACTAAACGTTGTAAGCTAAAAATCATGCCTATACATCTTATTCTTACGGTTGTAAGAAGAAGACAAAATAATCCTAGATTGTAGACGTGTTAAGCCTGTGTTTTTTTCTTTTTTTCTTATTTCTTTCTCGCCCATTGTATATACAACCTCAATATGAGTCACACGATTTACCAATAAAATTCGTAAGATGCGTCTCTAATACACCACATCTCGAACGCCTTGAATTTTCCCAAAAAAGCTATAGAAAGAGTTTAAGCTCCTTCTCCGTATAATACTGTAAAAAATACATAGCATTTAATGATAGAGATTTCGGTTCAAAGTGGTAAATCGTGAATTCTGAAACTAGACTTTATCCTTACCTGATTTTGCTTTCCTTATTCAGTGTTTTATTTCAGTATAGTAATTTTATTTTGGGTGTTTATTCTAGCTGGTATATGTAACTGTTCACCCTGTAGGTTGTTGGTTAACCAAAAGCAGTGTATTTATGGTTTATCTCTTACTGATTATCCTGTACTTTGTTTTTTCGTGTTTAATTCATGTTCTCTACTTATATCTTATATGCGCAACATTATTTTTTGCAAACCATCCAAGCTATCTGCAAAAACTACTGCATCGTCAGCATATCTAATGTTGTTTAGACGCACTTTAATGACTAATACGCCTTCCTGTAGTTCTCTTAGTACTTGCTCGAAGATATGTTTAGAGTACATGTTAAATAACAACATGGACAAAATGCATCCTTGTCTCAGTCCTCTATCTATAGAGATTGCCCCTGTCAACTCGCCTTTAATGTTGTCAGTTTGATTATAATATAAATTATATATAAATAATAAGTCTATTTTATAAATTGTATATAATTAATATGTCTTTCTAAACAAGACAATCGCATGGATTTTTTCAGAAAAGCTGAGTAACATGGAGCAATCATATGATCCAGAAGAATCACTCCAGAATATATGCGAAACCTTTAACAACATTAGAGAAGAACATCTAAAAGAAAATAAAAAGAAGAGGAAAATTTGGATTAATGAAAATATACTGCAACTCATGGCAGAAAAAAGAAAATCAAATAATAACAAAATAATGTTCAAATATTCAGAAACAAATAAGAACCAAAATACGAAAGGCTAAAGAAAATTATTTAAAAACACAGTGTGAGCAGATAAAGTTGTTGAAACAAAAACACAATACATTTACTATGCACCAAAAGGTAAAACAAGCAGGTGGACTTCAAAAATCCAACACAGCTAACAAACTGTAAGATCAACAGGGGAACATTATCATAGATAAAAATCAAGAAATATCCATATGGGCCAAATACACACAAGAACTTTTTGATGATGATAGGTAGATGATAGGCACTGAAGAGGAAGAAGAATAAATCTTTGTCATTTAAGTCTTCTTCTTTCAAGAAGATTATGAGCTTTTTTTATTAACCAGAGCTATTATTCTCTGGGTATCCATAAGTTTTAGAAATTCTGCGCACAATTGGTGAGGCCCTAGAGATTCACATATTTAATTTTTTTAATAGCTGACGTGACTTCTTTGATATTAATCGGGAGTCTTGTTTGGCACTTCGTGTCTTAAATAGTATTCTGCCTTTTATCTGCAAAAGTTACTTCCACATATTTCTGGTAAGTGCCTATTCTCTACTTTACATTTAACAGTGGTTTGCCTTGTTTGTCTGCCGAACACCCAATTCTTCTAGTCTTCAGGACGTTTAACTTTTTTATGAATAAACCGTGTTTATGTTGCAATATCTATATTCCTGCAAATTGTTCTCGTAACCATAAATTATACGATAATCTAATTGCTTTTTTGATCTCTTTGTTTATGCTTTTGTAAAATGTTGTATTTTGATCCTTAGCTCCCTTTTATCACATCTAAAACCTTATTTGTTATCCACGATTTTTTGTTTATTTTAGAACGATTTAGAACGATTTTTGAGGATGATGTCACTACTCGATGAACCAGTTGCGAAAGTAGTCGGTTTTATTGTTGAAATCATGAAGAATTTTGTCATCGGAAACTAATTAGTGTAGCAGCCAAGGAGAACTACTAATCGGCGTCTGAACAAGAAAACATTATTTTCAGATATAGTTTTAAAAACCGGAAAATTTTGGCTTAATTCGAATGAGATTTGGTTTAAAAGAAGGTGAGTAGGCTATGCAGTGAGATTCTAAATATGTCAAGTAAGATAATCACCGGTTTATTGCTGTATTTCATTGCGTGCTTTTAACTAAAAAATAAGCACTCGAGCTTTAAAGAATTATATAGTTATTAACCAGGACAACCCGAGACCCATTATAGTTGAAGTTTGTGTAGAACAGTTTCTGTAGGTATTTGGGGCCAGTTTTCCCTCTCATCTAAAAATCAATTTCGTATGTAAATTTTACAGGTATTACCAATACTTTCTTTGTCTACGACTACCTCTCCGTTGTCATTAACTGTGTGTACTTACACTTTTGTTTTTACATTTGCCTGTAATTTCTCTTGCCTTTTTATGCACGTTGAAGTCGTCGTATTTACTTTGTAGAATTTCGATTTCTTGGCATTTTTTTTTCCAGTTCTTTCTGTTTGGCTTCTCTGATCTTTCTCTGTATATCTCGTTGTAATGTTTTATACATTTTTTTATACAGATTTTCCTTTTTTCTTTCATCAGTTGCAGAATCTCTGTCATTATCCATGTCTTACTCGTATATTGTTCGTTCTTCATAAAATTGTAAAATTGTCTTTAATGTTATCTATCGTTTTATTAAGGGATTCTGTCTATTTTTCTGTGCTTTTCGTTGTTTTATCAATTTCTTTGACTTTTCTATTTATTCCTTTGCTACTTCTTTTACTTCATTACATTTCAGTTTTTTCATGTCATGTTTTTTTACAGTTTTTAAGCGTTTTTTTACCTTGGCCTTCGGATTTCCGAAGTGGAAATTGAAACGTCAATAAACGTATATTAACCTTTAATTGTAGCTTATTCCCGGATAGTAATTAGTTTAAAATGCCAATAGCTTTAGAACAATATGTATGTATGTATATATATATATATATATATATATATATATATATATATATATATATATATATATATATATATATATGTATATATATATGTATATGTATATATATATATATATATATATAATATATATATATATATATATATATATATATATTATAATGTTTTTATTAATTCTAATTTATTGTTCTTATTTATTCTTATTGTTCTCTACTAAAGGTTCAATATTTATAACACAAATTTATCAAAGTCTTTATTGCTACTAATTTATTTTACCTTATTCCCGGTAGATAATTCTTTATCTACCGTATCCATTTCTACCTGCTAGTATCCAGACTTCAAATCCAAAGTAAAAAATAATTTACTTCCAGCCAATGTGTCAAATGTGTCATCAATCCGAGTCAGAGGATAACTATCTTTCTTGGTAACGTTGTTCAGCAAACGGTAATCCACACAGAATCTCGTTCTTCCGCCTTTCTTCTTAACCAGGACCACCGGAGAGACCCATGGGCTCGTAAAAGATTCTATCACCCATTCTTTCTTCATTTCCTGAACAATCGTTTCAGCTTCCTTTCTTTTCGCCTGTGGTAATCGTCGGGCTGTTTGACGAATTGGCTTAGCATTACCAGTATCAATTTTATGCTTACCAACGGTAGTTTTTTCCGTCTTTCCTCCTTTCGGTACGAAAATATCACGATACTGCCGACGAAATTCCCTTAATTTCCTTTTCTAAATCTGATTCAAAGACTGTCCAGCAACTGCAACCATTTGGTCAAATTTGTCGTTGGAATTATCAGATATTGTCGTCTGACATGTTACGGTTATGGATGTCACAGGTACATAAGTTCCTACTTTTGTCTCTTTCTTGATGGTCACTGGGTAGTCATTTACATTGATAAGTCTCACAGAAATTTCTTTAGCCGAAGTCACCAATTTATTTCCAATTATGTTTCCACGGCCAACTTCGTCGTCATGGTTTAAAGGCTCCATCATAAGGTGCCCGTTCGTCCACAATTCCCTGTAGACGCGCTACTATTATCGTCTCAGTTGCAGGAAACGGCTGTATCTTCTTTAACGGCTGCTTGCATAGTGTTGTCATCATGTGAATGGAGAAATACCTCCTCGTTACCAACTTTGATTACCTTATTCTTAAAATCCAATTGTATCCGAATGGACGTATTCATTACGTCACGAGCTAATCGTAATGTTCTCTGCATTTGATGATCACGAAGACTATCAATAAACGTTTGAACGGCCAACTTTTCCATCATGTCTTCGGGAGCTGTTGGATAAGCATATCGTACTAATCTGGCAATTTCTACCTCATATTCTTGAAAAACCTCATCTTTCTTTTGTCTTCGATTTTTAAGATGTGACTGATATACATGCTCCAAATATTCGTGGCCAAATCGCATATTTAACCTCTTCATATTCTTGGACGATACAGTACTCCTAGCTTCTAGTCAAGAAGATCTGCAAACACTACTTGATAGTGTCGTTGAGAGTTGCAGGGAGGCAGGTCTGGATCTTAACATAAGGAAAACCAAAATACTTGTAATAAGTAAACAACAGAATATAAAACCGTCTATATATGTAAATAATACCAAACTTGAGCAAGTTGATAAAATCGTCTACCTTGGACAGCAATTAAATTGTAATGCAGAAAATCACGGCGAAATTAGATCCAGAATAGAGCAGGCTAGAGCTGCTTTTAAAAGGATGTCCAAGGTGTTATGTAACAGAGACCTAAAATTTGCATTAAGGATCCGCCTACTTCGCTGCTACGTGTTCTCGGTCTTACTTTATGCTGTCGAGTCCTGGACTGTGAATAAAATCGATCTAAATCGCCTTGAGGCTTTCGAAATGTGGTGCTATAGAAGAATTTTAAAAGTTTCCTGGGTGGAGAAGATTCGTAACTCCACAATACTTGAACGTCTCAGCAAGACCACTGAGATCATAAAAAGCATCAAGCGGAGAAAGCTGGAATATTTCGGACATGTAATGAGAGGTCCCAAATATAGATTGCTACAAAATATCATGCAAGGAAAAATAGCAGGCAAACGCAGTCCAGGACGAAGAAGAACCTCATGGTTGAAGAACTTGCAAGATTGGTATGGTGTAGATACAAGCATGCTATTTAGGGTGGCAGTGAATAAAATTAAAATAGCTATGATGGTAACCAACGTTCTGAAAGGACATGGTACATGAAGAAGAAGAATATTCTTGAAGAACCTCATCTTTCTTTTGTCTTCGATTTTTAAGCTGTGACTGATATACATGCTCCAAATGTTCGTGGCCAAATCGCATATTTAACCTCTTCTTGAGTTGTTCGAAATCATCTGTCTCCTCTACGGCTATGGTCTGAAGCACATCTGAGGCATCTCCACGAAGAGCGATAGTCAGGTTTACATCCTTTTCTATTTAAGACCATCCATTCGCTCTTGCAGCTAATTTGAACTGTTTCATGTAGTTATTCCATGACGATTTTCCGTCGAAAGTTGGGACTTTAACATGAACAGAAACTCCACTTCCTTCAAATTTCGGCCGTGTTTGCAACTTACATTTCGTCTCGTCTTCTTTTGTCTCTACTGTAATTGGATTGATTACTTTCTCTGCTATTCCTGTTCCCTTAATCTTCTTCTTAAGGCCAACATATCTGCAGCAACTTGGTTTGTTAACGAAGACACTCTATCGTCGAGAGCAGACATCTCAGAAGTGACTTTAGACATGTTAGCAGAAGCTTTGCTCTCCAGAGAAGAAATCTCGTTAGAAACTTTGCTTTCTAACGAAGCGATGTCGCCGGAAACTTTCGAAATATCGCCAGAAACTTTGTTCTCTAATGATGCGATGTCCAATGTTTCTGGATCCAAAACCTCTTCTTTTAAAGCGCTTATTAGTCGTTGGACTAAATCAGCCTTTTTTCGGTAGAAGCTAATTCTCTGTCCTCAAGATGTCTTCTTAAATCCGTAACTGTGAGCTCATGAATCGTAGCTATTTTCACAATTTTACTTCTGAACACCACCATAATGGTTTTTTTAAATTCTAATTTATTGTTCTTATTTTAATTTACTAAAGGTTCCATATTTATAACACTCACAAATTTATCAAAGTCTTTATTACTACTAATTTATTTTACACTTAATAATTATATAATTTATCTACGTTCGATACAATTTTAAAGCGATCGCGATATCTTCTTTTGACTGATTTTCTCAGAAAATCCCCGTTACTTATATGAAATGTCGTCAGCATGGGATCTCTCGCGAAGCAGCTTTTTTATAGCGGCCTATTTCCAGAAAGGTCGATTGTTGTTTTTATAGCGGAGGGGAACCTATAGTCTGTCAGGTAGGTATTACCTAGAAAAATCGTTAATGAACAGAATATTAGTAATAGATATGTTTACTGTTTTTAATATGACTCATATTTTTTACGTAACAATATATATATATATATATATATATATATATATATATATATATATATATATATATATATATATATATATATATATATATATATGTGTATATATATATAGATATATATATACACACATATATATATATATATCCGTGATTAAAAATAACCTTGAATATATTTTAAAATCATTATCTACTAAATGTCCTTTAGGCTTTAAAAACACTCTAATGATGTGGTAAACCGTTAATCGTGTCGTGATTGAACGTTGATTTAAAGAAAAAATATTTGCAGGTACAATATAAAATAGACCTTAATGCAAAATTCATGCCTAGAAAGACATTTCTTGCCAACTATTTTGCATTTATTTTCCCTTGAAACTTTATCACTTAGGCAGTTCAAATATTCATTTCGACCGTGCCAGTAAATGTAGATTTGGGTCAAGAGCATAAAACTTGAAAATGTTACGGTTTAAATGTACGAATAAAGGACAATGTTTAAAAAAGGGATAAAGACAAATTATTATAAACCTAACACAAAATATATATTATACTTTATTAGAAAATAGTCATAATTCTCGTTGCTTTTATCTTCATCAGGACCACGGCTGCTGTATTAAAAAAATAATAACGTCAGTTAATTTACCAGTAATTGAATAACACTAAGTTAGAATGCTAGTAAAAATCAAGTAATTTTTTTTTGTATTATTATTTACACTTTTTTATGCAACGATTATTAATGTTTCTAACAGATAGGTATTGAACTAATTATATTCTCTAATAATTTATTATAGTGGCAATTACAGCAGTTGATTTCCTGGTATATAGTGTAGGTGTACATACTAATATAACATATTTTCATTGACTAAAGATTCCCTATCAATGATTATTTAATTTCAAAACATTAAAATATAATACGCAATAGAAGAAGCAAAAATCAGAAATTATAAACGACAAATTAATACTCAAGACTAATAAAATATATGCACTAGGATGGTTCGCTTACTTAGTTTGCTAGGCCTGTGTAGAAAGTTGCTAAAGGATCTATAATGAATAGAGATAATGTTATTTTCTTTATTAGTCTAAGCCTAAGGTTAGGTTGGATGCATAAACGTGCGATTTTTTACACGTACGATCAGGCACGTCAACGTGTCGTCGGATAATATGTTTGCATTGGAATCGTCTTAGGATAAGTTTACATTGAATGCGTAAACGTGCGAGTTTTTACACGTGCGCTCACGTACGTCAAGGTGTCGTCAGATAATATGTTTACATTGGGTACGTCTTGTGCCATAGTCTGATCCAAAATGGACGAAGAATCAGATGGTTTTCATTTATTGGAAACAGTTGTTTAAAATACATGCTTTTGAAAAAGAAAAAAAAATTTGGGTGAATGATATAAGAAAAAAGAAGTACTTGTGACTCGTTTGGAAAAAATATAACACTGTTTTTGATGGGTTGGAGTCAATTGACTCCAACCCATCAAAAACAGTGTTATATATATATATATATATATATATATATATATATATATATATATATATATGTATATATATATATATATATATATATATATATATATATATATATATAGAGTTTGTATAACGACGCTAAGAATACAATTCTTTGGAGGATAACTTTCGGGAAAGCGTCAAAACAAGGATCAGCTAGAGATGGTATAAGCCAGTTTGGTGTAGAACTTTATTCTAAATGTGAAATTTTCGGTGATATGTTGTCACCTTCATCAGCACCTAAATGGAAAACCTATATTAGTAGAAGTGGTGGAAATTAACATATAAAACCTACATTGAAAATGTTCAGTTGGTCCTAGAGGTGAAGAACACTGTCACAAACATGTTAAAAATATTAAAAAATACATTTAAAATTTTGAATAAAAACATTACAACACAACAGGGTATTATTTAAAATACAAACACAACAAAAATCTAAAAATTACAACCTACACAAAAACTGCAACTTCATGTTAAAGGTAGAAAAGAAGAATTATTCTTCTTTTTTGATGACATATTTCTGACTTCTGTCAATATCCGGGTGACATATGCAAGGAGGTTATAATTTTCACGTTAGAACCTCATGGATATGGAAAGAAAGAACCCCAGGAAACACAATCAGCAGGGAAATGGAGTCTTTTCTCAAGTACAGGTAGGCAATCTATGTATGTCATGATAAGTTCCCTACATTCTCCAGTTTGTTACATCTTGTCAAGTCCTGTTGAAGTAGAAATGAATAAATACAACTTAAGTTTTCAACATCTTTCTTACAGTTCATAGAAGAACTGCAGTTATGGATGTAGCACATTTCTATGAAGTTTCTCTTAAATTGGTTGTCAACCCTCTTTAGTACTTGCACATTTTCATAGTTAGCAATGTGTCCAGTATTCTTAATATGTTGGCTAAAGGCTGTGCAGGTGGGTTTCCTCACTACATCACTCTTGTGCAAAGCTAGTCTTTTTGAGAGTTTCTGGCTGGTTTGACCGACATACACTTCTGAACAGGAACCACATGGAATAGAATACACTACATTGAAGTTATCCAGTTTTTTAACTCTTTCTGTCAGGTGAGTAAAGTATGTCCCTAATCTTTTGTACACTGAATTTGCTATTACTATGTTGAACTGTCTGAAAAGGTTTGTGATCTGTGGAGATAAACCTCTGATGTAAGGTAATCTCTCATAGAAAACTTCTACTGTTTCTCCTTCTAGTGTTTGTCTTTGGTGTGTTCTAACTGTTGGCATATCTTGGAATAGCAATTTATTAAGAAGCATCTTAGGGTAGTGATTTTTTCTAAGAATCTCATACAATAATTTGATGTTCTTATTGTAGTTAGAAGGGTGACAAATTCTTTTTATTCTGTTTTTCAGACCTTTGATGATGTTAATCTTCTGTTCGTCTGGATGATACGAGTGAAAAGGCACATATCTACCTGAGAATGTTTTCTTTCTGTACCAATCCAACCTTACTGTGTTGTCCTCATGTCTGGTTACATGGGTGTCGAGGAATGGAACACTATTATTCTCTTCTGTTTCAACAGTGAATTGTAGGTGAGTGTTATATGAGTTGAAAATGTCAAGAGTGTAGTTGATTTTGTCTGCAGGGACTGCACATATGAGGTCGTCTACATATTGGTAAATGAAGGGGAACTGGAAATCAACTTTTTGAGTACAGTAGTGAAGTAGGGAGTTCATTACAATTTCTGCTAAAGTTGGGGATATAGCTCCACCCATGGGTGCTCCTTTTATTTGGACATAGAATTCATTTTGAAAAGTGAAATATGTATTGTTGTATAAAAAGGTAATCAGTTTCAGGAACAAAACTTTGGGAATTGTACAGTTCTGTTCAATAAGATGGTAATTAGTTGTCAGAATAGAAACTACCAGTTCAAGAGGGATGTTGGTAAACAAGGAAGTAACATCAAAACTCACCAAGACATATCCTAAAGGTAGTAAAAACCCATTAATCTTATTTGCAAATTCAAAAGAATCTTTTCTCATTTACTGTTTTAAACTCTTCTACAGCTATCTCATTTTTGTCAGCGTTGGTATCATCGTGTATGGTGTCATTAGAGTCATTATCATGTCCTATTTGTTTCCTCATGTCCTGTTCCTGTTTTTCTCTAATCGTTATATTACCACTCAATGGTCGTGCATCTAAAATATCTTTTAGGAAAAGATAATTTTAAAGTAGACCCATTTAGGTTTTTTTGAAATTCCTCCAGCGTCTCCTGAACTACTATTCTGTACTTTTCATAATTCCAAAAAAGATCGCGCAAATTCCGCCACTTGGCTTTTACCGTTGCATCTTAAAATAAAAGCGGATTTTTTAAAATTTATTGATTCTCTTTATTTATTTTATTTATTTATAATATATATTCAACATATAATAGATTAATTTATTACATGTTTTTGTCAACAGGGCTGTCATTCAGATCTCTGGCATTTTCATTTGGAATGGCTCATTCAACAGTGCGAAATATTATTTCTGAAGTCTGTAAAGCGATATGGGATGAATTTAATACACAACGTATGCCATTGCTGACAACTAAAACACATGAAGTAGTTGCTGAGGATTTTTTTGTAAAACGGAATTTTTCAAGATTGTATAGGCTGCATTGATTTAAAGCATATAATGCTTCGTTGTCTACCAATGTCTGGCTCACTGTATTTCTAAATATAAGAAATATTATTCAATTGTTCTTTAAGGTGTTGCTGACGCCCACTTAAGATTTCTTTGTATAGATGTCGCATCATATGGTCAACAAAGTGATGGAGAAATACTTGCTGTGAGCACTTTGAAACAGTGTTTAGAAAATAAAATGTTTTGCATACCGAAGAAAAAGGCCATTCCACGTACAAATATTATTGCACTCCCTTAAAGACATATTTGATGAGACCCTATTCTGGCCGGGACATTACTGAACTATAAGAAATTAATAATTATCGACTATCTCGTGCAAGAAGATTAGTTGAATGCGCTTTTGGAATACTGTGTTCCAAATGGAGAATTCTAAAAAAAAATTGAATGTCATTCTGACAAAGCAGATACAATTGTTAAATGTATATGTCCTCCCCACAATATCGTCATTGATAAGGAAAGATGCACCAAAAAAATAATTTTAGTATGAATTCACAGATACTGCAACCTTGGCAAAATATTCCTGAAACCACTTTAAGGAGAAACATTCGTTCAACTATAGCTACTTGCAATGTACGTGAAATATCTAAGAACTATTTTAATGGTCCAGCTGGTTCTGTTATATAATAATATATTTCTGTTCTAAAATGATGATTGATGATTGAATTGATAACAACTACCAGTTGTTATCAACAGGTCCTCGAAGACACTTCGTCTCAGGACCATTTTACCGATGTAGGGTCATACGTCGCCATGTTACCAATTCCAACGGTAACTTAAGCATCATAATTTGTAACCACATATATAATGTAAAGCAAAAGTAAATTTATATCATTTAAAGGGTTTTGACCCATATATTTTGGTGGCTCATAGCATGTATACCTTGTTTGCACTGATGATGGATTTAACAATCCGAAAACGTTTTGCAATATATTTGTGATAGCCCATTTGGGCATTTTATTATATACCTTTTATAAAGGATTTTAAATAAATTTTTTGAGATATTAAATTAATTGTGTAAATGTCTTTCTAAAAATAATATGAAAAGTGGTAAAACTTACCATTTATATTGATGAGGGTCTTTTGAACGAAAAAAAAGGGAAAATGAAAGGAATGGTTTCCTAAATCTTGTCTATTAATAAACACCAAAGTATAGACGATTATTATCTATATTTTTTTTAAACACACAATATAGCTTTCATGGCAGTTGACGTAGACAGGGAACAGGGGCGTACTTAATAGAGCAATTTTAAATAAAAAATTGAATTATCTAATTATACGTACGAGTGTGTGTAGACAAGAAAAATTAATGTTTAAAGGAAATAATAAATAAATTATTTCTTTTAAAATTAATTTTGGGGTATTGAGATAATATTAAATATAGGAGAAACGAAGGAAATTAGAATATTTAAAAAACCTAGAATGAATTTAAATGGCAATTAAAGAAATAATTTATAAGTTATTACTAGAGAATATTATAAAAAGTATTTATATGAATGCATCCTTAAGAAACCAACATAATAGTTTATTTAAAAAGTTTTTATTTTGCAATGTATTTTGTTATTTTAATAATAAGTAAGTTTGGTTGTTCGAACTTTTGTAAATAAGAGTGAAATGGAACAGAAAGTAGACATTTGAAATATTAATTACGGATTAAAATAATGTTAATTTCTAAATTAATATGTTTAATTTATATATAAGTTTACTTTCTGATCTTAAAAGCCTAAATTTCCATAAAATTCTCGATGAAAAAGTAAAGAATTTTCGAGAAGTTTAAAATAAGACGTCAATAGAAAAAATTGCGTCAGGGTTGCGTGCTGTCCCCACTACTTTTCAATGTCTACAGTGAAGCGGTATTTCAAGAAGCGCTCTCAGACTCAATAGAAGGTATATCTATCAATGGAGAAGTTTTGAATAACTTACGTTTTGCAGACGATACAGTAATAATTACGGATAACAACAATGATTTACATAACCTAATGCAACGCCTTAATGAACGCTGTCGTGAGTACGGACTGAAGATAAATTTAAAGAAAACTAAATGCATGATCATGACTAAATCTGCACATGCAAATATCCAATTGACTATTGAAGATACTGCAATTGAGAATGTTAATAACTATAAATATTTAGGAACATGGATAACATCAGATGTAGACCAAACCAAAGAAATTAAGACACGTATTGAAATAGCACGTACATCATTTATTAAACTTAAAAAGTTTCTTTGTTGTCGGGATATAAGGTTAGAACTACGCCTGAGAATGCTTCGATGTTACGTGTTCTCTACTCTTCTTTATGGTCTGGAAGCTTGGACACTAAAACAAGTTCATCTGAATAAGCTGGCCGCCTTTGAATTTTGGTGTTACAGAAGAATCCTACGAATATCATGGATTCAAAGAATGTCAAACATGGAAGTAACTAGAAGGATAGGAAATGAGGCGGAAATAATATTAACTATTAAAAGACGAAAACTTGAGTACTTGGGACATGTGATGAGAGGGCAAAAATACGCATTATTACAACTTATTATGCAGGACAAAATCCGAGGAAAGCGAAATGTGGGAAGACGAAGAATATCCTGGCTTAAGAACTTAAGGGAATGGTTTGAATGCAGTAGTGCAGAACTTTTTAGAGCGGCAGTCAACAGAGTCCGCATAGCCATGATGATTTCCAACCTTCGATAGAAGATGGAACTTAAAGAAGAAGAAAAAATTTAACTTCTTTTCGTAGAAGAATGTTCGCGAACATTGAAATATCTATGAAATAGAAGAATTCGAACCTATTTTCTTTCGAGAATATTTGTCAACATTATAATGACATAAATAAGCTGTGATTTGGAGCATAAAGGGTCAGTATTCAGAATTCAGTATTAGGGGATTCAGTATTCGGCATACAGTATTGAAACAGTATTAAGTATTCAGTATTAAAAAAGTATTGGAGAATATTGATGTAAAAGGTCAAGATTAAAAGATATATTATTTATATGAAGATAAAAAAAATATTATTTATATGGAGATTGGAGATTGGAAGAAAAAAAAAACGATTATTAGAAAGAAAAATAAACAAGACAGCAATAAAGAAGAAAGAATATTTTACCTATTTATAAATGTTATTACTAAGAAAAATATTTAGAAATGGTGGAAGCTGATTATTGAAACATTGTGGTCTATTTGGCAAAACAATTTCATAAAAAGAAGGATAACCAGAGGTTGATAACGGAGACATTGAGTGGTGGTTAAAACCTTTATTTTGGAAAACAATTTCATTTAGGCATTCAGTGACAGAAAGGTACCAAATACGGTCCCATATCTTAGAGGTTGTTGTTCCAAGTCTTATGACAGATTCATCAGCATCGTCGAATTTCTGTTTAACAACACTTACTTCTGTTTTAATGGTAAATTTTATCAACAAACTTTCGGTACCCCTATGGGAGCAAAAATTTTTCCTATCATTGCAACTGACGTTATAGATTAGGTGTGGATTGTTAGTGACTCAGTCATTTCTTTACTATCCAGTTCACTATAGAGAGGGAAGATGGTAATTGGTCCGTCCCCTTTCTCGACATAAGGATGATCAGGGAAAACAACAACATTAAAATAGATTGGTAACAAAAAACGATATATTCTTTTAGATACCTTAACTACCACTCTTACCATAATAACTCTACCAAAGTCAACTTAATCAAACAGATGAAAAATAGAGTAATAAAACTATCAGATCCTTCATTTCATACAAAAAACCTACAAATCCTACAGAAACTTTTTATTTCAAACGCTTATCCAACAACACTAGTGAATAAGATTTTGTTTAACACTATCCATAACGAAGATACTTCACCTTCCATCGTGACTAACAATGCTGATCCTAATGTCTTAAGTGGGAACCCAGTCTCGGATGCTCTTATCAACAAATATTTTTTATTACCATATTTCAGAGATATCACTCCGGGGTTAACCAGGATTCTGAAAATTGTTGAAAATAGCTTTGGTAATAATAATAACAACATTAAACTTAATGTGGCTTGTAGATCAGCCCTAACAATTAATAATCTTTATTCTAAGATAAAAGATAATACTCCCATAGATAGGCTTAGTAACATTGTCTAAAACATTCCATGCCTCTCTTGCAGCAATTCCTACATCGGCCAAACATCTCAAACATTGAAATCACGTATTACACTACACAAAAGTGATTCTCGACTTCACCCTGACCGCTGTGTATTAGCCAAACATGTCCATTCCACTGGTCATCACATGGACTATACCAACACTACAATTCTCTACCGTGAGAACAATAAATATAAAAGAGAGTTCATTGAAATGTCTTATATTTACCCTAACGATTTCTCCATCAATGTTAAGAGTGACATAACCTAAGCGATATATACCACTTCTTGCTTAAATCAGATACCAAGAACAATACAACATCACAGATAACTAACTTGACTTATATATCCATTAATAACTAACCTACTTTAATAATAATTTTCATTAACTAAAAAAGATAACATTCTCTTGATTTTTTTAGATAGATCTCAATAAGATGTTATTATAATAATACATGAACAAGATACTATAATTAAAAAAGAATTTCAATTAGGAAAATTCTAAAATAATATTTCCCCAAACTGGAATTTAACTTCATTCGGTTTTACCAATGAACCATAACGACAAAAAGATTCAAAAGAACTACTTGAATTGTCAACAAATGCGTTCTGAGAAAACATAACCTCACAATTAAACTTTATAACAATCAAAAATTTAGTTATTGCCGACAATTCAAAGAATTACTTCCTTTTAAATGTAGTTACATTGGGTTTTTCGATTAACCTTGGGTAAACCTTTGCGTTTTAAGTTCAAAGCTACGATACATTTCCAACGTTAAAAAAAAACTTTTTTTGCACATAGTAACAAAAAACAGCACTATGTTGTTACTAGCTCTCTTTTATAACATCCTAACTCGACAATTCTAGTTACGGTAAGACCAATAATGTTTTTTAATAGATAATATATGGTAGCTAATTATAATTTATTCTCTTTCAGCATTGAAGAAGCCAAATTAATTCTCTTTGGCGAAAACGTTCGGCGAAACAATTGATACTCATTATAGTTTTTCTTGTAGATTTCCCCAATATTTAAGATTTTACTATTTAACTTATCTGCAAAGATTAAATTTCTTTTATATATATATATATATATATATATATATTATATATATATATATATATATATATTATATATATATATATATATATATATATATATATATATATATATATATATTAACCTAATATTAAAGGTCTGAGGTGCGCCAAAGCAATTAATTAGCTAATTAATTAATCAATTAAACTTATTTAAATTATGAAATTATGATTCTATCACACTATTTAATTCTCCTATCTTAGGATTATACTCGTGCTTCAATATCTATGCTTTATATATGATAGGAAAGGTCCAAAGAATACCGGAATAATAAAAAACAACATTATATATTGAAATAAAAATATATTGAAATAAAATTCACACTGAAATATCTTCAATAAAAATATCTCATATAATGATTATCAAAATTTTGTTCTATGTACGTGAACCTTCAAAAATTAATGGTACATACAATATATATTAGGATTTCAAATCAAAATAGTTGTTCTAATTCTCCTAATCAAAATATTTCTATCTTTTCTAAAGCAATTGTTAAACATATGTGTTGTTAATAAAAATAAAACTGACGAATAGTAAAACTATCTCGCTGATGATGAGTTGTCCAAATCCTTGCTCCTTGTAGCCTACACTGTCTATTCTTAGCAAGTCCCCTAGGTAATCAACAATCTTACAACAAATTGTTGCGAGCCTATCGTCTTTAATGATCTCCTTCAAATGCACGTATCGTTCAAATGATGATAGCCTCTTCTCCTCTCGATAAACTGAATCTCTCGTTCTGGCCTAAACAGTGACTCTTGGAATATAAGTAGAAAAACATTTACTTCTACTGCTTGCTACCTCTCGGGAACCACCAAAGAACAATGACTGTTTTTTTACCATCCCACTTTTTTTAATGCATCTCCAATCAAAGCTCGTCATAGGTATCCCCATCTCTTCATTCAGATAATAAACAACAATTTTTACCTACAATTATAAATGTCCTAAAAACTACATGCTAATCGGTTTCTACAAATTCTTAAGAACTAACGGAGAAATATATTTCCTAAATATTCATACTATTGTCTTATCCACTGTACAAGGCCATTTGGAAAACCCGCTCGCATTGTTCATGGTTTCACTAATTGCACTCATGTCGCAATATTTTTACAAAAGAAATAATTTATGCACATCTTTAAAATTTTGTTTACTACAGGTAATGCAGGATAATGGACTTTCATTTCTTCGAAATATCTTTTATAGTTTATTAGTAGAATTATTTGAATTATTATATTTTGTACCTTGAAATATATTAAGCAAACCAATATTATTTTTAATTTTACATAGCATAACAATATATATATATATATATATATATATATATATATATATATATCTATATATAATATATATAATATATATATATATATATATATATATATATATATATATATATATATATATATATATATAATATAACACTGTTTTTGATGGGTTGGAGTCAATAAAAGGGCTATTTGTTGATTATTTTTTACTCGAGCTTTCAATTGTGATTACAATTTTTATCAAGAGCTTCTAAAAAATACAAAATGTCTTACAAAGTTGAACTAAAAATAAAAAAAAAAAAAAAAAAAGTTTTTTTTTTCTAGTTCAACTTTGTAAGACATTTTGTATTTTTTAGAAGCTCTTGATAAAAATTGTAATCACAATTGAAAGCTCGAGTAAAAAATAATCAACAAATAGCCCCTTTTATTGACTCCAACCCATCAAAAACAGTGTTATATTTTTTCCAAACGAGTCAGTCACAAGTACTTCTTTTTTCTTACTCTTATATATATATATATATATATATATATATATATATATATACATATATATCAAACTATCCAATTTGCACTAAAAACATCATTAAAACAATAAGAGTGCGGTTCTTATTTTGTCCGGCACAATTATCGGACCATAGAACCAGTTTTTTATATAAAAAATGTCGTAAATGACGTAAAATGCAGGATCCAATTTTATTGCATTCATGATAAGCTTTTGTTTCATCCCACATACACATAAAAGCTTTATTTACATTATGGATATGTCCAGATTATAACAACTCAGTTGACTACTATAGTACATATTACTATGTGTTAAATTTGGTACCAGTAAAACTTGCTAAAGATCCACAGGTATTAAACAGAAGTCACAATTGGAAAAACGTGAATCATACGAGTCATACAATAAAGGGCTCTCCTATACTTACAGTGATGAAGTAATTGCTTTCGTGTAGCAGATACTAATCCAGATCCAGAAGAAATCTTACAAGCAAGCAAGCAAATTGCAGGTCCTTCACGTATCCTGTTAAAACTTTAGACTTAAATATTAAAACTTTCGAGCAACCCCGTATACTACACATCAAGTTAAGTACACCCCTCGAGAGGGGATGCAAGTAGCGGAGGAGAAATATTTTAAAGGGAAAGGAGATATTTTAAATGTGCTATTTTTTACTTCAATACAGTTTTAGTTTAAGTGATTTGTTTTTCTGTATTATTACGTGAAATTCCAATAAGATTTAACCTACATCCTACATATCCGTCCTGGGACGGCAAAATGAAACATGTGGAAAACAGTTCAAAAATACTTTTCGATAAAATTTGTAACTAATTTTGTTGCCTGGATGAAACTTCTGTAAAGACGACTTATATCGAGATCACTACTAAAATACACTAAAATACTGTGCGATACTGCAAAAATATCCTGGAAAGTGTGCTTGCACACTTGAAAGGAATTACCTGTATTATTAGGTACACAATAACAAATTGTACATTGCCTACGACTGTTAAATTAAACATTTTATTTTTTGTTACTTGGTGAAAAATTCTTCTAATAATTTAATTTTATCTGACTCATTCATATTAATAATTCAGACATATATTGTTCTGAAGCTATTTTTTTGTGGCATTTTAAATTAGATACTATTTTATTGGGAATAAGCCAAAATTAAAAAGCTCAAAAAATTAGAACGGTTTCCAAAGTGGAAATTGACACGTTAATAAATCTATTTTAACCTTTAATTGTGCTTATTTCCAATAAAATAGTTTCAGACTTATATTAGACAACATTTATACTTTATCAAACCTATTAGTTAAATTATAACTTATGGGCATGACATGACTCTGCGCTCTTTGTCAGTTCTGTGCTGAACGTCTTCACTGGTACTTTTGTCTATCCAAAAAATCCTCAACAGGCGTGCACATTTCAAATGCTTTTAGTTTCTTACGTTAACCTTCAGTCAAGTTTCATAACTTAACGCCATATCGAAGAACCAAGAACACGTATCAATTTAGTAAACGAATTATTAAAGTGTGTATTTGATTAATTATTTCCTTATCCTATTATATTTCTAGTATATAGTGTATCTTAATTATAGTTTATTCGTCTTCCGGGTTTGGACCGTGTCATTTGTGAGTGACCCAAAAGTGGGTTCATCTCGACGTTTTGCTACAATTATATGTAGCTTCTTCAGGAGAAACAAAGAAAAAGAAAAAAGAAAACAAAAGAACAGGAAGATGGGTAGTTAGCAACGGTAACTCAGTTACTCAACGCAACCAGAGGCGAATACTAACTACCAAGATGGGCATTTGGTCACAGTAACTCAACTACTCAACGCAGCCAGAGGTGAAAACCAAATGCCAGGACAGGGATTCACGTCCAACAGCTCAGAACACTAACGCGTCGAGAGGCGGGGAGTGAATCCGACGATTACTCCGCTACCGCTCTATTTATAGTCGCGGTGCCTGTCGTGTCGGGACGTATCGGCACACTTCGTGGCGCGAACGTCAAGAAGCGCGCGCTGGCCAATCATGTGGTGGCGGGACCGGATGGTGGCTCTAGACTGAGATTCCAGATGGGAGACAAGTAGTATCCTTCCTCTCGATTGATATTATGGGGATTTTTTCGGATCTCTAGAGATTCGCGGATTTTCCTGGAATAAAAGAAGGGGCTCTTAGAAATAATATGGGTTTTTTCGAACAATATGGAATGACCGGTTTCTTGGCAGTGTTCGGCAACTGCAGAATGGGAGAAAAGACCTGATCGAATGCATCTTTGATGCTCTTGAATCCGAGTTTTGACGGAACGACCAGTTTCGCCAATATACACATGTCCACATGAACAAGGAATAGAATAGACACCACAGGAAGATAGGGGCGGTAATGGGTCCTTAGGAGAGGGTAGATATTGTGAGATTTTCTTGGGTGGTCGAAAAGTAGTCCTGATACCTTCTTTGCGAAGAATTTTGCCAATCCTATCAGTGACATTTCGAATATACGGAAGAAAAGCCACAGGAGTATTACCCGAAGATTCTGAATTTGTTGTCCTAGGGTGTAAAGGGGGATGTAGATGTCGGTGTGTAATATTTTGAATTGTGGACTTGGAGTAACCATTGGCGACAAGGGTTTTTTGCAGATGGCCAAGTTCTTCTCTAAGGTTGTCGGGTTCAGAAATCGAAATGGCCCGATGGATGAGAGAGTTGATCACAGAATTCTTTTGGGCAGGATGGTGGTGTGATGAAGCATGTAGGTAACGATTCGTGTGAGTCTTTTTTCTATAAACAGAGTGACCCAATCGGCCATTGGGCTTGGAGGTGACTAACACATCGAGAAAGGGAAGGGACCGATTATTTTCTACTTCCATTGTGAATTTTATACTCGGATGTTGTGAGTTAAGATGATCTAGGAAGGAAGAAAGGGTATGCTGACCATGGGGCCAGATGATAAATGTATCATCAACGTAGCGGAACCAGACTTTTGGTTTTAAGGGGTAAGATTCTAGGGCTAAAGACTCAAAGGCTTCCATGAAAATGTCAGCAATGACAGGGGAAAGGGGAGAACCCATTGGTGTTCCAGATATTTGTTTGTAGAAATTGCCTCTAAAAGAAAAATATGTTGAAAGGAGGCATTTTTCGGCAAGATCTGCCAAAACCAAAGACTTGTTATCATTGGTCAAGTGATCTCGCAGAACAACTAGAGAGTCATGTATGGGAATATTGGTAAATAGGGATGATACATCGAAACTGACGAGAATATCTTGGGGATCGACTGTGAGAGAGGAGATTAAGGTGATGAAATGTGTGGAATTTCGGACATAAGAAGAGGTACGACCAGTATAGGTCTTAAACTGATTGGACAAGTACTTTGCGAGTTTGTAGGTAGGAGAGTTAATCGTAGTCACAATGGGACGAAGAGGTACGTTATCTTTATGGATTTTCGGAAGACCATAAATTCTGGGGCAGATGGAGTTTTTTGGAACTATGGACTTCTTAACATCATCGGAAAGATCGGATTGTTTGATGGCATGGGAAATTTCGCGTTCGACTCTAGGAGTGGGGTCTCGAGAAATTGTATTATAACAGGATGTATCCCTAAGTAAGTCGTTTACTTTCTCTATGTAGGAAGGAGTATCCAGGATGACTGTGGCATTACCTTTGTCTGCAGGAAGGATTATTATCTCAGAAAGAGAACGGAGATTTTTGAGAGCTATGAATTCCTCACGAGATATATTGGAAGTAGGGATTTTGGCTGTATCAAGACATTTAGCGACGTCAAAGCGGATACGGTCGGCTGGAATTTTGGGAATTGTGCGGAGTGCCGCTTCCACATTTGAAACTATTTCTTCGGTAGGAATTCTGGAAGGAGTGATAGCAAAATTAAGACCTTTAGATAGAAGACTGCTTTCTGCACTTGTTAATTGGTGAGAAGAAAGATTAACGACGGTGTTAATGAGAGGTGAATGAGAAGTAGAAGTGGTGGAATGTGATTTTTTCTTAGATACAAGGGATTGGAATTTCTTTTTGTGAGTTTCGTTGCTTAGAAGAAGGATTTTATCGGCTTGATGATAGGAAATGCGGTCTAAAAGTGACCAATCATCGACACTAAGAATACTGGAGAGTTCAAGATGCAGCTTAAAAAGTTTTTGGGATTGAAAATTAAGGGTTTTTCGAATATGTTGAATCCGTTCACGAAGTAGAGATAGGCTGGCTCGATGTAGAATTCGGGAAGAAGATGAAGAGGAAATGTGATGTTTTAGAACAAGAAAATTGGGAACCAAGTTATTATCACGACATCTAGAGAGGAAGGTGTATGGGAATATTTACCAATATTCCCATACATGACTCTCTAGTTGTTCTGCGAGATCACTTGACCAATGATAACAAGTCTTTGGTTTTGGCAGATCTTGCCGAAAAATGCCTCCTTTCAACATATTTTTCTTTTAGAGGCAATTTCTATAAACAAATATCTGGAACACCAATGGGTTCTCCCCTTTCCCCTGTCATTGCTGACATTTTCATGGAAGCCCGCCACCACATGATTGGCCAGCGCGCGCTTCTTGACGTTCGCGCCACGAAGTGTGCCGATACGTCCCGACACGACAGGCACCGCGACTATAAATAGAGCGGTAGCGGAGTAATCGTCGGATTCACTCCCCGCCTCTCGACGCGTTAGTGTTCTGAGCTGTTGGACGTGAATCCCTGTCCTGGCATTTGGTTTTCACCTCTGGCTGCGTTGAGTAGTTGAGTTACTGTGACCAAATGCCCATCTTGGTAGTTAGTATTCGCCTCTGGTTGCGTTGAGTAACTGAGTTACCGTTGCTAACTACCCATCTTCCTGTTCTTTTGTTTTCTTTTTTCTTTTTCTTTGTTTCTCCTGAAGAAGCTACATATAATTGTAGCGAAACGTCGAGATGAACCCACTTTTGGGTCACTCACAAATGACACGGTCCAAACCCGGAAGACGAATAAACTATAATTCTGACTCTGGCCGTGGAAGCCTACGATTTCATTTGACCAACCTCTACGGGGAGGTTATATTCCGCAAAACCTCAGAGTTCTCCAATCTTCGCTCTAAAGTTTCATCTCTACTTTCTTCGCTCACCTTCCTCTCTAGATGTCGTGATAATAACTTGGTTCCCAATTTTCTTGTTCTAAAACATCACATTTCCTCTTCATCTTCTTCCCGAATTCTACATCGAGCCAGCCTATCTCTACTTCGTGAACGGATTCAACATATTCGAAAAACCCTTAATTTTCAATCCCAAAAACTTTTTAAGCTGCATCTTGAACTCTCCAGTATTCTTAGTGTCGATGATTGGTCACTTTTAGACCGCATTTCCTATCATCAAGCCGATAAAATCCTTCTTCTAAGCAACGAAACTCACAAAAAGAAATTCCAATCCCTTGTATCTAAGAAAAAATCACATTCCACCACTTCTACTTCTCATTCACCTCTCATTAACACCGTCGTTAATCTTTCTTCTCACCAATTAACAAGTGCAGAAAGCAGTCTTCTATCTAAAGGTCTTAATTTTGCTATCACTCCTTCCAGAATTCCTACCGAAGAAATAGTTTCAAATGTGGAAGCGGCACTCCGCACAATTCCCAAAATTCCAGCCGACCGTATCCGCTTTGACGTCGCTAAATGTCTTGATACAGCCAAAATCCCTACTTCCAATATATCTCGTGAGGAATTCATAGCTCTCAAAAATCTCCGTTCTCTTTCTGAGATAATAATCCTTCCTGCAGACAAAGGTAATGCCACAGTCATCCTGGATACTCCTTCCTACATAGAGAAAGTAAACGACTTACTTAGGGATACATCCTGTTATAATACAATTTCTCGAGACCCCACTCCTAGAGTCGAACGCGAAATTTCCCATGCCATCAAACAATCCGATCTTTCCGATGATGTTAAGAAGTCCATAGTTCCAAAAAACTCCATCTGCCCCAGAATTTATGGTCTTCCGAAAATCCATAAAGATAACGTACCTCTTCGTCCCATTGTGACTACGATTAACTCTCCTACCTACAAACTCGCAAAGTACTTGTCCAATCAGTTTAAGACCTATACTGGTCGTACCTCTTCTTATGTCCGAAATTCCACACATTTCATCACCTTAATCTCCTCTCTCACAGTCGATCCCCAAGATATTCTCGTCAGTTTCGATGTATCATCCCTATTTACCAATATTCCCATACATGACTCTCTAGTTGTTCTGCGAGATCACTTGACCAATGATAACAAGTCTTTGGTTTTGGCAGATCTTGCCGAAAAATGCCTCCTTTCAACATATTTTTCTTTTAGAGGCAATTTCTATAAACAAATATCTGGAACACCAATGGGTTCTCCCCTTTCCCCTGTCATTGCTGACATTTTCATGGAAGCCTTTGAGTCTTTAGCCCTAGAATCTTACCCCTTAAAACCAAAAGTCTGGTTCCGCTACGTTGATGATACATTTATCATCTGGCCCCATGGTCAGCATACCCTTTCTTCCTTCCTAGATCATCTTAACTCACAACATCCGAGTATAAAATTCACAATGGAAGTAGAAAATAATCGGTCCCTTCCCTTTCTCGATGTGTTAGTCACCTCCAAGCCCAATGGCCGATTGGGTCACTCTGTTTATAGAAAAAAGACTCACACGAATCGTTACCTACATGCTTCATCACACCACCATCCTGCCCAAAAGAATTCTGTGATCAACTCTCTCATCCATCGGGCCATTTCGATTTCTGAACCCGACAACCTTAGAGAAGAACTTGGCCATCTGCAAAAAACCCTTGTCGCCAATGGTTACTCCAAGTCCACAATTCAAAATATTACACACCGACATCTACATCCCCCTTTACACCCTAGGACAACAAATTCAGAATCTTCGGGTAATACTCCTGTGGCTTTTCTTCCGTATATTCGAAATGTCACTGATAGGATTGGCAAAATTCTTCGCAAAGAAGGTATCAGGACTACTTTTCGACCACCCAAGAAAATCTCACAATATCTACCCTCTCCTAAGGACCCATTACCGCCCCTATCTTCCTGTGGTGTCTATTCTATTCCTTGTTCATGTGGACATGTGTATATTGGCGAAACTGGTCGTTCCGTCAAAACTCGGATTCAAGAGCATCAAAGATGCATTCGATCAGGTCTTTTCTCCCATTCTGCAGTTGCCGAACACTGCCAAGAAACCGGTCATTCCATATTGTTCGAAAAAACCCATATTATTTCTAAGAGCCCCTTCTTTTATTCCAGGAAAATCCGCGAATCTCTAGAGATCCGAAAAAATCCCCATAATATCAATCGAGAGGAAGGATACTACTTGTCTCCCATCTGGAATCTCAGTCTAGAGCCACCATCCGGTCCCGCCACCACACATGATTGGCCAGCGCGCGCTTCTTGACGTTCGCGCCACGAAGTGTGCCGATACGTCCCGACACGACAGGCACCGCGACTATAAATAGAGCGGTAGCGGAGTAATCGTCGGATTCACTCCCCGCCTCTCGACGCGTTAGTGTTCTGAGCTGTTGGACGTGAATCCCTGTCCTGGCATTTGGTTTTCACCTCTGGCTGCGTTGAGTAGTTGAGTTACTGTGACCAAATGCCCATCTTGGTAGTTAGTATTCGCCTCTGGTTGCGTTGAGTAACTGAGTTACCGTTGCTAACTACCCATCTTCCTGTTCTTTTGTTTTCTTTTTTTCTTTTTCTTTGTTTCTCCTGAAGAAGCTACATATAATTGTAGCGAAACGTCGAGATGAACCCACTTTTGGGTCACTCACAAATGACACGGTCCAAACCCGGAAGACGAATAAACTATAATTCTGACTCTGGCCGTGGAAGCCTACGATTTCATTATAGTGTATCTTGTCCATCTACTGTTGTTGTAACCCATTTATAATCTGTAAAAAAATTAAGTTCTTCTGCTTTAATCGCCATCTGCTATAATTACAACAAAAATTCTCCTATTAACTTTCTGATCATATATTTTCAAATGATATTGCCAATATCTTTAAATTGCATTCCTGGGACGACTATATTTTAAGATAGTTTAATCGATTACATGAAATTAACCTTAACTTAAGAATATCCGTCAGAAAAATCATAGCATATAATTTGTCTTTAAAAAGACAATTACACGCAATGATGACAGTAAAATTTTTAATGTTAGTTATATCATAATAAATCATGAGAAAAAATCCCGAAATGGAAAGTAATTGGTCTAACATTTATTTTACTCTCAATATTCACCAAATTCTGTTTTTATAAGTATGTTATTTTAAAATAATATTTTAAGATAATTTTTTAATATAGGTAACCAGATCCTACTGCCGTCAGCCGAGTAATTTTTGGCGCAGGTAGATTTATCCAACATAATTATTAGAGCCGCGTTTTTTATTTTTTTACCATATCGGGACTACAGTTAAATCTTTCTACCGAACTCTATAATCATTGTCCCATGCGTGTTTACATATTTGAGATCTATCAAAAAATTCTCTATTTTTTTTTTATTAAATTTGCAAATTTACAATCTGCTATTACAAGCTATTAGTAAATGTGATTATTTCAAATACATGAGAGGAAAAATTATCCATTGATAACACTCACAATACTAACACTAACAAATCAAATTAATGTATGATTATAATTTAAAACTAAAATTGAAATGAAAAGTAAAATTAAAATTGAAATTAGTGTATAAAGTCTGTTGGCCACTGTCTCTTCAATCTTCGTCTGACTTCTGGTTGGAGGTGTCGTTGTCTTGCTTCCTCATTGGGGTGCGTTGGCAGATGTTCTAAATAATTTCTTGTTAGTCTGCTGATTTCGTCTTCAACGAACGGTATACCAGAGTCATCATGCAGAATTTTGTTACTAACGTACCACGGAGCGTTGAAAATCATTCTGAGTATTTTGGATTGGATTCTCTGAATGATTTTGGTATTAGAAGGCTTTGCACAGCCCCATAGTTGCACTCCATATGTCCATATAAGCTTTATTATGCACTTATACAATAGCAGTTTATTATCTGTTGATAACTGTGATTTTCGGCCTATTAGCCAATTCATTTGACGTATTTTCATGTTGATTTGGATCTTTTTAGACAAGATGTGTGCTTTCCAAGTAAGTTTTTGATCAAGTGTCATTCTCAGGTATTTGACTTCTGTTTTTACTGGTAGTAGTATGTTGTTCAGTCTGATTCTTGGACATATGATGTTCCTATTGGTGAATGTAATTTGATTAGACTTATTATGGTTAACTCTGATTTTCCATCTATTCGTCCAGTCTTGTACTAGGTTCAAGTGTGTTTGAAGGTTTCCTGATGCTACTTGGGGGGTTATCATCGATGGATATTATGGCGGTGTCATCTGCGAATATTTCTACTGTGGTCGTATTTGTTGTTGGGATATCAGCAGTGTATATGAGGTACAGGAGGGAACCCAGGACACTTCCTTGAGGGACACCGGATTTTATGGGATAGTAATGAGAGGTTTCTGTAAGGAATTTGACTTGAAAGTAACGTTCTGTGAGGTATGATTTTAAAAGAAGATAGTGAGGGGTGGGAAAGGATAACTTAAGTTTATATAGGAGGCCGTCATGCCAAACACGGTCGAAGGCTTGTTCTATATCCAGGAAGACAGCAGTGCAAATTTTTTTCTCTTCGAGGTATACATTAATGTTTTTTACAATCCTATGGCACTATTGTAGAGTTGAATGGACTTCGCGGAAACCAAACTGGTGGTTTGCGATCATTGAATTAATTTCGATGTCTTCTGAGATTCTTTGGAGCAGAAGTCTTTCAAATATTTTTGACATTATTGGAAGTAAGCTGATTGGTCTATATGAAGTAATAGTATTTGGTGGTTTATTTGGTTTACTTATCATAATTATTTGTGCAAACTTCCAATTAATCGGGTAGTAGGCTAATCTTATGATACTATTATATATCATTGTTAGTAGGAAAATTGCTTTTCTCGGTAATTTTTTTAATATTGGTCTGGTGATCATGTCGAAGCCTGGTGCTTTGTAGTTACTGCATCTAGAAATTTGTTCTTTTATATTATTAGGAGTAAAGCATTTGATTGGTAGCATCATTGGGTATGGAGTGTCTAGGAAGTTTTTAACTTGTTCTTCGTCGTTATGGTTATTAAGTTCAGGTGCACCAAAAACGTGTGAGAGATGTGCAGCAAAGTTTGATGCCTTTTCTTGTTCAGTTTTTCTCCAGCTTCCATCGTCTTTCCTTAGAGGTGGTATGTGCTGTGTAGGCCTCTTAAATTATTTCATTGCTTTCCAGATGCTGTGGTCTTCTTTTGACAGGCTGTCGATGAATAGTTCAAATGTATCATTCCTCGCGACTTCTAGAGCAGTTTTAAGTTGCCGTGTTAATCTATTGTATTTATTTTTGTCTATAGGATTGCGACTTCTTTGCTATATGCGCCTGGCTCTTCTTTTTTGTGCAACGAGACGTTTTATATATACAGGTATATTGGTGTCACTTGGTTCTTTGTCATTCTGAGGGGGTGTAGCTATTTCTGCGGCTGCATGTATAGTTTGGGTGAGAATAAGCACAGCATTATCGATATCGTGTGGTTGCTTTAATCTTATATTTAAATTTTCATTTATGTAAGACTCGAATACATTCCAGTTGGTCTTTGATGTTAACTTAGGGATATTCGGACGTTTTATAATTTGCGTAGATAATGTTAACATTATGGGAGTATGGACAGTGGACAGATCCCAGGATGGTTGTATGTCAAAATAATTTAAGGCCATGTTATGAAGGATAAAGAAGTCGAGTAGATCTGGGATTTTGTTTGGATCTGATGGGCAGTAGGTGGGTTGCCCTGTAGATAAGTAAGAGCTGTTTGTATTAGCTATGGCTTGTCTAAGATTTCTTCCCTTTGTCGTACATAGTCTCGACCCCCAGTCTGTATGCTTGGCATTCCAGTCACATCCAATTAAGAATTTGTTTGATAGATGTTTAAAGAAGTCTTCATATTCTGCTGTGGAGATATTATGCCTTGGAGGTCTGTACATTGCCGCGATGTTAAAAGACTGTGGTTGAGAATTGATACAGATTACTGCAGCTTGTATTTTTTCCATCTGTTAGTGAAATGGGTTTCCGATATGAGTAGAAAATAAATTTTGTTATGTTCAAGAAAGTTAGTAACTTCTGTGTTATGGTTGCCTAGGCCGTTGGCATTCCATTGTGCAATTGGTAGTGACTTAAGTTCCATTACTGAGTTTATTTATAATTGTGGACAGCATGTTTAAGATCACGCTATTTTGATTTATTAGTTGTGAAAACATAGATTTTAATTCGTTAAGCAAATTCTTCATCATCTCTCCAATGTCATTGTGTGTATTGCTTCCATGTGTTTCACTTGTTACTTGAGCGTAAGTTGCATGATTTTGGTTGTATGAGTTCGTATTATTATGGACATTATTTACATTTGTTCCACCTGTTGCTTGTGTGTAAGTCGCGTAATTTTGATTGCTTAAGTTCAGATTATTCTGTACTGTATTTCTGTTAAATGGCAGTTGATTGTTCGCTGGAGTGTGCGATGATAATCCTCTTGCTCTGTTTCTACTGCTAATTAACTCTTTATATACTATGCATCCTTTGTAATTTGCAGTGTGTGCTCCATTGCAGAGAGCGCATATGTCAGGTGTGTCCTTAGGTTTTTTACAATCGGCTGACATATGGTTGCCTCCACATTTGACACAGTGATAAGGTCTATTACAGTATGTCTTAAAGTGTCCATACAATTGGCATCTGGTACACTGGACAATATTATTCTTTTTATACGGTGGCTCAATAACTATTTTCGCGTTGTTTATAAATTAAATTTCATACATTTTTTTATTATTTTGCTTATGTTCTATATCGACATAGAACATCATTAGAGGGTCCTTACTTACTCTGTTTTTTATATTTACAATATTGCGTACTAAATGCCCATGTTTTTCTATTTTACTTTTTATTATATTAATGGGCACTGTATGATGTAGATTACGAATTACAAGTCTGTATGCTCTATCCTCTTTCATCTGGTACGTATGATGCACAATTTTTTTGGTGTTTAAATGTCTTACTAGTTTTCGGTATGTTTCAGAGTCGCGGGAATTTATTTTTATTGTGTTGTTTTTTAATGCTGTACAATAGAATGTCTCTGTTTTTGCTACTTCCGATAGATTATTAACCATTTTATTGTATTCAGTAACACCATATATAAAAATTGGTGGGGGTTTATCGGTTGCTGTAGTTTTGTTGGTATTTTCTGTACTGTTATTGTTGTCGTTTTCGTTTTTATTTTGTAGAATCTGAAATTTATAGCTGGTTACTACCGTGTCTTTGTTTTCTGTTGGTGTCGGAGGATTAATTTTACGTTTTTTGTTACCATGTTGTATAGTTTGCCATTCGTGGATGTCCGATGACTCAATGTCGCTGATTTCCTCTGAAGATTCTTCGCTTTGTAATTTATGTGTCATCTCAATAGAATCATAAGCTTGATTTTGAGGTGTAGATAATGTGGGATTTATTGAAGGATTGTATTGACAGTTTGAGGAAGATTGTAAAAGTACTTGGTTAGGAACATAATATATTGTTGTTGGTGGATTGTTTAAAATTTGTGCTGAATTTGGTTGTAAATTTTGTGGAAAAAGGACATTTGAGCATTCTGGTTGAATTTGCTGTTACTGATATTGAATATTTATAGGTTTACCATTAACAGTAGCAGTATAAAAAGGAACACTCACCGATAAATCTGGTGGAGCACTCATTTTAATTGTTAAAACTGTATATTTTAATTTTTAAATAGCTTATAAATAGTATATCCACTTAATACACGATAATGACGGTAAAAACGCGGCCGGAGCCCGTTTTTAATCACCACTGTAAACTTTCGCCTAATTTGTATCGATGCGATGTTAGCAGGTCGAGAGTCAAATGAATACTATTCTCTATTTAAATATAAAATATAAGATTGATGTGCACTTATTCTATATGGCAGTACCTATTAATTATACTTATTAGAGTATTAATATTAGTAATTTTTCATTTATTTAGTTTTTAACATGTCTGGCTAAATAGCTCTAAGTGACAAAGCTACAAAAAAAGTTTATTGGTATTAATATTTCGCCATACGCACATGACATATCAAAATTAATATAAAAAAACTACAATGTAATTACCATTATATACACTATAATCTTTTTTTTTTATTTGTTTATTTCATTATACAAAGGAGAAATATTTGTTTCATGACAGGTTATAGTTTATCCTTATACAATATATAGCTAAGTTTCATTATCTATATTTTACAAGGCTTTTATTTATTGAATTCAGCTGGATATATAAAATGCAAATTGTTTTCTTATTGTTCACGTCAGAAACGGACGAGGCAATTGTTCAGCAATCATTTCACTTATTACCACCAATGTTGGATTCTGAACGACAATGTTTGACGTGACGTTTGCTTTTGTTATAATATAACGCTATTGTATTCTGAATTCAATTTGTGCTGCGATAAGTAAATACTTAAATTTTCATTGTATGTTCGGGAATATGGTTGATATAGATAACAGAAATATTTATTAGCTATTTGTATTTTTTGAATATTTATTTATATGTTAAATACTTCCAAATGAACACAAACATAAAGTGGTGCCCTGTAACCAATAAGCGTAACTTAAAGTAGTTTTCTACTCGACAGGGAAAGATGATAGAGAAATAACACAAGCTAGATGAAGGATAGGCTGTTTAAAATATAATATAATCTGGAGTCAAGAATTTGGAAAAAAAAGCAAATGTAATATACATGAAAATCTTATTAAATGTAGTCTAAACGAGAAACTTACAGAATAAAACAAAAACAAGCTGGAGGTAGTCGAAATGGATTTCTTGAGGTCAGTTAAAGTATTCCGCAAAATTCGCAACGATGAAATAACAGAAGGAATGAGAGTTAAAGGCTCAATAACGACAGATGTGGAGAAGAAGCTACTGATATCTTATGTACATATCCAGAAAATTGAAGATACAAGACATACTAAAGAACGGGTTTCACTAAACTGCAAAAGACGATCAAAAATCCTAGAGACAAGAAAGAACTAAGGTAATGAATGCAATATTGGACAAATGAAATAATCTAATGCATGAAAGTAAGGCAAGTTTTAAAACGGACTAATAATGTAATATATATAGTAATAAATATCTAACGCTATTACTATGAAAGTCCGGTACAAGTTTCGAAAGTTCTGTTTAGTTTCGTAGACATTTCCACACTGCGACCTGACAGATCTTTTTATTTACTCCAGATCTGTGTTTAGTCTACGGATATGGTTTCGGCAGTTTTATCATAATTAATAATCATCGGAAGCTCTGATTTTCGTTGAATTGGTATTGTTTCTTTATTATTTTACACTTTTTCTGGGTATAATATGTGAGTAGTGTTTGGTAAGATATCTGTTGTTACTCAGAGTTCTTTTATATGAAGCTTGAAGAGTATTTTTGCGTTGTGCGTAGTGTTGTAATAATAATAACCCATTTGTTTACCTTTGGCATTCAATATTTTTACAGTAGGCTACACTTAGTTTTCAGGTTTGGACATTCTCTATTATGCAGCTTTTTGTTATACTGAAGTCGTTTTATTACATGAGGCTTGCTAGATTTTCTACTAAAAGATTTTATTTCTTCATTAAGTTTGTTTTAAGTTTTTAACAAAATTGATGAGTTGACTTATTTTTTTTACAAATAAAGTTAAAAACTTTGCTAATCTATTAATCAGTTTAAAAAGTGGCTGAATTTAAATAACTTTATGACTAATTGCAAGGATGATGAGAAACTGATCAGAGTCTTTATTAATTCTGCATGTACTTATGTTTTTAAAACTGATGCTCTCTAGTTTTTTTTTTTAGAAATATGCTTGCATTTTTTACTTTGCCTTTTGTTATTTTTGTGGACTATCCCAGTGTGCATTTTTTTATTGTATTTTTTTCACTAATTGTGTCCGCTTTCATGTAAGGATTTTTTAAAATCTTGTTTCCCTTTGTTGCGTTGATATTGTTATTATGATATATTATATAGTTGCTCTCATGTTCTACTAATATATTATTGTGCTTATATTCTTCTTTTTTTTGAACCCATTCTCTATTCTTTCATTGTTGGATATAGGTCTCCCCCAGTTGTCTCCATCTTTCCCTATCTTAAGCTGTTCTCTGCCATGTGGGACCTCTTTGTTTCCTGATGTCATCTTTCGAACTCATCTGTGGTCTGCCTCTTGATCTCTTTGCATTGTATGGACGCCACTTTCCAATGGCATTGTTTCATCGTCCGTCTTAAAGACGTTCATTGTGTCCAGCCCATTTCCATTTCAGTTTTGCTGCTTGTTCTATCGCGTCTACTGTCTTTGTTCTGGTTCTGATCCACTGGTTACGTTTTCTATCTTTAAGTAATATACCCAACATTTGTCTCTCCATTGCTCTTTATGCCTTCCTTATTTTATCCAAATTGGCCTGTGTAAATGTCCATGTCTGTGCTCCGTAGGTGAGCACCGGTATTATATAGGAGTTATATACCTTGCTTCGTAAGTATAGAGGGATTGTTTGATTTTTTAGAACGTAAGAAAGTTTGCCGAACGCTGCCCATCCCATTCTTACTTGTCTCGATATTTCGGCTGTTTGATTTTCTCTGTTCGCTCTGATTGCTTATCCTAAATAGATATACTCATTTACCTGTTCTATTTTTTCTGTTTTTATTTTTTTGCCTCTTGGACTTTCGTGTTTGTCATTACCTTTGTTTTGTTGAAGTTAATTTTTAGGCCTTTTTGCAGTGATTTTTCATGAAGTTCATTCAGCATTAATTCCAGTTCTTGTCGTTCTGAGGAGATCAGGAGTATATCATCCGAATATCTAAGGTGATTTAGGTATTTTCCGTTAATACATATTCCTCTGTTTTCCCAATCTGTTGATTGGGATAATCTTCTTACCATTATTTATTTTCTTTTCTTTAACTTATCTTCGTACTATTTCTTTTGCTTCTTTGAGTGTTTCTTTTGTTTTGATTTTCTTGCAGTTATAAATTGTTAATGTTTCCTTCTTTTATCTTTAATAGCCTTTATTGCAGGTAAGTTATTATTATGCAGCTTCTTTATATTTATAATTGCCTAGAGCTTCTATTGCTATTTCATGAATGCAGCATTTTATTTGTGGTTAATATAGAATTTTGCTATTTAAAGTGGCAACACGGATCCGTCGGTTTGTGTTTATACCTAAGGTCTTATTCTTTGGTTCAAAATTTAATCTGACAGGCAAGTTATGATTTTAGAAAATATTTTCGTGATTTATCTAAAGGAGTTTTATAATTCTGGGAAACCAATACTACAATCTTTAAAGAGATGGGTAAAATATAAATTATTTTAAGTGTGAATGAATTTTTAAAATTCATTCTGACTTAAAATAACTGTAAAATTAAATATTATCTTTCGGAAGCAAGTGAGGAGAATGATTAGCAAGCAGTATTAAATTATCTTGAACAAGAATGTATGGCTACAATTTCTCATATTTCAGATTGTGTAGTTCTAAAAACTAAGGATATAATTAACAGGAAGACTCAACCACAACGGAGAGGACGTGTTCAAACCTGCCACATAATAAAAAGCAAAATCCACAAAATAATATTAGTCGCTGGTCAAAGTATAGATAAACCTGTTGACTCCTTTTGTTTCTTCATGGACGAAAAAATTGTGAACGAAATAGTGAATTGTACAAATGAAGAAGCTAAAAAAGTTCTGACGATATAGAACTAAAAATATAGCAATATAACAGAGCTTTATGTTTTTATTGGACTACTACTAACTGCAGGGCAGCTGAATGCCAAAAACCACAATGTTGGCGGTTGGTGTGTACTTTGGAGTAAGTTTTATGAATGTCCTATTATTATCCTAACGATTAAAAGGTTTGTTCGATTTGACGATAAAACAGGCCCGAACAAAAAAGGAACGATAAATTAGCAGCAGTAGAGGGTGTATGAAATCAAGTCAACCAAAACTTTCAAAAATACTATTTACCAGGATGTTGCGTATCAAGGAAGGTGTCCTTTTAAGCAATATATGCTTTCAAAGCCAGATAATAAAAGAACTTCAAAAAATTTTAAGGCTATTATCGAGCACAAGTTTAACTAAATCAGGCCCAAGTACTTTCGCTAGAATAGCATCTTCAGGGGCATCTGAAATAAGCCAGAAAACGTTTTTTAGGAGAAAGAAATTAGTTAACTTCGATAAAACTCGAAGTTAATGGATGAAAAAAAGGTTTTTTGTGATTGACGTTTTAGACTTACTTCGTCAAATAGGGACTATCCAGCAAACGTAGAATTTAAAAAACATTGAAACTAACATAAAATTGCACAAACAACACACTGAAACAGGGACAAACAGTTTAAAATTAAAATCAAGACTCTACGCACTACATTTTTGTCGGTGTCTGTATGGAGAATGATATAAGCGGAAGTGATAAGGTGACATGTGACATATGACAACTTTGATAGGCAGTCACAGTCATGGATCTGTACATATCAAAATTCTGTATAAGTTGTCATTGGCCGAAGGTCAAACTAGAACTACTGTAAAAATCAGCTTATGAAGTGTGACATATAGAATATTTTGAATTAAACTAGATTGGATGGTCCAGATCTCACACTCACACCCGTCTATAATAATAAGGTTGTAGATTTGAGGGTAAATGAAGTGTACATAAAGTGTGAATGAAAGAAATAGACCAAACGATCTATTGGACAGTGGATGGTTGACTACAATAAAATGGTCGACCAGGCAATGTCAATACTGCAAAAACGAGAAGAAAAATTGACTATGAAATTGAAATATTAAAATTAAATCAAATTTGAAAACAGTGTATAAATGGGTATAGTTCAAGTAGTTCAGTTGGACCTCAAGCCAATGGGAGAAATGTAAAACTAATATATAATAGCGTTACTGAGGACCAACCGACCAACAGGTGTTGAAATATAAAACTGTGGAATTAGTATATGTGGATTATGCAGAGGTATGAAGAATGAAATCAACTCCAACTGTGGATCAACTGAACCTGAGCAAGCTAATTGTGTAAATTGTTAGTGAATACAATAGTAATGCAGAACAAAGCATGAAATTAATAGATTCTTAATGTATATACTCAGTGCAGGAAGTCTATACAGCCGAGCTGGGTCCACTACGAGGTGAAGCTGCAATAAAGTTTTTAAAAATAGGTTTAAATTTAGTACAGTTTAAATTAATTTGAGTGTTAAGACAATGAGAGTTTTCATTAGTTTCCTTTGTGATCTCCAAATCTTCCAATAGATCTAACTCCAAATAGTTTTTCTTTCTACTGATATCATGTAAAATAGCCGAACCAGTATTGATGTTGAAATTGTGTTTACTAGACTCTAAATGTTGACCAAAACTTGAAGAGTTTGGTCTTTTTAAATGTTCTGATATTCTGGTAGATAGCTTTCTAATGGTTCTACCTACATAAGAGGCATCACAATCGTCACACTTTAATTTGTATATACCACTTTTGTCAAGTGTGTTCAATCTGTCTTTGGTGTTAATTAAAAAGGAACCTACAGTGTTGTGTGACTTGAAGGAAATTTTGATGTTTTCAACTGCAGAAGTAAAAAGTTTAGCAATTTTATTAGAAATGTTGCTAATGTAAGTAAAAGAGAAATATCTGATGTTGTTAGAAGCATTAGGTTGAATAAGACTTTGTGATGAATATGCAAGCTTTTCTGTAATTTTGAGTTTAGCTCTATTTAGAAGCTTATGGATAATGTTGGGATCATAACCATTATTTAATGCAATTTGTTTGAGAGTATTGAGTTCTAAATTAAAGTTATCATTTGAAAGTGGAAATTTAAGTAATCTGTGAATATAACTATTGAAAGCAGCCATTTTATGTTGGGTTGGATGGTTAGATCTCTCATGTATAACATGATCTGTTTGGGTGGGCTTTCTGTAAATATTGTACTCAAGAGAATCTCTATTGCGAGTTATAGTCATATCCAAGAAGTTCAACTTATTGTCAGATTCTGGTTCCAAAGTAAAAGAGATGTTAGGATGAAGGTTATTGAGATCATCCAGAATCTGTAAAGCATCATCTTGGGATCCTTGTATGAGAGCTATACAATCATCAACGTACCTTGACCAAAAAATTATTTTGTTGTTGTTGTTAACAAATTTCTGTTCTAAGCTGTCCAAAAAAATATCAGCTAGAAAAGGTGATAATGGAGATCCCATTGCTAAACCTGTCGGTTGTTTGTATATTTTTTGGTTAAATTGGAAGAAGTCTTGATCAAGACAGAATTTAAGCATAGTTGAGATAGCATCTTTGTCTTTAGCCGGTATGTTGCAATTGTTTAAAAGGTTGTTTACTAAAGGTAATGTTTCATCTCTTGGTACAGAAGTAAACAAATTGGAAACATCAAAGGAAACCAAATAAAAACTCTCTTCTATTTTGATATTATTTAAACGTTCTATTAGATCTACAGAATTTGTAATGGAGAACTTAGGTTTAAAATTAGTGATAGATTGAATTGTGTTATAAACAAACTCTGACAATATGGAAACTGGAGTGTTGCAAAAACTTACAACAGGCCTAATGGGACAATTGTGCTTATGAATTTTAGGAAGTCCATATAACCTAGGTGTTATAGGGTTAGATACAATTAACTTTCTGTTGTTATATTTAGAAATAGTATCATTAAATAATTTAACCATTGCTTTTGTTTTATTAATAAAGGTGTTAAGTGGATTTTTTTGCAAAACTACAAAATTATTATCTGATAGGAAAGATTCTACTTTTTCAATGTATTGAGTTTGTTCTAAAATTACAACACAATTTCCCTTATCAGCCTTGCTGAGTACTAGTGAATCTCTATCGATTTTTTGTTTTATTGATTTTAGCAAATCCTTATGTTTTTTAAAAGAATGGTGGTTTCTATGAAAATTACGTTTGTACTTACATTGTTGTTGTTGAAGTAAGCTAATGCAAGAGTTTCTCAAATATTGTTTAATATCAGCATTGTTTGTCATACCTTCTATTAGAGTATCCAGCTCCACTGCAAATCCTCCCAGCACTGAGTCATTTAACCTAAAATTCTGACAAGAAAACTTAAGGCCTAATCCTAAAAAATACAATTCATCCTGTGAAAAGTTGGTGTTACTTAGATTTAAGACTCTAGGATGAAATTGATGATCTGAATACTTATGAATAAGTGTTGAGTTATTTCTTTGTTGTTTTTGCAAAATTAAACGGTTTAATTTGTTGTTGAGACATCTCTTCTTGGTGGATTGTAAACGGGAGACCTCATCTTCTATGTTGTTGAAGGAGTCATTGACAAGGAACCAAGGATGTTGTTGTAAAATTTGGTCATAAGTAATCTTAAGATTTACATTAATATAATGAAGTTTTGTATAGTGCTTCTTAAGTTCTCTTTTCAGGATCTTTTTCTCTAAAATCTGTCTTTCCTTATCAGGTACATTTTTTGATGTTTTAACCTTGGCAAAAGTAGGAGTGACTTGATGTAAAATGCACTGCCTAACGAACCAAATGTTCAAGAATGTGATCATTCTCTTGCAGGATAGTCTTCTGTAAAAATCAACCAGGACTGCCATAGTCAATAAATAATTGAAATAAGGTTGAATGCTCGAATAAATGAACTTCAAAAAATTTTAAGGCTATTATCGAGCACAAGTTTAACTAAATCAGGCCCAAGTACTTTCGCTAGAATAGCATCTTCAGGGGCATCTGAAATAAGCCAAGAAAACGTTTTTTAGGAGAAAGAAATTAGTTAACTTCGATAAAACTCGAAGTTAATGGATGAAAAAAAGGTTTTTTGTGATTGACGTTTTAGACTTACTTCGTCAAATAGGGACTATCCAGCAAACGTAGAATTTAAAAAACATTGAAACTAACATAAAATTGCACAAACAACACACTGAAACAGGGACAAACAGTTTAAAATTAAAATCAAGACTCTACGCACTACATTTTTTGTCGGTGTCTGTATGGAGAATGATATAAGCGGAAGTGATAAGGTGACATGTGACATATGACAACTTTGATAGGCAGTCACAGTCATGGATCTGTACATATCAAAATTCTGTATAAGTTGTCATTGGCCGAAGGTCAAACTAGAACTACTGTAAAAATCAGCTTATGAAGTGTGACATATAGAATATTTTGAATTAAACTAGATTGGATGGTCCAGATCTCACACTCACACCCGTCTATAATAATAAGGTTGTAGATTTGAGGGTAAATGAAGTGTACATAAAGTGTGAATGAAAGAAATAGACCAAACGATCTATTGGACAGTGGATGGTTGACTACAATAAAATGGTCGACCAGGCAATGTCAATACTGCAAAAACGAGAAGAAAAATTGACTATGAAATTGAAATATTAAAATTAAATCAAATTTGAAAACAGTGTATAAATGGGTATAGTTCAAGTAGTTCAGTTGGACCTCAAGCCAATGGGAGAAATGTAAAACTAATATATAATAGCGTTACTGAGGACCAACCGACCAACAGGTGTTGAAATATAAAACTGTGGAATTAGTATATGTGGATTATGCAGAGGTATGAAGAATGAAATCAACTCCAACTGTGGATCAACTGAACCTGAGCAAGCTAATTGTGTAAATTGTTAGTGAATACAATAGTAATGCAGAACAAAGCATGAAATTAATAGATTCTTAATGTATATACTCAGTGCAGGAAGTCTATACAGCCGAGCTGGGTCCACTACGAGGTGAAGCTGCAATAAAGTTTTTAAAAATAGGTTTAAATTTAGTACAGTTTAAATTAATTTGAGTGTTAAGACAATGAGAGTTTTCATTAGTTTCCTTTGTGATCTCCAAATCTTCCAATAGATCTAACTCCAAATAGTTTTTCTTTCTACTGATATCATGTAAAATAGCCGAACCAGTATTGATGTTGAAATTGTGTTTACTAGACTCTAAATGTTGACCAAAACTTGAAGAGTTTGGTCTTTTTAAATGTTCTGATATTCTGGTAGATAGCTTTCTAATGGTTCTACCTACATAAGAGGCATCACAATCGTCACACTTTAATTTGTATATACCACTTTTGTCAAGTGTGTTCAATCTGTCTTTGGTGTTAATTAAAAAGGAACCTACAGTGTTGTGTGACTTGAAGGAAATTTTGATGTTTTCAACTGCAGAAGTAAAAAGTTTAGCAATTTTATTAGAAATGTTGCTAATGTAAGTAAAAGAGAAATATCTGATGTTGTTAGAAGCATTAGGTTGAATAAGACTTTGTGATGAATATGCAAGCTTTTCTGTAATTTTGAGTTTAGCTCTATTTAGAAGCTTATGGATAATGTTGGGATCATAACCATTATTTAATGCAATTTGTTTGAGAGTATTGAGTTCTAAATTAAAGTTATCATTTGAAAGTGGAAATTTAAGTAATCTGTGAATATAACTATTGAAAGCAGCCATTTTATGTTGGGTTGGATGGTTAGATCTCTCATGTATAACATGATCTGTTTGGGTGGGCTTTCTGTAAATATTGTACTCAAGAGAATCTCTATTGCGAGTTATAGTCATATCCAAGAAGTTCAACTTATTGTCAGATTCTGGTTCCAAAGTAAAAGAGATGTTAGGATGAAGGTTATTGAGATCATCCAGAATCTGTAAAGCATCATCTTGGGATCCTTGTATGAGAGCTATACAATCATCAACGTACCTTGACCAAAAAATTATTTTGTTGTTGTTGTTAACAAATTTCTGTTCTAAGCTGTCCAAAAAAATATCAGCTAGAAAAGGTGATAATGGAGATCCCATTGCTAAACCTGTCGGTTGTTTGTATATTTTTTGGTTAAATTGGAAGAAGTCTTGATCAAGACAGAATTTAAGCATAGTTGAGATAGCATCTTTGTCTTTAGCCGGTATGTTGCAATTGTTTAAAAGGTTGTTTACTAAAGGTAATGTTTCATCTCTTGGTACAGAAGTAAACAAATTGGAAACATCAAAGGAAACCAAATAAAAACTCTCTTCTATTTTGATATTATTTAAACGTTCTATTAGATCTACAGAATTTGTAATGGAGAACTTAGGTTTAAAATTAGTGATAGATTGAATTGTGTTATAAACAAACTCTGACAATATGGAAACTGGAGTGTTGCAAAAACTTACAACAGGCCTAATGGGACAATTGTGCTTATGAATTTTAGGAAGTCCATATAACCTAGGTGTTATAGGGTTAGATACAATTAACTTTCTGTTGTTATATTTAGAAATAGTATCATTAAATAATTTAACCATTGCTTTTGTTTTATTAATAAAGGTGTTAAGTGGATTTTTTTGCAAAACTACAAAATTATTATCTGATAGGAAAGATTCTACTTTTTCAATGTATTGAGTTTGTTCTAAAATTACAACACAATTTCCCTTATCAGCCTTGCTGAGTACTAGTGAATCTCTATCGATTTTTTGTTTTATTGATTTTAGCAAATCCTTATGTTTTTTAAAAGAATGGTGGTTTCTATGAAAATTACGTTTGTACTTACATTGTTGTTGTTGAAGTAAGCTAATGCAAGAGTTTCTCAAATATTGTTTAATATCAGCATTGTTTGTCATACCTTCTATTAGAGTATCCAGCTCCACTGCAAATCCTCCCAGCACTGAGTCATTTAACCTAAAATTCTGACAAGAAAACTTAAGGCCTAATCCTAAAAAATACAATTCATCCTGTGAAAAGTTGGTGTTACTTAGATTTAAGACTCTAGGATGAAATTGATGATCTGAATACTTATGAATAAGTGTTGAGTTATTTCTTTGTTGTTTTTGCAAAATTAAACGGTTTAATTTGTTGTTGAGACATCTCTTCTTGGTGGATTGTAAACGGGAGACCTCATCTTCTATGTTGTTGAAGGAGTCATTGACAAGGAACCAAGGATGTTGTTGTAAAATTTGGTCATAAGTAATCTTAAGATTTACATTAATATAATGAAGTTTTGTATAGTGCTTCTTAAGTTCTCTTTTCAGGATCTTTTTCTCTAAAATCTGTCTTTCCTTATCAGGTACATTTTTTGATGTTTTAACCTTGGCAAAAGTAGGAGTGACTTGATGTAAAATGCACTGCCTAACGAACCAAATGTTCAAGAATGTGATCATTCTCTTGCAGGATAGTCTTCTGTAAAAATCAACCAGGACTGCCATAGTCAATAAATAATTGAAATAAGGTTGAATGCTCGAATAAATGAACTTCAAAAAATTTTAAGGCTATTATCGAGCACAAGTTTAACTAAATCAGGCCCAAGTACTTTCGCTAGAATAGCATCTTCAGGGGCATCTGAAATAAGCCAAGAAAACGTTTTTTAGGAGAAAGAAATTAGTTAACTTCGATAAAACTCGAAGTTAATGGATGAAAAAAAGGTTTTTTGTGATTGACGTTTTAGACTTACTTCGTCAAATAGGGACTATCCAGCAAACGTAGAATTTAAAAAACATTGAAACTAACATAAAATTGCACAAACAACACACTGAAACAGGGACAAACAGTTTAAAATTAAAATCAAGACTCTACGCACTACATTTTTGTCGGTGTCTGTATGGAGAATGATATAAGCGGAAGTGATAAGGTGACATGTGACATATGACAACTTTGATAGGCAGTCACAGTCATGGATCTGTACATATCAAAATTCTGTATAAGTTGTCATTGGCCGAAGGTCAAACTAGAACTACTGTAAAAATCAGCTTATGAAGTGTGACATATAGAATATTTTGAATTAAACTAGATTGGATGGTCCAGATCTCACACTCACACCCGTCTATAATAATAAGGTTGTAGATTTGAGGGTAAATGAAGTGTACATAAAGTGTGAATGAAAGAAATAGACCAAACGATCTATTGGACAGTGGATGGTTGACTACAATAAAATGGTCGACCAGGCAATGTCAATACTGCAAAAACGAGAAGAAAAATTGACTATGAAATTGAAATATTAAAATTAAATCAAATTTGAAAACAGTGTATAAATGGGTATAGTTCAAGTAGTTCAGTTGGACCTCAAGCCAATGGGAGAAATGTAAAACTAATATATAATAGCGTTACTGAGGACCAACCGACCAACAGGTGTTGAAATATAAAACTGTGGAATTAGTATATGTGGATTATGCAGAGGTATGAAGAATGAAATCAACTCCAACTGTGGATCAACTGAACCTGAGCAAGCTAATTGTGTAAATTGTTAGTGAATACAATAGTAATGCAGAACAAAGCATGAAATTAATAGATTCTTAATGTATATACTCAGTGCAGGAAGTCTATACAGCCGAGCTGGGTCCACTACGAGGTGAAGCTGCAATAAAGTTTTTAAAAATAGGTTTAAATTTAGTACAGTTTAAATTAATTTGAGTGTTAAGACAATGAGAGTTTTCATTAGTTTCCTTTGTGATCTCCAAATCTTCCAATAGATCTAACTCCAAATAGTTTTTCTTTCTACTGATATCATGTAAAATAGCCGAACCAGTATTGATGTTGAAATTGTGTTTACTAGACTCTAAATGTTGACCAAAACTTGAAGAGTTTGGTCTTTTTAAATGTTCTGATATTCTGGTAGATAGCTTTCTAATGGTTCTACCTACATAAGAGGCATCACAATCGTCACACTTTAATTTGTATATACCACTTTTGTCAAGTGTGTTCAATCTGTCTTTGGTGTTAATTAAAAAGGAACCTACAGTGTTGTGTGACTTGAAGGAAATTTTGATGTTTTCAACTGCAGAAGTAAAAAGTTTAGCAATTTTATTAGAAATGTTGCTAATGTAAGTAAAAGAGAAATATCTGATGTTGTTAGAAGCATTAGGTTGAATAAGACTTTGTGATGAATATGCAAGCTTTTCTGTAATTTTGAGTTTAGCTCTATTTAGAAGCTTATGGATAATGTTGGGATCATAACCATTATTTAATGCAATTTGTTTGAGAGTATTGAGTTCTAAATTAAAGTTATCATTTGAAAGTGGAAATTTAAGTAATCTGTGAATATAACTATTGAAAGCAGCCATTTTATGTTGGGTTGGATGGTTAGATCTCTCATGTATAACATGATCTGTTTGGGTGGGCTTTCTGTAAATATTGTACTCAAGAGAATCTCTATTGCGAGTTATAGTCATATCCAAGAAGTTCAACTTATTGTCAGATTCTGGTTCCAAAGTAAAAGAGATGTTAGGATGAAGGTTATTGAGATCATCCAGAATCTGTAAAGCATCATCTTGGGATCCTTGTATGAGAGCTATACAATCATCAACGTACCTTGACCAAAAAATTATTTTGTTGTTGTTGTTAACAAATTTCTGTTCTAAGCTGTCCAAAAAAATATCAGCTAGAAAAGGTGATAATGGAGATCCCATTGCTAAACCTGTCGGTTGTTTGTATATTTTTTGGTTAAATTGGAAGAAGTCTTGATCAAGACAGAATTTAAGCATAGTTGAGATAGCATCTTTGTCTTTAGCCGGTATGTTGCAATTGTTTAAAAGGTTGTTTACTAAAGGTAATGTTTCATCTCTTGGTACAGAAGTAAACAAATTGGAAACATCAAAGGAAACCAAATAAAAACTCTCTTCTATTTTGATATTATTTAAACGTTCTATTAGATCTACAGAATTTGTAATGGAGAACTTAGGTTTAAAATTAGTGATAGATTGAATTGTGTTATAAACAAACTCTGACAATATGGAAACTGGAGTGTTGCAAAAACTTACAACAGGCCTAATGGGACAATTGTGCTTATGAATTTTAGGAAGTCCATATAACCTAGGTGTTATAGGGTTAGATACAATTAACTTTCTGTTGTTATATTTAGAAATAGTATCATTAAATAATTTAACCATTGCTTTTGTTTTATTAATAAAGGTGTTAAGTGGATTTTTTTGCAAAACTACAAAATTATTATCTGATAGGAAAGATTCTACTTTTTCAATGTATTGAGTTTGTTCTAAAATTACAACACAATTTCCCTTATCAGCCTTGCTGAGTACTAGTGAATCTCTATCGATTTTTTGTTTTATTGATTTTAGCAAATCCTTATGTTTTTTAAAAGAATGGTGGTTTCTATGAAAATTACGTTTGTACTTACATTGTTGTTGTTGAAGTAAGCTAATGCAAGAGTTTCTCAAATATTGTTTAATATCAGCATTGTTTGTCATACCTTCTATTAGAGTATCCAGCTCCACTGCAAATCCTCCCAGCACTGAGTCATTTAACCTAAAATTCTGACAAGAAAACTTAAGGCCTAATCCTAAAAAATACAATTCATCCTGTGAAAAGTTGGTGTTACTTAGATTTAAGACTCTAGGATGAAATTGATGATCTGAATACTTATGAATAAGTGTTGAGTTATTTCTTTGTTGTTTTTGCAAAATTAAACGGTTTAATTTGTTGTTGAGACATCTCTTCTTGGTGGATTGTAAACGGGAGACCTCATCTTCTATGTTGTTGAAGGAGTCATTGACAAGGAACCAAGGATGTTGTTGTAAAATTTGGTCATAAGTAATCTTAAGATTTACATTAATATAATGAAGTTCTGTATAGTGCTTCTTAAGTTCTTAGAGAACTTAAGAAGCACTATACAAAACTTCATTATATTAATGTAAATCTTAAGATTACTTATGACCAAATTTTACAACAACATCCTTGGTTCCTTGTCAATGACTCCTTCAACAACATAGAAGATGAGGTCTCCCGTTTACAATCCACCAAGAAGAGATGTCTCAACAACAAATTAAACCGTTTAATTTTGCAAAAACAACAAAGAAATAACTCAACACTTATTCATAAGTATTCAGATCATCAATTTCATCCTAGAGTCTTAAATCTAAGTAACACCAACTTTTCACAGGATGAATTGTATTTTTTAGGATTAGGCCTTAAGTTTTCTTGTCAGAATTTTAGGTTAAATGACTCAGTGCTGGGAGGATTTGCAGTGGAGCTGGATACTCTAATAGAAGGTATGACAAACAATGCTGATATTAAACAATATTTGAGAAACTCTTGCATTAGCTTACTTCAACAACAACAATGTAAGTACAAACGTAATTTTCATAGAAACCACCATTCTTTTAAAAAACATAAGGATTTGCTAAAATCAATAAAACAAAAAATCGATAGAGATTCACTAGTACTCAGCAAGGCTGATAAGGGAAATTGTGTTGTAATTTTAGAACAAACTCAATACATTGAAAAAGTAGAATCTTTCCTATCAGATAATAATTTTGTAGTTTTGCAAAAAAATCCACTTAACACCTTTATTAATAAAACAAAAGCAATGGTTAAATTATTTAATGATACTATTTCTAAATATAACAACAGAAAGTTAATTGTATCTAACCCTATAACACCTAGGTTATATGGACTTCCTAAAATTCATAAGCACAATTGTCCCATTAGGCCTGTTGTAAGTTTTTGCAACACTCCAGTTTCCATATTGTCAGAGTTTGTTTATAACACAATTCAATCTATCACTAATTTTAAACCTAAGTTCTCCATTACAAATTCTGTAGATCTAATAGAACGTTTAAATAATATCAAAATAGAAGAGAGTTTTTATTTGGTTTCCTTTGATGTTTCCAATTTGTTTACTTCTGTACCAAGAGATGAAACATTACCTTTAGTAAACAACCTTTTAAACAATTGCAACATACCGGCTAAAGACAAAGATGCTATCTCAACTATGCTTAAATTCTGTCTTGATCAAGACTTCTTCCAATTTAACCAAAAAATATACAAACAACCGACAGGTTTAGCAATGGGATCTCCATTATCACCTTTTCTAGCTGATATTTTTTTGGACAGCTTAGAACAGAAATTTGTTAACAACAACAACAAAATAATTTTTTGGTCAAGGTACGTTGATGATTGTATAGCTCTCATACAAGGATCCCAAGATGATGCTTTACAGATTCTGGATGATCTCAATAACCTTCATCCTAACATCTCTTTTACTTTGGAACCAGAATCTGACAATAAGTTGAACTTCTTGGATATGACTATAACTCGCAATAGAGATTCTCTTGAGTACAATATTTACAGAAAGCCCACCCAAACAGATCATGTTATACATGAGAGATCTAACCATCCAACCCAACATAAAATGGCTGCTTTCAATAGTTATATTCACAGATTACTTAAATTTCCACTTTCAAATGATAACTTTAATTTAGAACTCAATACTCTCAAACAAATTGCATTAAATAATGGTTATGATCCCAACATTATCCATAAGCTTCTAAATAGAGCTAAACTCAAAATTACAGAAAAGCTTGCATATTCATCACAAAGTCTTATTCAACCTAATGCTTCTAACAACATCAGATATTTCTCTTTTACTTACATTAGCAACATTTCTAATAAAATTGCTAAACTTTTTACTTCTGCAGTTGAAAACATCAAAATTTCCTTCAAGTCACACAACACTGTAGGTTCCTTTTTAATTAACACCAAAGACAGATTGAACACACTTGACAAAAGTGGTATATACAAATTAAAGTGTGACGATTGTGATGCCTCTTATGTAGGTAGAACCATTAGAAAGCTATCTACCAGAATATCAGAACATTTAAAAAGACCAAACTCTTCAAGTTTTGGTCAACATTTAGAGTCTAGTAAACACAATTTCAACATCAATACTGGTTCGGCTATTTTACATGATATCAGTAGAAAGAAAAACTATTTGGAGTTAGATCTATTGGAAGATTTGGAGATCACAAAGGAAACTAATGAAAACTCTCATTGTCTTAACACTCAAATTAATTTAAACTGTACTAAATTTAAACCTATTTTTAAAAACTTTATTGCAGCTTCACCTCGTAGTGGACCCAGCTCGGCTGTATAGACTTCCTGCACTGAGTATATACATTAAGAATCTATTAATTTCATGCTTTGTTCTGCATTACTATTGTATTCACTAACAATTTACACAATTAGCTTGCTCAGGTTCAGTTGATCCACAGTTGGAGTTGATTTCATTCTTCATACCTCTGCATAATCCACATATACTAATTCCACAGTTTTATATTTCAACACCTGTTGGTCGGTTGGTCCTCAGTAACGCTATTATATATTAGTTTTACATTTCTCCCATTGGCTTGAGGTCCAACTGAACTACTTGAACTATACCCATTTATACACTGTTTTCAAATTTGATTTAATTTTAATATTTCAATTTCATAGTCAATTTTTCTTCTCGTTTTTGCAGTATTGACATTGCCTGGTCGACCATTTTATTGTAGTCAACCATCCACTGTCCAATAGATCGTTTGGTCTATTTCTTTCATTCACACTTTATGTACACTTCATTTACCCTCAAATCTACAACCTTATTATTATAGACGGGTGTGAGTGTGAGATCTGGACCATCCAATCTAGTTTAATTCAAAATATTCTATATGTCACACTTCATAAGCTGATTTTTACAGTAGTTCTAGTTTGACCTTCGGCCAATGACAACTTATACAGAATTTTGATATGTACAGATCCATGACTGTGACTGCCTATCAAAGTTGTCATATGTCACATGTCACCTTATCACTTCCGCTTATATCATTCTCCATACAGACACCGACAAAAATGTAGTGCGTAGAGTCTTGATTTTAATTTTAAACTGTTTGTCCCTGTTTCAGTGTGTTGTTTGTGCAATTTTATGTTAGTTTCAATGTTTTTTAAATTCTACGTTTGCTGGATAGTCCCTATTTGACGAAGTAAGTCTAAAACGTCAATCACAAAAAACCTTTTTTTCATCCATTAACTTCGAGTTTTATCGAAGTTAACTAATTTCTTTCTCCTAAAAAACGTTTTCTTGGCTTATTTCAGATGCCCCTGAAGATGCTATTCTAGCGAAAGTACTTGGGCCTGATTTAGTTAAACTTGTGCTCGATAATAGCCTTAAAATTTTTTGAAGTTCATTTATTCGAGCATTCAACCTTATTTCAATTATTTATTGACTATGGCAGTCCTGGTTGATTTTTACAGAAGACTATCCTGCAAGAGAATGATCACATTCTTGAACATTTGGTTCGTTAGGCAGTGCATTTTACATCAAGTCACTCCTACTTTTGCCAAGGTTAAAACATCAAAAAATGTACCTGATAAGGAAAGACAGATTTTAGAGAAAAAGATCCTGAAAAGAGAACTTAAGAAGCACTATACAAAACTTCATTATATTAATGTAATATCGTAAGATTACTTATGACCAAATTTTACAACAACATCCTGGTTCCTTGTCAATGACTCCTTCAACAACATAGAGATGAGGTCTCCCGTTTACAATCCACCAAGAAGAGATGTCTCAACAACAAATTAAACCGTTTAATTTTGCAAAAACAACAAAGAAATAACTCAACACTTATTCATAAGTATTCAGATCATCAATTTCATCCTAGAGTCTTAAATCTAAGTAACACCAACTTTTCACAGGATGAATTGTATTTTTTAGGATTAGGCCTTAAGTTTTCTTGTCAGAATTTTAGGTTAAATGACTCAGTGCTGGGAGGATTTGCAGTGGAGCTGGATACTCTAATAGAAGGTATGACAAACAATGCTGATATTAAACAATATTTGAGAAACTCTTGCATTAGCTTACTTCAACAACAACAATGTAAGTACAAACGTAATTTTCATAGAAACCACCATTCTTTTAAAAAACATAAGGATTTGCTAAAATCAATAAAACAAAAAATCGATAGAGATTCACTAGTACTCAGCAAGGCTGATAAGGGAAATTGTGTTGTAATTTTAGAACAAACTCAATACATTGAAAAAGTAGAATCTTTCCTATCAGATAATAATTTTGTAGTTTTGCAAAAAAATCCACTTAACACCTTTATTAATAAAACAAAAGCAATGGTTAAATTATTTAATGATACTATTTCTAAATATAACAACAGAAAGTTAATTGTATCTAACCCTATAACACCTAGGTTATATGGACTTCCTAAAATTCATAAGCACAATTGTCCCATTAGGCCTGTTGTAAGTTTTTGCAACACTCCAGTTTCCATATTGTCAGAGTTTGTTTATAACACAATTCAATCTATCACTAATTTTAAACCTAAGTTCTCCATTACAAATTCTGTAGATCTAATAGAACGTTTAAATAATATCAAAATAGAAGAGAGTTTTTATTTGGTTTCCTTTGATGTTTCCAATTTGTTTACTTCTGTACCAAGAGATGAAACATTACCTTTAGTAAACAACCTTTTAAACAATTGCAACATACCGGCTAAAGACAAAGATGCTATCTCAACTATGCTTAAATTCTGTCTTGATCAAGACTTCTTCCAATTTAACCAAAAAATATACAAACAACCGACAGGTTTAGCAATGGGATCTCCATTATCACCTTTTCTAGCTGATATTTTTTTGGACAGCTTAGAACAGAAATTTGTTAACAACAACAACAAAATAATTTTTTGGTCAAGGTACGTTGATGATTGTATAGCTCTCATACAAGGATCCCAAGATGATGCTTTACAGATTCTGGATGATCTCAATAACCTTCATCCTAACATCTCTTTTACTTTGGAACCAGAATCTGACAATAAGTTGAACTTCTTGGATATGACTATAACTCGCAATAGAGATTCTCTTGAGTACAATATTTACAGAAAGCCCACCCAAACAGATCATGTTATACATGAGAGATCTAACCATCCAACCCAACATAAAATGGCTGCTTTCAATAGTTATATTCACAGATTACTTAAATTTCCACTTTCAAATGATAACTTTAATTTAGAACTCAATACTCTCAAACAAATTGCATTAAATAATGGTTATGATCCCAACATTATCCATAAGCTTCTAAATAGAGCTAAACTCAAAATTACAGAAAAGCTTGCATATTCATCACAAAGTCTTATTCAACCTAATGCTTCTAACAACATCAGATATTTCTCTTTTACTTACATTAGCAACATTTCTAATAAAATTGCTAAACTTTTTACTTCTGCAGTTGAAAACATCAAAATTTCCTTCAAGTCACACAACACTGTAGGTTCCTTTTTAATTAACACCAAAGACAGATTGAACACACTTGACAAAAGTGGTATATACAAATTAAAGTGTGACGATTGTGATGCCTCTTATGTAGGTAGAACCATTAGAAAGCTATCTACCAGAATATCAGAACATTTAAAAAGACCAAACTCTTCAAGTTTTGGTCAACATTTAGAGTCTAGTAAACACAATTTCAACATCAATACTGGTTCGGCTATTTTACATGATATCAGTAGAAAGAAAAACTATTTGGAGTTAGATCTATTGGAAGATTTGGAGATCACAAAGGAAACTAATGAAAACTCTCATTGTCTTAACACTCAAATTAATTTAAACTGTACTAAATTTAAACCTATTTTTAAAAACTTTATTGCAGCTTCACCTCGTAGTGGACCCAGCTCGGCTGTATAGACTTCCTGCACTGAGTATATACATTAAGAATCTATTAATTTCATGCTTTGTTCTGCATTACTATTGTATTCACTAACAATTTACACAATTAGCTTGCTCAGGTTCAGTTGATCCACAGTTGGAGTTGATTTCATTCTTCATACCTCTGCATAATCCACATATACTAATTCCACAGTTTTATATTTCAACACCTGTTGGTCGGTTGGTCCTCAGTAACGCTATTATATATTAGTTTTACATTTCTCCCATTGGCTTGAGGTCCAACTGAACTACTTGAACTATACCCATTTATACACTGTTTTCAAATTTGATTTAATTTTAATATTTCAATTTCATAGTCAATTTTTCTTCTCGTTTTTGCAGTATTGACATTGCCTGGTCGACCATTTTATTGTAGTCAACCATCCACTGTCCAATAGATCGTTTGGTCTATTTCTTTCATTCACACTTTATGTACACTTCATTTACCCTCAAATCTACAACCTTATTATTATAGACGGGTGTGAGTGTGAGATCTGGACCATCCAATCTAGTTTAATTCAAAATATTCTATATGTCACACTTCATAAGCTGATTTTTACAGTAGTTCTAGTTTGACCTTCGGCCAATGACAACTTATACAGAATTTTGATATGTACAGATCCATGACTGTGACTGCCTATCAAAGTTGTCATATGTCACATGTCACCTTATCACTTCCGCTTATATCATTCTCCATACAGACACCGACAAAAATGTAGTGCGTAGAGTCTTGATTTTAATTTTAAACTGTTTGTCCCTGTTTCAGTGTGTTGTTTGTGCAATTTTATGTTAGTTTCAATGTTTTTTAAATTCTACGTTTGCTGGATAGTCCCTATTTGACGAAGTAAGTCTAAAACGTCAATCACAAAAAACCTTTTTTTCATCCATTAACTTCGAGTTTTATCGAAGTTAACTAATTTCTTTCTCCTAAAAAACGTTTTCTTGGCTTATTTCAGATGCCCCTGAAGATGCTATTCTAGCGAAAGTACTTGGGCCTGATTTAGTTAAACTTGTGCTCGATAATAGCCTTAAAATTTTTTGAAGTTCATTTATTCGAGCATTCAACCTTATTTCAATTATTTATTGACTATGGCAGTCCTGGTTGATTTTTACAGAAGACTATCCTGCAAGAGAATGATCACATTCTTGAACATTTGGTTCGTTAGGCAGTGCATTTTACATCAAGTCACTCCTACTTTTGCCAAGGTTAAAACATCAAAAAATGTACCTGATAAGGAAAGACAGATTTTAGAGAAAAAGATCCTGAAAAGAGAACTTAAGAAGCACTATACAAAACTTCATTATATTAATGTAAATCTTAAGATTACTTATGACCAAATTTTACAACAACATCCTTGGTTCCTTGTCAATGACTCCTTCAACAACATAGAAGATGAGGTCTCCCGTTTACAATCCACCAAGAAGAGATGTCTCAACAACAAATTAAACCGTTTAATTTTGCAAAAACAACAAAGAAATAACTCAACACTTATTCATAAGTATTCAGATCATCAATTTCATCCTAGAGTCTTAAATCTAAGTAACACCAACTTTTCACAGGATGAATTGTATTTTTTAGGATTAGGCCTTAAGTTTTCTTGTCAGAATTTTAGGTTAAATGACTCAGTGCTGGGAGGATTTGCAGTGGAGCTGGATACTCTAATAGAAGGTATGACAAACAATGCTGATATTAAACAATATTTGAGAAACTCTTGCATTAGCTTACTTCAACAACAACAATGTAAGTACAAACGTAATTTTCATAGAAACCACCATTCTTTTAAAAAACATAAGGATTTGCTAAAATCAATAAAACAAAAAATCGATAGAGATTCACTAGTACTCAGCAAGGCTGATAAGGGAAATTGTGTTGTAATTTTAGAACAAACTCAATACATTGAAAAAGTAGAATCTTTCCTATCAGATAATAATTTTGTAGTTTTGCAAAAAAATCCACTTAACACCTTTATTAATAAAACAAAAGCAATGGTTAAATTATTTAATGATACTATTTCTAAATATAACAACAGAAAGTTAATTGTATCTAACCCTATAACACCTAGGTTATATGGACTTCCTAAAATTCATAAGCACAATTGTCCCATTAGGCCTGTTGTAAGTTTTTGCAACACTCCAGTTTCCATATTGTCAGAGTTTGTTTATAACACAATTCAATCTATCACTAATTTTAAACCTAAGTTCTCCATTACAAATTCTGTAGATCTAATAGAACGTTTAAATAATATCAAAATAGAAGAGAGTTTTTATTTGGTTTCCTTTGATGTTTCCAATTTGTTTACTTCTGTACCAAGAGATGAAACATTACCTTTAGTAAACAACCTTTTAAACAATTGCAACATACCGGCTAAAGACAAAGATGCTATCTCAACTATGCTTAAATTCTGTCTTGATCAAGACTTCTTCCAATTTAACCAAAAAATATACAAACAACCGACAGGTTTAGCAATGGGATCTCCATTATCACCTTTTCTAGCTGATATTTTTTTGGACAGCTTAGAACAGAAATTTGTTAACAACAACAACAAAATAATTTTTTGGTCAAGGTACGTTGATGATTGTATAGCTCTCATACAAGGATCCCAAGATGATGCTTTACAGATTCTGGATGATCTCAATAACCTTCATCCTAACATCTCTTTTACTTTGGAACCAGAATCTGACAATAAGTTGAACTTCTTGGATATGACTATAACTCGCAATAGAGATTCTCTTGAGTACAATATTTACAGAAAGCCCACCCAAACAGATCATGTTATACATGAGAGATCTAACCATCCAACCCAACATAAAATGGCTGCTTTCAATAGTTATATTCACAGATTACTTAAATTTCCACTTTCAAATGATAACTTTAATTTAGAACTCAATACTCTCAAACAAATTGCATTAAATAATGGTTATGATCCCAACATTATCCATAAGCTTCTAAATAGAGCTAAACTCAAAATTACAGAAAAGCTTGCATATTCATCACAAAGTCTTATTCAACCTAATGCTTCTAACAACATCAGATATTTCTCTTTTACTTACATTAGCAACATTTCTAATAAAATTGCTAAACTTTTTACTTCTGCAGTTGAAAACATCAAAATTTCCTTCAAGTCACACAACACTGTAGGTTCCTTTTTAATTAACACCAAAGACAGATTGAACACACTTGACAAAAGTGGTATATACAAATTAAAGTGTGACGATTGTGATGCCTCTTATGTAGGTAGAACCATTAGAAAGCTATCTACCAGAATATCAGAACATTTAAAAAGACCAAACTCTTCAAGTTTTGGTCAACATTTAGAGTCTAGTAAACACAATTTCAACATCAATACTGGTTCGGCTATTTTACATGATATCAGTAGAAAGAAAAACTATTTGGAGTTAGATCTATTGGAAGATTTGGAGATCACAAAGGAAACTAATGAAAACTCTCATTGTCTTAACACTCAAATTAATTTAAACTGTACTAAATTTAAACCTATTTTTAAAAACTTTATTGCAGCTTCACCTCGTAGTGGACCCAGCTCGGCTGTATAGACTTCCTGCACTGAGTATATACATTAAGAATCTATTAATTTCATGCTTTGTTCTGCATTACTATTGTATTCACTAACAATTTACACAATTAGCTTGCTCAGGTTCAGTTGATCCACAGTTGGAGTTGATTTCATTCTTCATACCTCTGCATAATCCACATATACTAATTCCACAGTTTTATATTTCAACACCTGTTGGTCGGTTGGTCCTCAGTAACGCTATTATATATTAGTTTTACATTTCTCCCATTGGCTTGAGGTCCAACTGAACTACTTGAACTATACCCATTTATACACTGTTTTCAAATTTGATTTAATTTTAATATTTCAATTTCATAGTCAATTTTTCTTCTCGTTTTTGCAGTATTGACATTGCCTGGTCGACCATTTTATTGTAGTCAACCATCCACTGTCCAATAGATCGTTTGGTCTATTTCTTTCATTCACACTTTATGTACACTTCATTTACCCTCAAATCTACAACCTTATTATTATAGACGGGTGTGAGTGTGAGATCTGGACCATCCAATCTAGTTTAATTCAAAATATTCTATATGTCACACTTCATAAGCTGATTTTTACAGTAGTTCTAGTTTGACCTTCGGCCAATGACAACTTATACAGAATTTTGATATGTACAGATCCATGACTGTGACTGCCTATCAAAGTTGTCATATGTCACATGTCACCTTATCACTTCCGCTTATATCATTCTCCATACAGACACCGACAAAAATGTAGTGCGTAGAGTCTTGATTTTAATTTTAAACTGTTTGTCCCTGTTTCAGTGTGTTGTTTGTGCAATTTTATGTTAGTTTCAATGTTTTTTAAATTCTACGTTTGCTGGATAGTCCCTATTTGACGAAGTAAGTCTAAAACGTCAATCACAAAAAACCTTTTTTTCATCCATTAACTTCGAGTTTTATCGAAGTTAACTAATTTCTTTCTCCTAAAAAACGTTTTCTTGGCTTATTTCAGATGCCCCTGAAGATGCTATTCTAGCGAAAGTACTTGGGCCTGATTTAGTTAAACTTGTGCTCGATAATAGCCTTAAAATTTTTTGAAGTTCATTTATTCGAGCATTCAACCTTATTTCAATTAGATAATAAAAGGTATAAAAATATAATGGGCCTTTGACTCGGAAACATATTACCCTTTAGCTGGAATATCAGATACAGAAAAAAGTGGAAATACAGTAGCAAAAGACCTTGCTTCTTAAGTAGTAAAGCAACGCGTTGAGCCTTGTTATAATTCCAACAGAATTGTGACTTGCGTGGTTTCACTAATCTTGCTCTTGCACATGAATTACTGGAAAATTAACTACTTCTGGTGGGAAAAGTCAAAAATAGTAAGAGATTTGTTCCTTAATAATTACTACCACTTTATTTCTAGTTAAATTTTTGGTTACCAAAAGCATCTCTTGTTTCCTTGTTTCGTAAATTTCGAAAAAAACGAAGAAGTTTCCTATTTCTATTTAAGATGTATTACAATGCTGACTTTGAAGACGATTTAAGCAAAAAACCAGATATGATACTTAGTTATGATAGTACATAATGTGGTGTCGATGCTTTAGATTGACATGGTTCATAATTGTATGTTGGAAAGACGGACTAACCGTTGGCCTTTTGAATTTTTATAAATATTTTAGACGTGACGGGGTAGCCTAACATTAACAAATATACATTCAAAAAGAACCAAAAACAAAGATGAAAGCAAAGATATTTTCTTAAAATTATTGTTGCCTTAAATTTTGAGAGGAAATCAAGTGAACTACATCGGGTAACAAAACAGTGTATTGCAAAATGCTTACAGGAAGTTAATTCACATAATAAAAAGCAAAAACTAAAAAAACATTTAGTTTTAATTAAGACAATTTGTCACATGTATCCAATAAAAAAGGACAGTTGTAACGTTATAAACGTCACATATCTATTAATTTATATTTAAAAATTTATTATATAATATAGTATATAATATATAATATATAATATATAATATATAATATATAATATATAATATATAATATATAATATATAATATATAATATATAATATATAATATATAATATATAATATATAATATATAATATATAATATATAATATATAATATATACTATATAATATTTTCTTCCCCTGTTTTCATTTCTTCCTCTCTCATTATTTACTCTCTCTTTCTGTCACGTAGAATAAATATTCGCCCTCTCTCTTTGTGTTCTGTGGTGACAAAGAAGCTAGTTTCATGAAATAGCAACATCTTGTGACATATGTGCTAAGTTCATTTTAGTCTCCCACTTTCTGTCAGTTAAATGTTCTAATGTAGTGGGAATATTATTTATTTTTTTGCCTCTTTGATCTTAACAAAAGAAGACAAAAATTATAATTAGACTCATTTCATGGCCAACAAATTCTCTTGGTGTAAGTACTTTCATTGTGATATATATTTTATAGTTCTGACCGCATTTCCGATATTTGTAACCTTACTTTCTTTCAAAAGCACATTGCTTTTTTTTATATATGCATTAGGACTCTTTAACAGAATTTAACTAACAATCATAGTAACAATCATATCTCATTTTATCCTTGCCCTATGCTATTTGTTTAATTGTAACTTGGTAAGATGGCAACTCCTCTTGATGTGTCTTTAATGCTCCTATTCCTTTTGTGTTTTAGTTTATTGGGAATATTCACAATTTTATTGGTAATATTTACATTTTATTGGGCTTATTGACAGCCGTATTGGACTTACTGGGATTATTGACCACATCAAAAAATACAACCACGTGTGACTGCAGCTCTCCGAAATTACAATATTCCATTGGAGGACCTAGCAGCTAGAACACACAAGTAGCCCATAGAACGAAGCAATAAGGATCACTTATCATTAAGCTTTGGCAGGGTTAATTATTGTATTTTTTTTATTCTTTTAAATTAATATGTTTAGTTAAAATTTGTCTTATTTGTTATCAATTGAGAACTCAGGTTCAATCAATATTTTAAGAAAAGAAGAACTCACCCTTGAGATACTGAGCTAGGCAAGGTATAGACGATAAGCTCCCATGGTTAATTGAGGTATTATTTTTACAATAGTACTTCAATTCTTTTTGGTAGTCTTATCGTTACACAGTATAAAGGTTAATAAAGACGAACTAACTAATTAGTAAAAAAACATCCAGTACAAATCATAATTAAAAAAAATATTAAACTTGTAAGCAAGTATTTTATTATTTTCTTATTATTTAAACATGAAATTTAACTCTGAATCATAGGGTTTTTCCATTACCGCAATATATAACTAAGTAAGCATGGTTTCCCTTTTCAATGCTTCAACAGGTCAAAAAGGGTTTACGTGTATAATGGCGTTCAGAAGTAATTAAAGCAGAATTTTGATGTATACAGTTGGTTCGTTTTGGAACTCGCAGTTTATGCATTGTTAATTTAAAATGTGTGATTGAGAATGAAAAAGATTTATGATACGAGTAAAACAGTGCTATTTTTCTATTATGCATAAAAGTTTTAAATTCAAGAAGTCAATATGAGCCCTAACAACTACATATTGAAACAAACAACAATTTAAAACGTCAATTTACACAAATTTAATTATTAAAAAATTATTTTTTTTATTACAACCTTTATTTATTGTAATATGTTTCTACAAATAAAAAAAACAATAATCAATAAGTTTATCAAGTAAATCAATAAATACATTAATTAATAAATAAAATAACTATAATTAAAAATTTGTATTCTTTTTAAGGGAATTTTAGAAATTTTGCCATCTGACATTCCTCTATTTATTATAACTAATTTGCTTATTGCACATAATCCATTTATTCGTAGTAGCTATTCGTAAACTCTGAAAACTTGTCCTAACTATGAGGTTTCCCAAAATACCTGCCCAAAAAGTTTTTCCAAAAAAGTGTTTTTTGAAAATTTATGTGATTATTTCCATTTATAGAAAAGTATTTTCGTCACTAAAATAAATTGCTTTATGTAATATGGCTGCTGGTTAATTTGATTAGACAAATTTTCAAAGAATTCTAGTCTTCGGTCGGGGTCATTATCTGAAAGTTCGTGCAAAATTTTTAATTTGTATGGATTAAATATGTTTATAGCCAATACTTGGTGCACTGTCCTTGACTGATTTTACAGATAGACGCAACTTGGGCTGTAGAAGAAGTAGGATCCACTAATATTTCTGCGATTATGTGAATTTTTTTGTCATTACCAATTATTGATTGACCACGTCGCTTGTTTGATTTGGTTCTGTCTCTTTCCATTCTATGTAATACCATTTTGTTCGTAAAATGATCGATCCATGGTATTTTTAAAATTCTAAGAAGTCACATCTTAAAATCTTCCATCTTTCTCTTTAAGTTCAACTTTATATTCCAAGCTTCGGCACTATGAATAAGAATAGTGTGGATAGAGCATTTTACCATTCGATATATAAGTGTAAGTATAAGCCCTGAAAAGATACTACGCGACGCGACGGTGGGGAGAGAACTATTGGCTAGCACTGTATATTTGTGGAGTTTCTTAGTAGTCTTTAAAACGTGCTTGCCCTGTATTATCTAGTCATGAAAAATTTGGTTAAGTGTTTGAGGTCTTCCACAGCGCCTGTAGCTTAAGTCAACATAAGAGAGTGTCATTTGATGCAGATCTCCTTTGACCTTCGCATGTCCATTAAAGAATTATAATAGATTTTGATCCGATTCTCATTTTGCTCAGGACTTTAGCTCTACTAGGATGTTCAACATACAATTAATGTGATTAATAATTTAAACTGTAGTTGTTCTATTTTCGAAGCCATTCTCTTATACGGTAGAGGACAGTTCTATTTGACACACCTTGAGCTGACTTGGATCAGGCGTATTTTATAGCGGGTCATCAGTGCACAATTGTAATTGTTATTTTATTTCAACAGTTGATTGCCCAATGTTCAGCAGCTTATTTTAGGGATGGTAGCCTTCTCCTATTACCAGTTCCACTTGAAGCAATCTTAATAAATATATTAATTTATGTACTTTCTGATTTAGTCTAATAAATTTATTAAATAATGGCACAAACTTAATTTTACAAATATACTTAAATTGTTTTTTGTTTCAGGTAAAAAATAGTTCTAATTGTGCTACAAAAATATACTATGGTAAGTATAATATGTATAGTAAAACTTTTCTTGAAAAAAGACATGCCTCTTAGTGGCGCGATACGGGCAACAATACATTGACTTATAGAGCAGTCCTTGACACTAGAGATCCTCGCGTATACCGAAAAATGTAAGCGAGTGTTAGGTAATACTTTACTTGATAGTGTGTTAGCTAAATTGTGTAGTACATGATACATAGACCACAGACTCTCAGGCGTCAAACCTCCAAAAATATTTAAAAGCAATAATAAGGAAAAGACCTTCCCCAATGTAATAAAGTGTATATTGAAATAATAACCTCTTTTAAGGTAAAATGTTCCGGAAGCAAACTGATCCTCCGATCAGATTTCCGGGTGGGGACTATTTCAGGAGAAACACTTATATTTTCTAAACTATACTCATGTAAAAAAAAAATTGTTTAAAATCCTTTATAAAAGGTATATAAAAATGCCTCAAACGGGCTATCACAAACACATTGCAAAACGTTTTCGGATTAAACAATCCATCATCAGTGCAAACCTGTAAGTATATAAACACTTTAATTAAAAAGAACGTTAAATGAAAATGTTGACAAAGGTTAGAGCAAAATGAGGTTAATACTTACGGTTGTACATGCTAGTAGCCATCAAAATATATGGGTAAAAACCCTTTAAATGTTTTAAATTTGAAGTTGTTTTACATTATTAGTATTTATAATTTGTGATGGTTAAGTCCAACGGTAACTTAACCATCACAAATTATAAATACTAATAATGTAAAACAACTTCAAATTTAAAACATTTAAAGGGCTTTTACCCATATATTTTGGTGGCTACTAGCATGTACAACCGTAAGTATTAACCACATTTTGCTCTAACCTTTGTCAACATTTTCATTTAACGTTCTTTTTAATTAAAGTGGTTATATACTTTCAGGTTTGCACTGATGATGGATTGTTTAATCCGAAAACGTTTTGCAATGTGTTTGTGATAGCCCGTTTGAGGCATTTTTATATACCTTTTATAAAGGATTTTAAACAAAATTTTTTTGTGATATATGGTATACAGCCAGCTACAGGAACTTAGTTTTCTCGTGGAATTTTATACTCATATAATAACTACCGAATGCCGAAGACTTCCCTATCTAACGATAAAAAGAATGAATTGAATGACTTAATGAGGAGCTTAAAAAATAATTTATGATAGTCAACAGTCGCCGGGAGACAGCATTAACAATAAATGACAGCACGATAAAAAACTTAATCTTAATCACACAAATTACCCACTTATCTAGCGGGAAATTAAGATTAAGATATATGACAAAAGCAAATAAATTGATAATACTATTATAAAGTAAACATTACCAAAAAGGTTAAAATCAAAAATATATCTAAAAGATCAAAAAACCTTTACAGAACAAAAAGACTTAAACTTATACCTTTTTACGGTATTTAAATTAAAAGAAAAATGAGTTTAGGGATAGCAAATTTGATAAGGGTATACCACATAACCGGATAAGACATATATGTAAACCATAGGTTACTGTACAATGGAGAAGAGAGGGACGACAAAAATGGAACCAGCATATCATACGTACTGATAATGGGAGACTAAGCTGAGTGGCTTGAGTAATCCCAGAAGACCAGATTGCCAAAAAGATCCTTTAGAATACGAACAAGTGACTGGCGACAACGTCACAAACACTACTAAATTCCTTCGGATCTACTAAAGATCGGACAACAACTGGCCTAATGCACGATAAAAAAACCAAAATAAAAAAAAAAATCAATAAGCAGTGATAAAAATCTCGATAATCTAATTATGCACGTACTTTTTTAGATTTTTTTGACTAATATAACTACAATTACGGATTAAAATTTTTGTTCGAGTCGAAAAAAATGTCGAATTGCTCAGAGGTACACAGGTACATTTTAAATGGGTGCGTTCAGACAATCGGAATTGCGACTGATCATATATCGTGCTCGGAAATTTTACCAGATACGTCTAAATTTACATTCCATTTGGTCAATACAAACCGTATGTCATGACGCGATAAAAAAAAACCAATTGAGCATTAGTGGCGCACAACCGCTCCTTCACATGATTAGAATTCTGTCGAACTAGTCGAATACCAAAAAAAAACGTAGTAGGTTGTAAAAAAGGAATTTTTTAATTAGTTGTTTACTGTTTCTAACTAACTACGTGTAGTAGGAATAAGATAAAGTGTAGTGGACGTGTAAATTTTGATCATTTTATTTAGCAATACATATACTCCCAATACTTTATTAATTTTTATTTAAACAAATATACCTGGTTTCATCGTTTCAGGCATTTCAGATGCCAATACATTGTAACGGACTTATTGACATCCATTATTTATTGTTGCCATAAATTAGCTAGGGCTAAGGGCTAAAGGTTTGTCGGAACGGATTGTATCGATTTGATTAAAATATCGTTTCTAATAAATTGTCATACTCTTGATACCATCCGAATTGTCTGTAAATATTAAAAAGCTTTTACTTCTTTTGTAGTTAAGTCAAGTTATTGTGTTCTATTCCTATTTAATGTTGTATGATTTTTAAGTGACATGAATATATGTTGTTTTTCATTGATTGATTTTTAATTTTAGTTTTACAGTTCTTATTTTCAATCCAGCTATCATCAGTTCTTTTACTATATATTTAGTGTCTTAAAATAATACGGTTTTTTGTCGTTAGATCACTCACTCCATTCTTTATTTTAATTTTTTTTTTGTTTATACTCTTCCTGTGCCTATTTTTTATTGAAAGCACATCGTGGTAGCCAATACAATACCTATAACTGTATTAAGATCTTCCAAGATTTGTATGCTATTATAAATAATTCATACTTGATTTGTTAAATACCTGTTTAGAATCTATAAACCATAGGTAGGAATATTTTTCAACAACCTGTGTTACTTGATAAATGTTCTCTACATAATGAAAACTTTTGCAAGTGGGATGCATGACCTCTTTAAGAAGGTACAAATATAGATAACCCTTGAAACCGAAAACTAGGATAGAAAATAAAATAGCGGGGCCGTCGAAGGCGTCGAATTCTAGGCGCCGAGATGCGCATCGGCATCACATCGATTTGACCTCGGAGGGCGTCGAGCAACTGGTTACCAGTAAAATGAAGGTGGGAAGAAATCAAAAGCTGTTACAAAATATGAAATTTATATGTAATATAATAACAACTTATTGAAATTAATAAAATATTAATGAAATTATTTCTTAAGTTAATTATATTAATTTATTGCATTCAACCTACTAACATTACAGTTATAAATAGTACGTAGAACTAGAATTGTTCGTAATTTTGTTATAAATCTTTAGAAAAACGAAGAAAAACTAATGATACTAGTCCGGTATAATAGGTGTTTATTTTTACTTTAATATTTATTTATAACCATAACGATCAGCTTTGCACAAGATAACTTTCACATTTATTATGATGTCCTCTGTTCACTCAAATATTGCTTCCTGAAATATAAGCATTATATGATATGGCATGATATAAACATTAAATGATATGGGAGACAGTACATAGACGTGTAACTATTCTGAGTATTTTCATCTCTTCTAATAGTTCATTCGTAATTTGGCTTTGGTTCCAATATAAATGCGCTATACTACTTACATCTGTATTTTTTTCTTAAGGTGACAATAAATTTGGCACGGCTAACCATATCAAATGCTTTTTTAAAATCAATAAAGCATTGATACATATATTGATTTGTAAGACATTTTTATATTAGCAGATTTATGATAACCAATATCTTTCTTCTCCCAGTTTCATTTCTGAAACCTAGTTGTGACTCACTTATTACTAGATCTAGTTTTTAAAGCTCTGGTTGTTAACAACTTTCAAAAAAACTTTTAGGACGTGATTCATTGAAAAGTTTGATTTAAATAAACGTTGATATCAGCCGTTGCTTATATATTATTTTCGTAAAATATATATGGTTATAAAGTTGGACTAAAACGTTTAGTAATTCATCATCAGTTATCTTTAGAAACTCTATATCTAGTTTGTCGGGTCTTACAGATTTTTTAATTTAGTTAATTTTATTGCCTAAGTTACTTCCAAAAAATTTTGATAAATTTCTGCTCTCACGTGTATGCTCTCGTTTCGAGCTTCTTTAGATCTATCATCGAATATTTTCGTAATGTTTTGTACTCTTTTTTAAGTTTTATTTGGTATCAGTTATCACCATCTGCATCTGCACTATCTGCATCATATAATGGTGCTGATCTGTTGATTTTTCCTTATTGCGATTATTATTTTACCTTTTTTATGTACGTTAAAGATATTGTATCTACTCTCATATACCTCTATTTCTTCATATTGTTTTTTTATCGAGACAGTTTTTGATTCTTTTAATTTGTTTCTTTTCTTATTTATTTTTTCTACTAATTCGTATCTTTATTTTTGCATTCCCTTTTCATCTCTATGATGGTTAGTATCTCGTATTTCATCTTTATCAGTTTTATTAAAACCCATTCGCTGCTATGTTCAAAATCTGAAATAATTGTTAGTTTAGCTGATGGATACAAGATATCACTGATGTTTAAATCTAAATAATTTTCAATGTGAAAGTGCAATCGATTTCTTTAATTTTTGTTTGTGTAAGAATTTCTTTGAATTCATAGAACACGAGACTATAAAGTATTCCCAACAAAAAAATGCAAACACATCATTTAAGGTTACGATTGAAAAACTCAAAGTATTCCTTGCGATCTTACTGATTTCTCGCCAACGTAGTAATTTCTCGAAGTAATCGCCAACGCAATGTCGAGATAGGTTTAGAAATAGGCTAAATCTATTATATCGGTTTAAATTTTGGTGTGAGAATGTCTTGGATGGTTATTTTGTGGGCACCGAACCTTATCAAGGGACAGGAACCTTACTAAGAGAGAGTAACTTGGGGCTAGGTGCATCTGTAGTTACAACTTTTGCCGAAAGGATGAAGCATAATTTTGCAGATAAAAAATTTTATTGACAACTTTTTACTGGACTTCCAATGATAAGGGCCATGAGTCAATTGGGATATAGTTGCACGGGTACCATTAGACCTAATAGAATTGGAAAATACGCGTTAAATAAAAACACAATAGGAAAATCAGTTAGAGCATCCGTTGATTTATATACAAGTTCTGATGAAGATAATAATTACCCAGTAAAAGGATAATGCCATCGTTCACGTGGCTTTAAATTGTTGTGGCGTTCAACCTTAAAAATCGGTACGTCTCTATTTTGCAGCAAAAAAAAACTATATAATGGTAGACGTTCCCTACGCAATTTAGTAGTATAATAATCATATGGGAGATACTGATTTAATGGATAGAAATAGCGCTAACTAAAGACTAAAACTACGTAACAATAAATGGTGTTGGCAAATTTTTATACAACTTTTGTCGTGGTGTACATGGTGTATTATGAATTTTATATATAATTTAACACCACAATAAAATTCAAATTAACACTGATGAATTTGTTAAAAGTATGCGTCTATTGGATATATTAGGTTTTACAAGAAACATTGTAAGAAAATATCTACTACTAAACCCTCGACAACCAAAACCTAATAAGACAAAGTTAGGAACATTATTTCGAAAAATCAGAATCTTTATCACAAAATATTTCGATTCTGCATTAACCAATTTCGTTAAAGCTAAACAGATGCAAAATTTGTAAAACTAACAAAGCTTTTGGATGTGTTATTTGTAAAATTAATGTACATCCTATTAATTGTTTCAAAACTTTTCATGAAAAAAATAGATTCTCTCAAACTGTTAACATTTTTTTATCAATAAATGTTTAATTTTATATTGACGTTATAGATTTTTTTACATACATATGGCCATGTTCCAAAATTGGAACGAAATAATTTTTGGAAACTGAAAAGTTTTAGAATTTTTTGAATATTTTTCTATAAGTTCATAACATAAAATTGACCTGTAGAAGCTATAAAATTTAAAAAATAAAGTTCGGCAGCGAATGAGTTAATTTGGTCTTTTGTTTTCTAAGTATATTTTTATTTTTTAATTTGTTGATATCCAACTTTGAGTTTTGATTTTTTAGCTAATGATAATTTTAGTTCCTACTGGACTATTATCCCACGAGATCATGAGCTCCTCGGCACGTTAATACAGTCTTTACTATATTCTTAGAAATAAGTATATAATTTTTGGTTTTGATATTCTGAAATATGATATGTGTTATTTTTATTTAGATAATCGCATCGGCCAAATGATCATTAGCAACAAATTAATATATTATATAAGTTTAAGTTAAATTTTGTGGTACTGAATGTCTTTTGTTGAATTGAATATTGTTAAAAATACAACCTGCACGTAGAGTTTCTAGATTATTTTAGATGAACATTCACATAGTATGTGTTTTATTGTTAATGTGGTATTAAAAGTTTCACACCGCAGCGATTCGCAATTTTTAATTAAGTAATGATTTAATTTTAGTTAAATCAGTACGACTGAGCCTCAGACGCGTTCTTATTATTTCTTGGCTCTTTGAGGTAGGTAACACATTCCATGTCTCTATACGAGATTTCACTTATTTTAGCTTTGAATTTGACACACTTCGTTTATTTTTCCACGCACCTAATATTGATTTTTTTATACAAGATTTTTTGTCCAAATATTATAAGATCGTCAGAATATAATCGGCCTTTAAGTAACTATTTTATATGGCAATTATAAACAACGTTGGACTTAAACCAGGTCCTTGAAAAATCGTATTTTCTAATTCCATTTTTGACGACAACTTACTATTGACTCGAACTTGCATAAAACTTTAATGTTACAGGTTTTTATAAATGCAAGGCAGTGTCTTTTAATTTATAAATCTTTAGTAATCTGATAATACAATGGCGCCAGGCTGTATCAAAGGCTCTTACAATATGGAAGAATACTGCAATAATTTTTTGATTAAGGGAGAGGCCTTTATGTGCACTAGTTTCTAGGTCTATAATATTTTCCAGAGTTGAGCTACTTTGTCGAAACCTACTTTGTTCTGAAATAATATTTTGCTTATAAAGTATTCAAAGGAAACGACGGTTGACCATTTTTTCTAATAGTTTGCATGTTAGTGCAATTCGTCTGTAAGACTTAGGATCTGTTTTTGAATATTTTGGTTTTAATATTGGTATTTTAATAGATTCTCTCGGTTCTAATCATAAATAATAATAACTTGTATAAAATCTATTTTTATACGTATTTGCAAACTCCTTTACTATTTCTAGGTCATCTGTAAATATTACCGTATTAGCCTTCTTAAGTTGAGTAATTTTGTTAAAAGCCGGTATTACCGTTAAAAGATATTTTTTTTACATTCTTTCACATTTTAGTTTTTATTGCTGTAGCTTTAACTTTAGGTTTTTAAAATTCTATTTTATTGTAAAGTGTGATCTTTTGGATTTAGTAAAGGCTTTTTTGGAAGCTTTAATCGATGTCTTATGAGTACATTGTTTATTCAACCAAAGAACTAGGTTTATGTTTTGTAATAAATGAAGTTTTCTTGATGGTTACTCAGCTTCATCTAAGATGATGTTAAAGTAAGCTTCTATGTATGTATCAACATTGTTGGATATTAAAAAATCCTGTTTATAAATTTTTTGTCCTGGGGGTTAGTAAATAGAACAAATATTTATTTTTGTTGTTCCCTCTAGAAAAATGGTTACAGCTTCTAAATATATTTGCAGGGATAGCGTCTTCTTTAAGTGCCTCTCCTATCGGAGATTGGATATCATTAAGGCAATTTTAATTTGTATGGCGTACTTGCCGGTAAATTGCCATTTAAAATAATTGTCACACCGCTACTTGCTATTCTTTTTTTACTCTAGTTTTAAGACTTTAATAATTATATAAACAAGACTCTTGGTTGTCCTTAAGATTCATTTCTGGAGGACAAATGATATTTGGTAAGTACTCTAACTCTATAATTTTTAACATCGGTAAGTTATTATTGTATCCATTTATATTCATTAAATAATTAATTGAAACGACACCATTTTCAATTTCTAGCTGTGGAATAGTTTTAGTGTTATTAATATTCTTGGTCTCTATCATAAAAGGTAAAAGGTCACTTTCGTTGTCGATAGGAGTTCACCATTATTGAGGTGTTTTGTAATTTTTAACAAGATTGGTACCTTTGATTTTGAGAGCTCTAACTCTTATGTGAGCATATAAGTTATTAATTACTAATCGTAGTCCAGGAGAATCATGTGTGTAATTTGTTATAGTGGCAATAATATCTGGAGAACCTTGTGCAATTTCTAGCATATCTACAAATTGGTGGTGCTTAGTGATAAATGGTGGTAATATTAAAAAAAATTTTAATCAGTAGCTAATGATTCTTGGGTTTTTTATTAGGATTTTGTTATGTTGGTTTCTCGAAGTTTATTTTAATATTTGTGCTTTTCTGACAGAAGTGGTGGTTGTTTTCTGCAAGTATAATGGTATTTGTAACTGTGGACTCTTTTGGTTCGACATGTTCAGAATTTTTACTGTTTACAATGGATTTAGTTTACTGAATATGAAGTTTTCTGTGGTGTCTATTTGTGAAGTATTGTTTAACGATGTTTAAATAGATGAAGGTGTGGGTGATTGTTGAGGGTTTGTAAGATTTCTACAATTATTAGTGTTGACAATTAGTTATGACCTGGCTTTTGCAGTTAAAGCATAGCTGGTTGCCTTGTCTTCTAAAACTGTAAAGATAATTGAATTTTAGCAAGGCAGGGTAATACAAAGAAAAGTCACTGATGACATTCGTTTAAGACCTAGGTTTTCTTATTCTTTAATAAGAATGTCATGGGGATTGAAATAATACATTAGATAGAACCAACCTATGCGCTGGAGTAATATATTTTTCAGCTTGAACTGGTTTATCATTTATTAGTAATAAACAATCATGTAGCTGCATAAAGTTATCCACGATTTGTTTGCTCGCTAGACACATGCATACTCGAATAATGGATAGCCTTAAGGAAATATATTTTTGGGCTATATAACCCCTTCTAGTGATATGAGATAATCTTGAAGACGTAATCCATCTTTTAAAGAACATACAGTTGCTTGTTCGGGGGTTGGGTATTTTTGTTGAGTTAGTACTCTTGGAATGTTCTGAGTAAAGAAATATTTATATTGTAACTTCCATCTGATGTTTCCGACATGATGAATACTCTATAGGCGATCTTAAAAGGACTGTCTATTATATTATATATCAAATTAAATAAAGTATGACTGTGATTTTTTAATATTCGTTTATCGCTCTGTTATACTTAAATAAGCTACATAACGATAAGAGATAAAACTAGTTTTTTGGTAAATTTGTAACTAGAGAATAATATGTTCTTGATGTTTACGATACCGATATTTTTTATAAAAGTATGATTATTTGAAAGTAGTACTTAACAAATCACTGTCAACTTCTTTAATATACTACTTTTAATTATTTAAATTTATACTTTTTGTATTAAAAAACTATAAACATTGTAGAACTAGAACTAAGTCAACTTAAGTGCCTGATGTTCAGGACTGGATCAAAACATTTATATGTTTCATCTAAATTTTTATCTTGACATAATTCAGTTAGTCTGTCTTGTCTCTTATATGTCTCTCCTAGACAGTATAGGTACTCGTACATAAAAACGAGTAGAGAAACTCGTGTATCTCGGCAGTAATATCAATGAGAGCTGAGATCCAACCGCAGCAATTAAAAGCCGAATAGAACAAGCCCGAGCTGCCTTTGTAAAAATGAGAAACGTACTTTGCAGTCATGATCTTAGCATTGACCTTAGAGTTCGTATGATATCTTGCTACATCTTTCCTGTCCTGCTGTATGGAGTAGAAGCGTGGACCCTAACTGAGGCTATGCTTAAACGCTTGGCAGCCTTTGAGATGTGGGTATACAGACGACTACTGAAAATAAGCTGGGTCGACAGAGTTAGAAATGAGGAGGTCCTTAGACGGCTGAACCAAACAACACAACTGGTCAATATAATAAAGAAACGCAAGCTAGAATACTTCGGTCATATTATGAGACACCCTGAAAAATATGATCTTTTACATCTGATCATTCAGGAAAATATCCAAGGTAATCGTGGTCCTGGTAGAAGAAGAACATCATGGCTGAAAAATCTAAGGCAATGGTATGGAAAATCAACTACATCGTTATTTAGAGCTGCTGTCAATAAAGTCACGATAGCAAATATGGTAGCCAACATGATATCCAACGATCGATAACGGTCATGGAACTAGAAGAAGAAGACATAAAATGTTACTCATGTTTATCTACAGTTTTCTCATTATCCGTTGTCAGGCATATGCTTGAATATTGCTGATGGGAGTATTTTTGAATTAAATTTTATTATCAGGACCCATTCTTATCTCAATATAAAACACAGAATTGACTTAATTTTTTATTTTTAAGTGTAATTAACAATCCATATAAATTTGTTTTTTATATACATTCTATATCGAGGCAACGATAAGTCACGACTTCTTAATATATTTAATTTTAAACGCTGGATCTCAAAAATAACATTACCTAATTGTTCTTCTTCATATGGACTCCTAACATTTCATCTACTCATCCTCTTATATTTCTTATTAAATTGTGAACTATGTGTTAGCGCTATTATCAGTATACAGACATAATTTTTACCTAATTATTATTGATATGGCTATTGTCCCATCTCTATACAATGTTGAGTGTCGGAACGTCCCCTTTGTTACGTCACAAGCGACCCTCTTCGTTTGACGACGACGGGGCACATTTAAATTTGGGAATCACGTGAGTTTTGGTCGATTTTCAGTCCCATTGTTTTTCTGGAATTCAAATTCGAACGACTCTATTTATTTTTTATTGTACAAAACGTGAAACAACGGGTCGTAATCCTGTAAATAAAACATGAGTTTAGAAATGAAGGAACAATGGCTTTGATGGATACTAATTAAAAAGTACTAATATCTCATGGAGTCATTTTTTTATATGTTGGTAATAAAAAAAGGGTTAAAGTTGTTGAACTTAATTCGTATTTACCATAATCGAAATTTGTTTAAGTTGGAACATTAAAATAAAGGATTAAATCTTTTGTACTTTTATTAAATTTATGTGAAAACCACTATTGACTATAATAAAAATTGCATTTGACGTTTCGATTTCCACAAAGGATTTCCTACGAGGATATGTAGTATTAAATTCTGATTTTTTGTGTGTTTATATATTATGTATTATGTAGTATGTATAATTGTAAATATTGTGACACTGATCTTCTATTTATTCAATACTGTTGGTATGTTATTGTTGCCGACTTCGTCTTTTAGTATTTGTAACTAGAGTCTCCTACATTATGTTGATGGGTTTGCTACACATTTTTCTTATTAAGTAAGATGAGGTCTGCTTCTTTGATCTTTCTCCTTTTGGTGCTTGTTCCTGTCATGCATATCGATTCACTTTTCTATTACACTTTCTGCTCATTGTCTTAAGCATGTTTGCATATCTGTACCCTGGGTTCAAAATTGGTTAACTCCATTTTGACTACAATGGAGATAAATACGTTTATGTGACATACACAATGGACTGGCATTTCGTGCTTTCGTGATACATTAATATTTTCATACGAATATAGGAGTTTAATTTGTTAAAGAATAACATTGATTTTATCGTTTGAATACATAAATACACAGAAAATGCTACTAATAGATTGGATTTGACCAGTTTTGAAAATTTTGTACTAGATGTCAGAGGATTTGACCCCTTTTGAAAATTACAATAATGGATTTGCCTAAATCTGAAACTAAACAAAATGCCACTGTAAATAGGTACGCATTCTGTCATTTCTGAAACTATGGTATCATGCTTATACTTTCAGATTCATTAGTAGGATTATTAAATAAATGCAAAGTTGTATTACAAAAATTTATTGAATTAAAAAAAATCAACATTTAGATGATAAATATCAAATTCTTATACTTTCGTCATTTTGATCGTGATCGCAGCAAGGTTCATCTTCTTCAAGGACCTCTGTCGAAGTAGTGTCAATGATAATGTTTAAATATAATGCTAATTTTGTGTTTTCGACTTCTCTATCAATCCAGTCCGCTCCATAATGTTTCTCTAAAAGCTTTTTAACATCTGTTAGTTAGTGTTAGTCTTTTTGGTGTAAATGAAGGTAATGTTACATGTTTTTTTTTAAGACTTCGAGCGTTGCTAATATCGGACTTATAAAACTCTTCGCCAGACACCAATACAGATTTGCGAGCACGTGTAATAATAAATATTTTACATTTTTTTGTTTGGAAATGAAAATTTTGATTGTTTTTAAGAGCAGACTTCGCCATATCTTTAAAATCTAGTATAGATATATTTGTGACATCGTACGTTGTCGCAGTTTCTTGAAAAACTTTCACATACTCGTCTGGAAATATAATGGTCTCCATCTTTTTTAATTTTTTTTCTATAACTTTAAACACCCTGTCAGGGACAAGATACGAATGCCTCATTACTGGAAATATCAACTCTATCTTGTCAATTTCATCAGGAGCTTCTGTACTCAACCAGTTCATGCACATTATTAAGATAATGGAATTTTTATTTTGCCCCCCACAACCGTCAGAGGCAAGACGCAAAACTTTTATACCCTGCAAATTAACATTTTTTAAAAAGTGATAAACACAGCTTGCTATCTCGTTAGAACCTTTTTTGTGTTGGTTTTCTGTCCTGGAAAAGTATCTCTGTTCTGGAAAACATGAGTATTTTCTTTACTAAAGTGGTCTTTACTACTACCTTCCACAATGGTAAAGTTATAAATATATAATTGGCGTGAGTAGGTAGTTTCATTTTTTGTGCATAAAAAGCATCATGAAATTGTTTTATATCGCGCATCGTAAGCTTCTGACAAGATTATGCCTTAGAATTGTGTTTACAAGTTATCTGTTCTGGCAATGATGAGGCAGAGTATCTGTAAGAAAAAAAAATAGAATAAATAATTAAAACCAGAGAGATTCCATTATTATAGCATAATAGACATTATTTTAAAGATGATTTTTATAAAAAAATTAAAGGGAAAGTCCCAGTGGTTGGCTGTATACCACAGTTTAAACAACTTTTTAAACAACTTACAATGAAGTAAAAAACGTCCGTTTGTAAAATGGTATACATTTATTAAAAACTTTTAAAAAGTCATCCAAGTGGATTAAAAAACAAAATCAGGACGTTTTCGAAATTATCAGTTCTTCTTCAGTGACATTCTGAAAAGTATGTGAAACTATAGCCAACTAGTTGATATATGGTCGTCAGAATTACATAATTAATTACTATTCTATATAGTTACAATGCGACACAATGTCGTTAATAATGGATTATATTTTAACATAAAAGCAGCATGGCTTCTCTGCTCATATAACTTATTGCAAAGGGGTTATTGCAGTTGAGATGACACAAACCAACTGATGTGAATAAGTTAAGATTGTTACTTACTTATTCACGTCAGTTAGTTTGTGTCATCTCAAGGGCAATAATTTGATTTTTCAAGTGCTACACTTACTGAAGCACAAATATTTTCTACCTATCCAAGAAAAAAAAAAACGAAAACAAACATAACATAAAAACAAATATCTGTTTACAGTGTTTTAGTATATCCCTAAATCAGTCTAATGTTTTAATGCAATAAATTATGCCCATAAACAAGTTTGATTACAGCCCTGCTTTTAGTATACAGTTGTAAAAAGGAAAGTTTCTTACCTTTGTCTTTGCAATTTTACACGTTTAGTATCTTCCCGTCGTTTTGCTCTTTTTCTACTTTTGTTTGGCGTTGTTTCCTCTATCAAATTATCCATATTTCAGTAATATTAACTTTGTTTTTCAACACAAAATTGCAAAAAAAGCTTCCGTGTGATCGTTAATCAACAACAAGTACCAGATAACTGATTTAAAATGGTATCGTCACGTGAGCCAGTCCCGAGTTGCTATTGGTCGAAATGGACTTGCCCAATGTTGAAACTGAAATTGTCAGGATTTGACCAAATTTGAACATTACACTGATTTTGATAGGCAATTTGTAAGCGTTAATATGGATTTGGCCTGCTATTAAACATTACTATTCCGAAGACTCGTTTTCAAGGTTTTTTACCCACCATAAAAGTACATTTTCTTAATTTTTGGATTTGACCAATTTTGACTCCAAGGTACAGATATCTAGGATTTGTCGAAGTCTCTAATTTTGATGTATAATTCATGGTCCATTACCATTAAGCCATTGTTTGGTTTGGTTTTGGACATAATAAATCCCAGTCTATTGCTTCTTTTAAATTTTGTTGTGGTACTGTGTTAACTTTCTATCCTGTTAAATTTTTCTGATAAGCAATTTACATATGGAATTATTATCATCTTTACATCCCTTCTTTTGAGCATTTCTGAATTACTTATGGTGTTATAGTGTTGTTTTCTTTCTTTAATCTTGTGGAATTCCCAGTTTATAAATGACAAAGTTGTTGTTTTCTGTTTACGAGGTAAATTTTTTTGGTTCCTCTTTATTGTAAATGTCCATCAGAAATGTATTCAGTGTTTCTGGTGCACTTAGCCAAATGGAGAACAGATCATCATCATGACTAACATCATCATGGTGCTACAGCCCATAAATTAAACTACTTCTCAAGCTTTTGCGTCATTCTACTTTTTCCGTTGTTTGGTTTTTCCAGTTGGCAACACCAATCTTTTCAGCATTCTGTATTACTCAATTAATGCACCTCAGCTTTGCTCTACCTTGTCTCCTCATACCCACCAGTTGCGCTGTTAGAATCTTTTTTATTCATATTGGATTTTGGGGGCTGCTTACTGCTAATGGTTTCGTTTGATTATTGTGGAAATTTATATTCCACCAATCTTGTGTGTGTATGTTTGTATATATTCTGTAGTTCTAAGGTAAATTTACGCCTTAATATTGCGTTTTCGCAGACTGATCCAAATACCTAGCGTAGTATCTTTCTTTAAAAAAACCGAACGGGACAATTCGTCTCTTATGGTTATAGTCCATACCTTTGGCCTATATGTTAGAACTGACACTATCAGTGTTCTATACTATAAACGAGTTTTTTAAACAGACGTATGTTAGTTAAGTACTTTGATAGACCATGACAACACATCTTTGCAATTATCATTAGCCCTTTTATTTCTTCTTATGTATTATTATTGAGATTTGTTGCTTTTTCTAGATACTATGACCCTTATATAATATACAAGGCTATCATAAAGGACGAATTAATATATATGTTTAATCTAGAGTTCGCTGAGAGCTGCTTACTGGTAATGGTTGAAAATATTTGTTTCACTAAACTTGTGCTTGTATGCTTGTATATATTCTGTAGTTCAAAGTTATATTTGCGCCTTAATATTTCGTTTTCACAGACTGATCCGAATCTAAAAAATCGAAAGAGACAATTCGTCTATTTTGGTTATGGTCCATACCTTTGACCCATATGTTAGAACGGAGACTATCAGTGTTCTATACAATCTTACAGAGTTTTTTTTAAACAGAAATGAAGAAACAATCGCGTTGATGAATACTAATTAAAAAGTACTAATATCTCATGGAGTCATTTTTTTTATATGTTGGTAATAAAAAAAGGGTTAAAGTTGTTGAACTTGATTCGTATTTACCATAATCAAAATTTGTTCAAGTTAGAACATTAAAATAGTTTTAGTTAAGTACTTTCATAGACCATGATAACACATATTTGTAATTATCATTAGCCTTTTATTTCCTCTAATGTATTATTATTAAGGTTTGTTGCCTTTTCTACACACAATAACCTCTATATAACACACAAGGCCATCATAAAGGACGAACGAATCTATATGTTCAATCTAGAACTTGCTGGTTTCTACCATTCGCTTTAAGTATGTCCTTAACTATAGATAAATAAAAGCAAGAGACCTATATGAAAATGTTATTCAAAAATAAGTAAAATCAATAAACAAATTATATCCGAAGGTTTTTATTAACCAAAATTCAGATTTTTGCTTTAATATATGCCTTATATAAATTTGTAAGGCAAAACAGACGATGCTTAAGATGTAAGAGAGATCTAAAGGTTGTATCCAAGAACATATCTCCTCAGCAAAGCAAACATTTTTGGCAAATTGGTTCCTTGTACTTACAAATAGTATACCGAAATAGTAGAATGGACAGTTAAGACCTGATTTCTAGTGCCTCTGTATATTCGCTTATACGTATTTCATCCTAGCAGCAGTCATCAGAGCGCAGGCTACAGAAGCTCCAAAAGTGAAACCAAATATTTTTCATTGAAAGAAGCAACAATAAAATGGCTTTAATTTGGAAGCTATAGCGACATCTGATAATAAATCTATAAAGTAGAAATTTGAAGATTTCTATTGCCGAAACCAAAATCTGAATTTTCAGTATAACCTTGATGATCTGCTCTCCACCGTGATTAAATATCTCTGCTGGAAAGCTATCGCTGCATGATGATTTATGTGTTTTTAATTTTTTATTTTTATTGATTTTTTCACTTCTACCAAGGAAATTCGACAAATTCCTCCTTATTTTGGTACTTCAGTTCTAGGTTATTAGTAGGTTCCCTAATAGAGAACACATAATATACATATCTCCACTATAGTGTGGAGACTTATTTTAATTACATTAAATACTTATTTAATATTGCACAGAATTAGAGACAAGAAGTTTCGAGACAAGAGAAAGTGAGAAACTACTGAAAGTAGGATAAACTGTGTTTATTTTCACTATAGCCAGAAAAGAAAAATTTCCACTAAAGAAAAAATAAAAATCTCAAAAATTAAAACCTCAAATTTTATATAGCATAGTCTAAATAATAAAATCAACTAATCTTTTTCCACAGTTGAACCTTTTTATTGTTAAACATTGGATAATATATAATGGATAAAAATTTAAATTACAGAAACTATAGTTATAATACGGAGAAAAGGACGCCCACCAACTAGATGAACTGACTACCTGAAGCGTGTTAACAATAACAAGATGCAAGTCGCACAGGAGGTAGACAGATAAAAAGAGCTGATGGATACCTTTGTCCAGCAGTGGACGCATACAGGTTAATAATAATGATGGTTATATTTTAATTCATTAATATACCAGTAAAACTGATTAGATTAGCGAAACTGACAAGTAACAACTCTGTCGGAGAAGGTACACAGACGAGAGAAATTCAAAAACTATCAACGTACAAGTAGGATTTCGACAAGGTGACAACCTTTCTACAACGCTTATTAACATAGCACTAGACGAAGGTATTAAAAAAATTGAAATCAATAATTTAATCATGCAAAGTTCTGCACAAATTAACTCGCTGATGGAACGGTAATAGCCACAAAACACTAAAAAAACCTAAAATACCAACTAATGACTCTAACAGAAGAAGCGGCCCTTAGACGATTAGAAGTAAATAAACACAACACCCTTATCCGAAAGAAAGAGATGTAAATATCTAGGTGTAAAAATAGACAGCTCACAACACGCAACTACAGGAGCGCAGATAGATAACAAATAGAACGGGCAGTAGAGCATATAGAAAATATCAAAAACTACTAAGACAGAAATATCAGCAAAAATATTTAAATTAAAATATTTTAAACAGCAATTAGACCTGTTATAACCTACGTAACAGAGACAATGCGTTTAACCAAAAGAGATGAAGAGAAGCTAAAAATAATAGAACGGAAGATCCTTAGAAGAATTCTTGGACCAAAAAAATCTAACAAAAAGAGTTTACACGATTATTTACCAACAAAATAAATAATCAGATAAATGGAGAAAATATACACGGCGACAAAATATTACGGCTTTAAGGTTGAAATGACTCGGGCATGTACTGAGATGAGGAGAACATACATTAATAAAGAGAATATTAAAATGAAAACTTACAAATACAAAACCTAGAGGGATACCAAAGTGCAGATGGGAAGATCAGTTCATATATTTCACTGGAGAACAAAAATAGAAAATGGAAAATAATAAAGCTAAATCATTAGTCAGGCGAAAACACAATAACCTGTGAAGGAAGCTGACAGAAAGCAAAAAAACAAGAAAAGGTATAGTGATCCTCCGCGAAAACACATCAGAAGAGCTCATATTATTGTGTGAGCGGCATGCACTCCTACAGAAATATGTATATATATATATATGGATTCTTTGGTCCAGACTATGTAAATTATCTCTAACTTTTAGGGGCATATAGTTCCTATTTTAAAGATTTATATGAAGTTCTACATCCAAAAACTTACGATGTTTTCTATATTTAGCCAATAAAGCAGATTTCTGCGATTTTAGTCACTTTGTTGTAACGATGTAATGTTAAATTTTTATTTATTATCTTCAAATAATTAGTTTTCTTCACATTTCTGCAGATTTAGTTTTTTTTTTTTAACTTCGTATTTTGTCTTAATACTTTTTTCTCTTAATAAGTGGCGACCACATTTTCTTAAAACTGAATATCCTGTTTCATGTTCACATCCCGGAAAGAAAGTAATAGAAAATATTACATATTTTTAACCGACTCAACCATCAGGAACATATTCTATCAAATAACGTGTCGTTGGATTCGCAACGACCGTACGAGTGACATAAGCTATATCGATTTTCATAAGAAATCAACCATGGTCAATTTTATATGGCAAAAGATTAAAAATTTATTAGTATATTAAGTTACAATTTGAATAATAACTGAAGGCGTCTAGGTTGCTGTCTAAATTTGTTTTTTACTTTGTCAATAAATTCAGTATCCTCCAACTATATTCCTGTAGACAAAGATTACAAACCGACTTTTGTAAAAAAAAATTGAAAAAATGCACTATAATATTTATACATAAAATAAAAACGGGTATGGCAGTCCAGTGGGACTGCCGGTAGAAGTTATACTTCCACACACGCGTTCGTTGTTAAAAATTTATCTGGCAGTAAATCTGCACAATCGTTACATATGTAATGCTATAGGTAAGAGAGAGCAGAAAGAGAAAACACAAGAGAGCATTACGTTCGCTGTATATAAACATTTGACCTGTAATAGGAGTATAGTAAATGAAGGATTGTATCAATATTTTAATCAAAATATATATATTTTTATTTTTATATATGTATACAAGGAGTTGAATGCAAAAAAGAATTTTTACACATACTCTGCAGTAAAATTTATTGTTTCTTTTGTTATTAATATAAAAATTACAATACAATAAATACACTGCAATATAATTCAATATAATAATACAATATAAATTAAAATGTAATATGCATAAGTATTTAAAACTGCCAATATACATAACTTACTTTACGAAGATAAAAATAAAAAAACCAACAACTCGAATTATGTTGTAAATTTTCATTTTATTTTAAAATAATAATATTAGCGTAAGGTTTTTAAATATTTAAAAAATAAAAAAGAAAATCATAATTGGGATTTGAACTCACAACAACCAGCGTATGAACCAAACACGTAAAGGATTTGCCAAATAGGCATGATACTAACGGATTTCAAATTTGACAGTTCTCGGTCAAACAGCGATTATTTTGATATACAAAAGCCTAAAATAATTATAAACGTTTAATAAATAATACAAAACATATCACATAAATAATAATATTATTACATATTATATTGTATAATATATATATATATTATATATATATATATATATACAATTATATATATATATATATGTATATATATATATATATATATATATATATATATATATATATATATAAAATATATTAGAGTGTTCCAAAACCATATTTTTAAAAAATATTTATTTAACACAAAAATAGTACACTACGTTTTGATACAATAAAAGCAGAATCTAGACTAACTAACAATATGATTTTTAATACTGAAATCAATATAATAATGAAAATGCAATGTATAATGTTCGTTGTCGTATGTTGTTTTAATCAGCGTTCTTCAGTTCACTGGACTTGGGTCATTACCTTATTAAAGCTTAGTTCGTAATTTGTAGGTGTCGATAACTTATATATATATATATATATATATATATAATATATATATATATATATATATATATATAATATTAAATATATATACAAAAGGAACATTTTTATTCTCGAGAGAGGAAGAGAGAGAAAATATATCTTCTGTCTATCTCTTGCTTATTATCGTACATATGTAATGTTTTCACAGATTCATTCTCATTCAAATTTCCAACGCCGACCGTGCGTATAGAAGTATAACTTCAAAAAATGTTTTCCAAACTAGCGCCATGAGGAAAAAATTTGCAATTCTGGCGGCGTTCATGTCCTGTTTAATTATTATCTGTCTATTTCGATGTTGTACTAATTAAATTGAATTTTCAATTTACTTTTCGCACTACCCCTGTATACATTGTGGTATTTTCATGTTGCTAGAATTGTTGATACTTATCAGCTTGTCCCTAACTTTTTCTTTATTGGACTCTGTTAATAGGTATTTAAGGAGACTCTCTTCAATAAAATATTTCTTCTATAATCTGCCAGGAATATCTATTACTCAGCGCAATTTCTCACTGCTAAATACGCAGTTCCTTAATATTAGTCTATTGCTAACCGACTCGTTTGACGTTTCTTTAATTATAATACATATAATAGTAGATACCAAGCATTTCTTGGTATTTGCTTGTAGAAACTTCTATACTGGCGTTGCATTACTTTTCTCCACAGTCACGATGTTGTTATTCTTCACATCAATTCATTACTCTATTCTAAGTAAGTTTAAATTAAAAACTGTGTGCAAAAAATAACTAAAAAATACAGACATTAAATGGAAAGTAAAAATTAAAAAAACATCTGTTAATAAATGATCAAATCCTTAACGATTGTTAACATTTTAAAGTCGTAAATGTAATCCAATTAGTAAGAATCTACCTATCTATCCATACAGCCCTTGCTGTCTAATTTTTTACATAGGCCTCCTCTTTCTTCTTCTACGTCTCTCTATTGTAGGCAGTTTGTATCCACTTCGGGCCTGCGTGTTTCTTCAAGTCATCTGACCATCTCATTTGTGTGTGGCCTTCCTTTTTTCGTTTGTAACTATATGGTCTCCAGTATATAATCATCTTATTCCATCTGTCATCTTTCTGTCTTATGGTATGTCCAGCGATCTTCCACTGAAGTTTTGCTATCTGCGTTGATACATCGGTCACTTTTGTTTTGTTGCGGATCCAAGTATTTCTTTTCTTGTCTGATTGCCTGATGTTCAGCATTTGCCTTTCCATGGCTCTTTGGGTCTTTGCTATTTTCCCATGTTTTTCTTTGTAAATGTCCAAGTTTGAGAACTATAGGTGAGAATAGGAAGTAAACATTTTAAATATTGGGTATTTTCTATTTTTTAGTATCTAGGAAAGTTTTCCAAGAATACCGAAGCCAACCGTATCGTTCTTTTTATTTCTCTGGTCTGATTTTTTTATTTAATTTAACTAGTTTTCCCAAATATACATATTCTTTTACTTGATCTATAGTTCGCTATTTAATTCATCCATCATATTTTGTAATTCTTCCCTTTTATGTGTTATTATTACAATGTCGTCTGCATATTTCAAGTGATTTAAGTAGTGGCCATTTATGTTAATACCCCGTTTTTCCCATTGTAATTTCCTTATAACGTCTTCCAAAGCTTGATTGAATAGTTTGGGTGATATAGTGTCACCCTGTCTGACTCCACGCCGTATCTTAATAGGCTCCGTTTGTTTAACTATTTTAATGGATGTTGTTGCTTGATCATATATATTGAAAATTAAGTCCATATATCTATAGTCTATTCTCCCAATTTTCCACCGTATCGAATACTTTTTCAAGGTCTACAAATGCCATATACATTGGAATTTGATATTCGTTGGCCTTTTCAATTAATATTTTTATCGTAAGCAGATGGTCGCTTGTACTGAATCCTTTTCTAAAACCAGCTTACTCTCTTGACTGGTAATTATCTAATCTTTTCTAAAACCAGCTTGCTCTCTTGACTGGTAATTATCTAACTTGGCTGTTAATCTGTTTGTTAGTAGTTTAGTTAACAGTTTTTACATTACGTTAAGTAGCCTTATGGGCCTATCGTTTTTCAGATCTTATCTATCGCCTTTCTTAAATAGTAATATTGTAATTTCCTAGTTCCATGTGTTGTGTATTTGGTTTGTGTTTAATATTTTATTCATCAGTACATAAAACACTTCCACTTTAATTTCCCCCCTCCATTTTTTAGCATTTTCACAGTAATTCCATCTTTCCAGGAGATTTGTTATTCTTCATTTCTTTGAGTGCCTTTTTATTTTCATTTTTACTGATTTCTGGTTGTAGGTCAGAGTTAATGTTCTTTATTTTCAATTGTAACTGATTACGGATTTCTTGGGTTGGTTTTTATTCTGTTTTATAGAGATTTGTATAATATTCGTGCGTCATCTGTAAAATTTCTTTTATGTTGTTGGTCTCCACTCCTTCTTTGTTCTTTATGCTTTATGTTTCCCAGGTTCTGCTTTAAGCACTTCATGTTTTAATTTTTTTTCTATTGTTTTATCTATATTTTCTTCCTGTACCCTCCGTTAACACTCCTTAATATTATTTCTAATAGTTTTGTTTATTTCTTTGTATTAAATTTTATTTCTGTCTTCTTTTCTATTTCCTGGGATATTAAACTTTCTTTTTTTGTTGTTGTCGGTACTATTTATTTACTTCATTAGAGTTTTAGTTAATATCATGTTTATTTCATCGATATGTTTGTGTTTTATATCTTCCTTGGTCGGCAATATTTCCTTTATTCTCTCTTCGTACGTCTATAGTTCTTGTTTTAGTTTTTCCATGTCTAATTTCTGAATAATTTCTATTTTTTTTTCTTGTTTCAAATCTACTATCAATGCTCATTTTGGCTCGGACTAGTCTATGGTCGCTACCAGTTGAGAACTGATTTAGGGCTGTTACGTCTTTAACCATGGATTTTTGCCTTGAAAGAATGTACTCAATTTCGATTTTAGTTTCACCATTGGGACTAATCCTTGTCCATTTTCTTTGAGGTTTTTTCTTACAGACAGTATTCATTGCATATAGTTGCTTCTCCTCCAAGTAATTCATCAATGTGTGTCCTCTATCATTTCTTTTGCCGTATCCATGATGTCCTACGTTGTATTTTTTTTTTATATAGTTGTGCTCCTATTTTGACATTGAAGTCCCCATTTATTAGCGTTAATTTTGATTTCTTTTCTTCCATAGCTGTTGTTATGTCTTCGTAGAAATGTTCAATATCTTTATCGCTGTAGGTACTTGTTGGAACGTACACCTGAATGATTTTTAGGGACGTTCTTTTTAATTTAAGCGTCGTGTATGCTACTTTATCTGATATTCCCATGGTAGATTGTATGTATTTAACTACTTTTTTATTTATTATAAATCCTACTCCATTGTTGGTGTTTTCTTCAGTAACTTTATAGTATAGAATATTTCCTGATTTAAGCTGTATTTTTTGTTCTTCTTTTCTTCTTGCTTCGGATATGCTGTAATATCTCACTGTATTTTAGTCAGTTTCTCCTGTAGTTCGTGAAGTTTAGTGTTTTCTTTAATGAATCTGATGTTAGATGTTCCTACATTTATTTTTGTCGAATATTTGCCTCCCCAGAATCCTTGAGGCGAACCAGGTACGATTCCGAATTAATAACTCTACCCACCTGGAGTCCTATTCCGTTTGTTTCATAATTCGACATGTTTCCTGAAGAGGGGTTTTTGGCATTAAAACACCTCGCTTGCCTGACGGGTTGGTGAATTCTGTATCAGCCGCCCACTCTAGGTCAGACGCTGTTCGTAGCCGTCCACTCTGAAATAGACGCTACTGTTTTGCTAGTTTTGGTCCACGCCGAATATTTCAGTTCCCCGGTACCACCCATATATGGGAGGGATTCCCCTAACCGCCACCCGGAGATGCTCCCGATAGGGGACTATTATACTCCACACGGGTATAAGAATATCTATTTAAATTAGTAAAAATATCTATTTAAATTTTTGTGGGACTTCTCGTTTTAAAATAATTTCATATAATGCAATTATTATTTTTAAACTTGTGCTTTAGTTTATATAATAAATAAATAAAGTATCAAATAATATTTATTTATATTTTATTATTAATTTAATCCTTTGTCTGAACTTGACAAGTCTGTCAGAAGTAAATAACGTATGCTTTGTTATTACATTATCAGGTGGCGTTAGGACCAAACGTTATAATTTGTTAAAATATAAATAATAACTAAAGAATAAAATTACTTTATTCAATTAAAAACATAGTATATAAATTTAAAAAATAGAGAAACCATAGTATGAAATGTACTGTACCATCGTTTTGTGTAAATATTCACCAATTGGATTAAAAATAATCCTAATCACAATGCCCGTTCCTGGTCGACCTATTTATTTCCAATATTTTATATTGACTACTTTTTAGTGACCTTATATATTACTTTTCTGTTGATAAAAATATAAATTTCCGTAAATAGGAAAACAAATAATCAAATAGCAATTTGATTAGCAAAACATCAAAAACAACATGTAAGGGAAATGTTGACGTAAAATACTAAGCCAATAACAACAGTGATGAAAGACCTTTTGTGATTTTAATTTGTTATTTATTCTCTTTGAACACAGTAATGCATTCATTACTAGCTCTGGCATAATGGAATTAATCATATATCGTGTTGAATGATTTCATTATTTTTTCTGTGTAGTTCAATTTTGTAAATATTTTGTTAAAAGTGGTCAATCATTCTAAATTCTATTTTTTTTTAATTAGGGAAGAATGTCGCATTAACCAGAGGTTATTGACGACTACATAACATATAAATTATTATTTAAAAAAATTCCTTTATTAAAGATATAATAATATGAAAACAATATCGAGCTACATCACAGAACGTTTCCGGAATAACAGAATATCCGTCATCAGTGTCATTTTAAAATAAGAATTACCACTTTAATTCAAGCAAAAGTAAAAGTTAAAATTTTGACCAAGGTTATAACAAAAATGTGGTATATTAATTACTGGATATACATGATTGAAGCCACTAAATACATGGATAAAATACTTTAAATGCAGTTAAAATAATTTTTTATTACATCTTTAATGTTAAAGAGCTAGTATGTTTAAGTTATAAACGTAATTAGCTACATCGTAACGATGAACTTTATTGACGTTACTAGCATTTTACACTTATGACACTCCGTCATCTTATTTTAGAATAGCACTTATGATGGAACATTTATTTCGAAAACATTATGTGATGTAGCCCGCTAGAGTTTTTATGTTATAATATCTTTTGTAAAGGATTTTTTTTAATAAAAATATTTTATTATTCATGTTATTTAGACAACAATATATTATACATTTTGGAATATAGTTAAAAATTTAAGAGATAGGTTCTTAGATTTTAGACAGACACATTATTACCTCTTTATAAAGGTCACAATTTGTAAAGAGGTATAAATGTGTTAGTCTTAAGTGTCCTAGGCCTCTAAGTGTTTAGAGACCATATTTCTAATTGTTTAAGGATTCTATGCAGAATTGAGGAGATATTTGTAATGTTTGATCCTTTGATTAAGACTACTAATTAATTATCGTATGTTTATATCTTTTATTATGTCATTAATGGCAACTAAAAATAATGTGGGACTTATTAAAGACCCCTGATAAGTACCATTCTCCTCAAGATGATAATTTAAAAAACATTTATTTACTTTTGGTTATATTATAGTCCTTTGTTTAAGACAGTTTTGGATGTAATCTAAAGTATGACGTCTGATATTCCAGAAGTCTAGTTTTTTTTATAAATATATATCCCCATGTATTGAATGCTCGTTTGGGATCAAAAGTTATAGCAATGCATAATTGTTTACTTGCAAACGCTTTTTTTTTTCGCTTTCGGGGTCAAGGATATTGTCGATGGCAATTTAGTTTCATTATGAAAAAATTTTATTTTTCTAAGATTTAAGGTATCCTACATTCTATTTTTTCCAGTAGTTTTCCCGTTTTACAAATAAGAGAAATCGGTCTCTGCAACTCTGGATCGAGACGAGGTTTGTTGAATTTTAAAATAAGAAATACCATGGATTTAGTCTAGAGTATCGGAAATTGCCAAAATAGTCAAACAAGGTTGAATAATTGAAGAATATTGTGTTTAAAAGTTACAAAAGAATTGTAGAAATACAACCAGAATATCGTCTGGGCCAACACTGGAAGTTTTTAAGTGATCAAGAAAGACGTTAAGTTTTTGTTAAGTAATTGGGCTGGAAATTAATTTTTCTTCAGGTTTCTCTAAGAAAAAGGTTGTTTTTTCTTTTTCTATCTAAATTTTTAAGAAAAAGCGTAATAGTTTTGACTTACTGACTGATTTTATAGCCAGCAGCTGGAGTACCCGCAATTTCCTCTGGAGAAGATATATGGTTGCTGTTAACCTTTAGACATAACTGAGGGTAAAGAATTTGCACTAGAAATACGACTGATCATCTTTCCAAACATCCGTCATTTAAGTGAAACCGTTTATATTGGTAACATAATTACTATTTTATTGAGATTTATTATTTTATTGGGAATAGGCCACAATTAAAGATTAAAGTAAGTTTATTGACGTTTTAATTTCCACTTCAAAAATCCGTTTTTTGAGGTATTCTTGTAGAGCAGTACTGTCTAATGCACAAACACTTGGTCTTAGTATTTAATCCTTAAACGGAGACTAGTTTGAGGTGATAGATAAGTAGCTTCTTGAAGCATTTTGCTGTGAAGATTTAAGTTGTGATATAAGATGATTTCCATTGTTATTGCTGTTTTGATCCTCCATTTTAAGAGTTTAAATATTTATATATTATAGAAATTGGGCCTGCTGCGATCATGCAGTAAACATGATTGTAGTCCAATTAGGATAAGTTATCGTGATATTTTAAATAGATATATGATGTAATGTTTACCAGTAGATCACTGAGTAATTAACAAAAACTTTCGTTCAAAAATCAACGAAACTGAAATGAATTTTAAATTTTTGTATTGTTATAATTCTATATTTAGTTGTTATAATATAAACATGTTTTCTATAACGCCTTGTCTAAAGTTTTAAAATATTTAAGCGAAAGAATCAGAAGTACATTAATTATGTCTTATTTGTAAATAAATTTAGTATTTATTATGATGTTATATTTATTAAAGTAATAGTTACCCTAAGACTGTAAATGTCAGTATCAATCGAGAAAATTATATACAGAAATTCTAAAAATATCATGAGAAAATATAATAGTTCACCAACTGTTAAAACAATATATGTCTAAAATAATGTTTATAATTTAGCAGTAAACTGTGATCATATCGAAAAAAATATAAGCTTAACAAGAAAATAATGTCTAGTTAATACGTTCGATGTCCATTGTTAATTTATTTATTTGGAATTGTGTTTAATATCATTATGTTACCGCGATTTGATATTTCATTAATAATAATTTATAATAAGTATATACAAATTAAAACTTGAGACCAACATAATGTCTTACGATTCTTACCACATCAGTGATACCTTATAAAAACGTTATCTACCTTGATGGCCTTAAATAGAAACAGTTTTTCACTTCACTATAATGTCCAATCTCCAATTTCCAATAGAGTCCAATTTGCCTACCATAATTACGTAAAAAATAAACGTGTACGGGAATAGGGTACCCTTTTTGACAAAAAAATTAGTTGACCACCCCCTTCTCTTATCATACGCCGTTCATTCGCCATTTAATATCAAAGCCAAATGGGAACAATGGGGAGAAATCAATTGGAAGAATCTAATACTCAGTCTTAGGCTTGGTACATTTGTTCAATAGAGAATGTTTTTACTTGCGCCATCTGTGACCCATTACACAATTTCTTTCTTCCTACGTTTTCCTTCCGTATTTAACTAAGGGAAGTTGCTAAATTAATGCCTAGATTTTTCTAGAATTGTAAATTTGATCGATCAGAGGTCGATCAGACACCATCATATTCTAGTCTAAGCCGCATATTCATCTAGAAAAAGCGAATGGGAATAGGCCGCCTAGCCCGCTTGGCTATCTAACCAACCTAAGCAACATGTTTAAGCTTATAACGAAATTAAAATAACAAAAGGCTTAAATATGACTTAAAGTTATTTAAGATACGCCAAAGTGCGTTATTTATTGAGAAGTTTTCGGAAAAGAAAGTATGAAGCTCTCGAAACTGCTTTAACATTAAAATAGCAAATATTCAGACGAAACACAGAAGGCTGTAGAATTTGCTAAAACAATGCTTGTTTTTGTTTACAATAAACAAGCGATTTTTTCATCATTAACTAGTACAAATTAAATGCCATTACTAGCAAGTTACAGAGTTGTATATCACATGGCACAAACCAGTAGACTACATACAATTGCTAAAAATTGGATTCTAACTACAGCAGTTGAGAAAGTAGAAATATAAGTACGTGAAATAGGAGCTGCAAAGATAACCATCCTGTCTCTGCAAAATAGTATTATCCAACGAAGAATAAGTAAGATGGCAGAAGACATTTAAAAACAAAGTAATAAAAACATCAAAAAATATATATAATGCTCTCTACAGATGAATGAATCTACAACTATTTCCAACTGTTTAAGTATTTTTGTAATATTTATAAGACACAATTAAAAAAATAGCATCACAGAATAGATTTTATTTTGCTCTCCACAAGAAACCAATACTATAAGAAGAAGTTTGTTTTAAAGCTATATGCAAAGTACGTATAAACGTAAAAATCATATTAACCCACAAAATTCATTTCTATATATAATGATGGGGCCAAAGCTTTGACAGGACATTGATCTAGTCTTACTTTTAAATTGCAAGAAGTAATGTCGAATGCTAAATGGCTACAATATCTTTTATAGCAGGAAGCTCTTACAAAAAATCTTTATTTTTCGAAATTGATTGTGTTTAAAAACTGCAAATAAAATTGTACACTTCATCAAATTAAAAGCGATACAAACGTGCAATTGCAAAAAATTATAAAAAAGTAAGTTCTTTTTGTATAAATCTACACAAAAGTAAAATAGCTTTCAAGGGCTAGCGTCTTAAAAATAGTAATAACCGCCGTCACGGATAAAATTAATGGATTTATATATATAAAGAAATGAATTATGGCAGATGTCAATTGGGTTTGAAATTGTCCCTAAATACATTCTGTTTCTTACGGCTTTAATGAATTAACTAACTATTTCTATAATTCCGTCGTCACAGACGAAAACGCCACTCAACCTCAAAAATCACAAAAAAACGGAAGAAATCGATTTACCATGGATCTGTGCATCGTAGAAAAATTTATTTGAAATAAAAAAGAAAAAGACAATTTTGAAAAAATGGTTTATTAGCACTTATCATTTTTAAAAAATATTGGTATTATTTTGGGTGTAAAATTTCGATGTTTTTCATTTTACCGCAATTTAAGCCAGTTTTTATAAAAAGGTAAAAACAAAATTTTCATTACCATTCGGTTTCGATTTTTGGCATTAAATGTGAGGCATTTCAAATATGCCTAAAAACGCTGAATTTAAACTTTCACATTACAAACGATTGCACGCCATGAAAAATATTTTTGTAGGAACTGGGTTACTTTTGTAGCTTAATTAGTGTAGTTACGGAAAAACAACCAAACCATTGTGTAATCGCCAAAAAGTAATTTTTAAATGTTTGAGGTCTTTTGTAACTCAAATGCTTTATATTTGTTGCTAAAAATTAAAACCGAAATTTCATGGTATAGGTTTTTACCAATAGAAATTCTAGAGTGACCAGTTAATGGACAAGTGCTAAATTTTAATTATTTTATGAGAATCGTAAAAAAAAAGCAAAAATCGCGCCAAGTTTATTTATTTATCACTTTTATATGCACTGACTTTACTTCCAGCAATATTCAAAAATTGTATAAGAAAGCGGCACTCTTCGCCTTTAAAACGGGTAGTTTATTTTTCGATAGGACACCCTAGTCAAAAGATATAGGTAGGATTTTCACCGTCAAATATGTAAAAATTTTATTTAAAATTGATTGCGCTTATTGGCGCAAGTGGCTGCGACGCCTTATATTTTTGATAGGACGGTTATTTTACACAAAAAGTTCTAATAAATTGATTTTTTCCGCATTTCCCTACGAGAGGAGTTGGTTTTAGGGGAAACAACTCGGGGGTAGCAATAGTAAAGTTTTTGCCTTATATATACATATATATATATATATATATATATATATATATATATATATATATTTATATATATTTATATATATTTATATATATATATATATATATATATATATATATATGTATATATATATATATAAATATATATAAATATATATATATATATATATATATATATATATATATATATATGTATATATGTATATATATTTATATATATATTTATAATTATATATTATATATATATATATATATATATATATATATATATATGTATGTATATGACTAGCGTCTATGCAAAACCACACATGTCCATTAAAAGTAGTTTTGAGTTATTACACAAAAACTGTTTACATAGTAGCAATTGATATTTCATTTACTGAAAGTTTCAGTAGAAACACCTATAGGGGCATTTATTCATAAAACATTTTAAAACATTTAATTTTTTTTGAAAATAAGTGAAAAAATACCATATATATTTTGGACATGTTCAATTTTGCTCGAACTCTATGGACATCGTTATTTTTTTCCGGACCGACTAATGGACAAGTGTTACTTTAAACAAAAATTTATTAACAAAAATCCTATTTCTGTTAAATAACAAAAGAACATCATTATGCAGAGAGTCCCTTAGACTAAACAAGATAAAAGCAATAATTTACACATGTAACTTTCCACAATCAGTTTCCAAACATTCACATATCTCCTCCTTGTCGATGTCGATTTTTGTTGATTCTTCATCATTTTCTCTTTGGGGAGAATTTCCATAAATAATGTTTTTAAAAAATGCAAGCTCCGGTAGTTCTTCCCATTTAATTTTCTTTTTATCGTTATTGAATTGTTTTTCCATCAACTGCTGTATGTTTTGTTTCTTCTCTTTAGTAATTTCATTTCCAAGGGGTTGCTGTTTCAGTTTGAATTTTTTTTCAGCTTTGCCTCTTTTAACCATTGAAATATATGGATTTAATTCGATTTCGTATCTATAAAATTCAGTTCCCCTGTACTTGATAGTTATAGCGTTGTTTTTGGTCTTAAATTTTTTTAGTTCTATGCGTTTAAAGTTTTTTATGCCTGGAATTTTGTTGTAGAGGTCATCCGTAATGTTTTTTATATTGTATAAAATCCAGTCTTTTCCTAAAACATTAACTTTTCCAACATTACGATAAAGTTCATTGTATTCTTCTACACTTATGATCACATTTTTGCGTTTTAGAAACCTTTCTACCCTGCCAAATGCCCGGTCTGCTGGGAGGAAACTATGCCCTCGTACGGGAAAGTGTATTATTATATTTTGAATTGACGCAGGAGATTCTAGTAACCAGCAGGCCAAAACATGCATTATATACGAATTTTTGTTTTGGCCTGCGCAGCCATCACAAAATAATCGTATGGTTTCACAATCTGCTAGATCCAAAGAGCGCAGATGGTATAATAAGGCTGACCCAACCTCAGTTGAACCTCGTTTTGCTTGTGACTCATCCCATGTATAAAATGAAGGATGTCTGCTTTCCATATCTACACAATAAAATGCATAAAAGTTTATTTGCCGGAGATAAAAGGCATCTTGGATAGGTGTTTTCGGAAGCGGATGGACCTGTTGCAAATCGAAAGCGAATGAAATTCTTCTTGGGGGAGACTCTTTTGCTAATTTGTAGAATGCATTTGCGCGTAACTTATGAATTCTTAAGTCGGTCATTGTTTTTGCTTTATTCTCCCCTGTTTCTTTACTAATGGCATATTTCAAGTTCAGACAAGTACCACATACATCACATGCTGGTGACTTAAAACCAATATTAAAGTTACGATAGAAAATATTCTTGAACATTGTAAGACTTACTTTGTATTCATTGCTTTGCGCATTGTTATACATTTGAAAAATTTTGTTGATACTTAAGTCACATGACATATAAATTCGTGAGGATTTCTTACGATTATAATGAGTTTCGGATGCCGGTAATGAAGCTATGAATTCTTTAACTTTGGCTCTTTTCTGAACGCTTTTGCGTGACACTCTATCCCCACCGCGCTTTTCTTTAGGTATTTGTCCTGATTCTAGGAATTTTGCAACTGTGCGTATTCGACCAGCAGAAATATTGAAAGCAGCCATAAGAAATTTTTTACATACCGGAACAGTCTTATTTTTTGTACGGAAGTAATAAAAAATATGAAAGCTTTTAGGTTTAGCATTGCTTTCTTGGGTATTAACCCTCCCACGTCGCCTTTGAGGGGGGCATACTGACATAAAATGGCACAACTTCTGGTCTTGGTCTACTTTACTGGTATAACCATACAATTTTTTTTCTCTGTAGCTTAATCTCTTTTAAGGAAACTGAAGAACAATTTAACTTTTTGCTGTTGTGCTTACAAGAACGTTTAAATTTTTTCATATGGGGATCTACATCCGCATACCTTAAAAAAAAAAAGAAACACTGATAATCGCTTATCGCTATGATAAAAATAATTCCTACCTTCTAAACCTGGCTTCGTCGCGTGTTGATATATTACTTTGCCGTTTTCTAGAACCAACGTTAATTAACCCCACAGACACATCCATATTCTAATAATAAAACTGATGATTTAAATTATTTAACGTAACAATAATATCTCACTCACAGTCAAACCAGAAATTTAGACTACTCACTGTTTGCTACTTATAATTTGTAGGTTAGGTAATACAGAAACCGCGCGGAGAAATCAGATGTTTAGGAAGGCAGGATTTAATATTGTCATATTAGGCTAATACTACCCTCTATTAGTGAATATAAAAATATAAAGCAACTCGCAAATCCGCAATACAGAAAACTGTATTATGTGGACAAGTGCAGTTTTGTAGTAGTCAATAAATTAGTCGATATGTTTTTCCAAGGACATGAGTAGTTTTGTTCGAAGTATTTAATGAAATTTTGCGTTTGGACAAGTGTTGTTTTGGATGACTTTTCGTATATTCCCATCTGTTTAATATGGGACAAAATGAGTTTTGCTCAATTCTGACGCCATATTCGGATTTAGTTCAGGAAATTCTTCAAGATTCAACTCCTAACTATACAGATTGAACCAAATTAAAACGGAACATACAATTTAATACATGTCTGTTTGAACTGCATTTGAAATAGTGGACCAATATAAAACTTGGACAAAAATAAATCCATACCTGGGTATAGACATTGTATAAAATATCGTTCAACTATCTGTCTCGTAACAATGTTGTTTGCGTAAGACGGGTTTGTCTAAGGAGGCGATAATAGTTCAGGAAATGAAGCTCGAAAAAAGTTAAAACTTCGAATTTTTTTCATCCTGCATTTATCCAGTTGAAATTTTAACAGAAGGTAGGTGATAGCCCAAGGATCAAAACCTATATCAAACCGAAGTGCGCTGAAGGGTTTTAGGGGTAAAAACTACCCCTAATTGTCAAAAATTATAAAATAACATATTAAACCTGAATATGGGTAAGATTTGGTTTGAATTAGTTAAATAATGATTATGTTATACTTTTGAATAGAGTTCCATCTTATTTCAACCCTTAAAAAGCAACCCTTGTTAGAGATTAATGTAAAAAAATTACTAATTCTAAAAAAATGATTTCGCCTTGGATCGATTTGGATAAAAATTTGGATTGAAGCTCAATTCAACCGCTGCTTTATAGTTTATGTCATGTCGACGAACCCTGATTGTTCTTAGGGGTGAAAACTACCCCTAATTGTCAAGAATTATAAAATAACATATTAAACCTGAATATGGGTAAAATTTAGTTTGAATTAATTAAATAATGATAGTTTCGTGCTTTTGAATAAAGTTCCATCATATTTCAACCCTTAAAAAGCGACCCTTATTAGAGATTAATATAGAAAAATTAGTAATGCGAAGAAAATGATTTCACCTTAAGATGAGTGAAATTTGGTTTGGATTAGTTAAATAGTGATTTTTTTATACTTTAAAATACAAATTCATATATTTTCAACCCTTAAAAATCAATTGTTATGAGTGCTATAGGTGAAAACAATTTTTTGCCAAAATTTTGCAACTTTTCAACTTTTGAAAATAACCCTTTACAACATTGCAGTTTTTATAAACTAATTTATAAGGTATAAATTGAAAAAAGTAGAATTAAATACAAAAAAAATTATCAACGTAAAAAGGCACCATAATTATATTCTTATACATTTACATAAATAGTTGAAAATATTTACATTTATAGGTAAAACAATTATAATATTAATTTTATTCGTCATCAATTACATCTTCATCGTGATCTATGTCATCCTCATCTTCTTCAATTATTGGTGGACTGTTATTGCACCCTTCACCTGAGCACCCAGAACAGTAGAGTTACAGTAGAAACCAACTTTTCTGCACCCACATAAAACGCCGCATCCTTTTTTGCATTGGCAAAAAGTAATTTTCAAAAGATCATCGGGTGCAGGTTGTTTGTTCATGCGTACGGGTAATAACAAACCATCTTTGGAATACCATTCCCAATCTGTTGCTCTGATATTTTTATTGCCAATCCATAGACACATGAGCAGATGTTTTATTGTGTTGTATGGAATTTCAAAATAAGAACGCTTACAATTTCGAATGTATAACGGCCCACTAGCTAATATACCGGTTTTGTAGATTATTATGCTCCGAAATGTACTGTACTATACTACTGGAATTTTCCGGAAAAAAATTAACTGGTTTTTTTAACGTATTTCCTTTAATTTTTAACGATAGAGTGTTTCTTCAAAAACGATTTGTAGAGGTTTTTAAGAGCTACAAGGATCTGTGAATTAAATCTTTTTGGAACTCTTGGTTTTTAAATGAGGTGAGTTTAAAGGGCCCGAAAAAGATGGTGCTTGATCGTAAATCGATGCTTTAAACGGTTATATCTCGCCAAATATTCATTGTACAACAAATCTAAATAAAGGATAATTTTAGTCATTAAAAAAGCTACAATTTGGTAATATTTATTTTTTTCATATATTCAGTATTTTCGGGCATATTTAAAAAAAGAAGGGTAAAAAATATGAAATTGTAAATCGTTTCTCGCTTTAAGCTGTACTTTTTCTAAAACTAAGCATTTTAAATGGGTCAAACTTTTTGGACGTATTAACAATACATGTACAAAGGGAATTGCAGAAGGGTGAAGATTGATTTTAATTATGGGGTTGGTTAGGGGGTTGTTTTCATCGATTTTTTTGTAAAAAATGAGGTATTGACCTTATTTTCATCATAACTCACTAAATTTTTGAGCTAGAGTCTTTTTTTATGATAGGTCTGTTTATGCTAAAAAAGGTTTTGTGAGTTTTCTTCCAAAAATGCATCATTTTCCCGATATCTGACTTTGAATCTTTCAAATTTGGCACTTGAAGAAAACCGCTGAACATTGATAGGCCGTATTCCGGTTTCTATTATATCGCAAAAACATTTTAAAAAATAAATTGTATTTGTCTTTTTAAAAGCTACAAATTTTTTCTCTACAATTTTTTTGATAAAATGTACCATTTTCGAGTTATTTGCGAAAAATCGATTAAAAACGTGGATTTTTTCGTCTAAAAGTTGTTACTTTCAGTCGCGAATAACTTGAAAAATATCATTTTATAAAAAAAATGTATAGCACATTTTTTGTCTAGAATCACTTTTTTAATCGAAACCTGTAGTTAAAACGTAAAAAAAATTTCACCCTGGAGATGGGGTGGCAACCACCCCTTAAGCTTTGGCGCACTTTGGTTCGATATAGATTTTGATCCTTAGGCTATTACCTACCTTCTGTTAAATTTCAAGTCAACCCACGCAGCACGAAAAAATTGCGAGGTGAAATGCTTCATTTCCTGGACTATAACTGGTTTGACAGCATATTAAAATCGTAGATTTATGTGTAGCTTTCAATTTTTATGAGTTCAGAATCCAGCAGCCCGCTGAAGTATTGGATTTTTGTAATATAATTATTTGACAATCTTTTGTTGGCCAACCACCTACAGCAGAATTTAGCCGAAATACATTATATTCCTATGTTCCGAATTTATTTCGTTCAATCTGTATATATATATATATATATATATATATATTTATATATATATGTATATATATATGTATATATATATAAATATATATATATATATATATATATATATATATATATTTATATATGTATATATATAAATATATATATATATATACATATATATATATATATATATATATATATATATATATATATATATATATATATATATATATATATATATATATATATATATATGGTTATGCTATGTAAAATTGAAAATAATATTGGTTTGCTTAATATATTTCAAAGTACAAAATTTAATAATTCAAATAATTCGACTAATACACTATAAAAGATATTTCGAAGAAATGAAAGTCCATTATCCTAGATTACCTGTAGTAAACTAAATTTTAAAGATATGCATAAATTATTTTCTTTATAAAGTGACGTGAGTGAAATTAGTGAAACCATGAACAATGCGAGCGGGTTTTCCAAATGGACTTGTACAGTGAAAAAGACAATACAATAAAATATTTAGAAAATATATCTCTCCGTTAAATCTTAAGAATTTGTAAAAACCGATTATCATGTTAATAGTTTTTAGAAAATTTATAATTGTACATAAAAATTATTGTTTGTTATCTGAATGAGGAGATGGGTATAGGTATGACGAGCTTTGATTGGAGGAGATTGAAAAAAGTGGGATGGTTTGTAAGAATAAAAGTTAGCTAGATTTTTGAAGAAAAAAAGATAATCAGTTGTTTTCCTAGGTGCAAGGCGAACAGCCATTGTTCTCTGGTGGTTTCCGAGAGGTAATAAGCAGTAGAAGTGAATGTTAGTGAGTTTTTCGTGGAGTTAGTGTATCTGACAGAAGCTGATCCAGTAAAATATTGTAAGTTATATTTTTCTACTTATATTCCAAGAGTCACTGTTCAGGCCAGAACGAGAGATTCAGTTTATCGAGAGGAGACGAGGCGAGCATCATTTGAACGATACGTGCATTTGAAGGAGATCATTAAAGACGATAGGCTCGCAACAATTTGTTGTAAGATTGTTGATTATCTAGGGGGCTGCTAAGAATAGAAAGTGTAGGCTACAAGGAACAAGGATTTGGAAAACTCATCATAAGAGAGATAGTTTTACTATTCGTCAGTTTTTTTTTATTAACAACACAATTTTTACATCTGCTTTAGAAAAGATAGGAATATTTTGATCAGGAGATATAGAACAACAATTTTGATTTGAAATTTTAATTTATATTGTATGTACTATTGAAATTTTAATTTATATTGTATGTACTATTAATTGTCGGTCAGATAGCTCAGCGGGCTGTGCGGCTGCCTCTCATTTGCTTCACTGTCGAATGGTTTAGTGGATGTGGGTCGAGCCCCAGCTCGGTGTACAGAAAACAAAAAGTCTAACGCAGCAGTTTAAAATTCTAGATGAATCTGCGGCTTAGACTAGGATATGCTGGGTTCTGATCGGCCTATGGTGGAGCAGTACGGCAAGAGATAAGGGCTTGCGGCTCGGTGATACTCCTCCATAGATCCCTACCGGACAGGCGTAACGCCTAAAAAAAACGGATATATATGTACTATTAATTCTTGAAGGTTCACGTACGTAGAACAAAATTTTGATAATCATTATTTGAGATATTTTTTATTGAAGATATTTGAGTGTTAATTTTATTTCAATATATTTTTATTTCAATATATAATGTTGTATCATATATGTTTTTTATTATTCCGGTATTCTTTGGACCTTACCTATCATATGTAAAGCATAGGTATTGTTTGCATATAAACTGCAAATAATTTTAATTGATTAAATAATTAGCTAATTAATGGCTTGGCCAACAGTTTTGCACGGAACATTGCAATGGTTTCGATTACAAGCAATGAAAGGCACAAAAAAGTAAGATATTTCTTGTTTTAATATCTATAGCTGTAGTGTTTAATTTTAATATACAGCGTGTCTACGTAATCCAATAACGGCCGAGACAATAAACAAAGATTTAAGAGACCACTCTATTCACGTAAACTTTATGTCCTTTGTGTGACATTATATTTTCCATAAAATATGAGCGATGTCGTTTGACCATTTATTTATTAGATTGGATTAGAAGCACATAAATTAAGACTATTTATTTACAGCCAAAAAGTATTTTTTTATGAAAGGAAAAACAGTTATCTTAAAACTTATGTATTAACAATTCTGACAGAATAAAAATATCTATTCTCAGAAAACTTGGTCTGTAAAAACTAAATCCGAAATTATATTAAATCGTCATGTAACCTTCCGGGGCGATTGTCTTATCATATTATCTTCCCGTAATTTTCAACTTACTAAGGTAGTGAGTTTTAATCCTTTTGTTAATCACTTTTTATTACAACACCACATTTTTATTATAATTTTGAATAAAAATAAAAATGTTTTTCAAATAATTTTACCTTGTTATGACATTGTCATTACAAAGCGAATTGTGGCTATCAGTAACTTGTGCAGATATAGAAAAATTAAACTGCCGCTAGCGATAAACCGTTTTATTAGGCATAACCTATTATATAGACTTGTTATATTATACCTATTCATTTTAGGTAGCTATCTGATTTCTTGGAATCTATTAAATGTAAAGTTTACCCCGATTGCTGTTGGGGATTATTTTTTCTTTACCTACCCGATGATTTATTGGAATTTATTAAACGTATATACCAAACCCCGGAAAGAAGCCCACCATAGTTTTATAAAAATATTATGGCCCAAGATGATACACGAAAGAGGACAACAATTAACAAAAAATGTGTCTACACTTTTTACAAATTTCTCCGTGCAAAAATGTTGTAACTTTAAAATTCTAATACCAAATGCGTAGTGATTAACAATATACATTTATATATATATATATATATATATATATATATATATATATATATATATATATTATATATATACCTATATATATAATGTATATATATATATATATATATATATATATATATATATATATATAAGAAATACTGAATATTAGTGACTGTCGATATAAACACACAACACAGTTTATTAGGGCTGCAGTGAGAATATTGGCCGGGATGTTAAAAAAACACTCTTTTGACTTTTTGTCGAGCTTTCGGAATGGTTTTATTCCTTTTTCAAGACACCGTGTAACAAATTATGTAAATATTTAAAAAATATCACAATTCTTCAGTGTAACTTACTAGTCATTGAGATTATTTTTGTAAGCATTGACACTCAACATTTATACCACACATTAAAATATACAATTATGGACATAATACATCATAAAATTTTTAAAATTTGTTGTAAAAATAGTAAAACTTGATTGATGGCATGTTTTACTGGTGCATATTAACTCATACAGAGAATGGAAAGAAAAAACAGTGTAATTCATATGTAATTAGGTGTAATTGATGTTATCTTTCTTTACAAGAAATACTAGAGGCCTTTCTTAGGTGACTATACTTTTTAAACCTGTCTTAATGGTATGCAACATATTATACAGAGGTGTAATTTTTGTACAGGTAAATATTTATTTTATTTTTGGTGTTTTTCTAGTAAATAACAATAAATGTTACTTAATTTGACAAATTAAGACGTCACAATTAAAATAATATTAAAACATAGGACATACCCACTTAGTCACTACATGTAAAATGTATTTTAAATCTGGTTTAAATCAGACTCATGGACAAAAACTCGATTATTTTGGAATTTTTCAATTTTTATTGTAGTCACTAATATTTCAACAAAATAATTTTAGATTATTGATGATACTTGTAAATTAGGCTGATGTACTCAACTGGTTTGAAATATTTTAACGTTTACTTTTGACAAAAAAACACGTTTTTGGAAATGTGTTTTATAAAATCTAGTACATCTTGCATCAATATAAAGTCAGAGATAGATAAACTGAGTAACATTTATTGTTATTTACTAGAAAAACATAAAAAAAATAAAGATTTACCTGTACATAAATTACACCTGTATATATATGTTGCATACTATTAAGACAGGTTTAAAAATTAAAAAGTACAATCACCCAAGAGGGGCATCTAGTATTTCTTGAAAGAAAGATAATATCAAGTACGCCTAATTACATTTTAATTACAAGGTTTTTACTTTGTGTTTTCTATGCATAAGAGTTCAAACAAACCAGTAAAAGATGCCATGAACTAAGTTTGGCTATCTTTACCCAAATTTTAAAAATTTTAGAATGTATTTTGTCTATGATTATATATTTTAATGTGTGTTATCAATGTGGATTGTCAATGCTTTTATAAATAATCTTAACGACTGGTAAGTTACACTGAAGAATTTTAATATTTTTTAAATATTTACATATATTTGTCGTATTACAGTGTCTTAAAAAAGGAATAAAACCATTCCGAAAGCTAGACAAAAAGTCAAAATAGTGTTTTTTAACATCCCGACCAATTTTCTGATTTTCTGGCTGCAACCCTAATAAACTGTGTTGTTTGTTCATATCGAAAGTCACTAATATCCATTATTTTATATACATATATATATATATATATATATATATATATATATATGTATATATATATATATATATATATATATATATATATATATATATATATATATATACCCAAAAGGATGATAACGGGTACGAGTACTATAATAGTATATATAGATAATACTGGGAAGTACCCTTTTATAACTGAGGAAGCAAAATAAAACTAGGGTGCTTCGTTCGATGTGCTTTTAATTAAAGGTCTAAGCTTTCGTCAATGATTATTGACATCATCAGAGTAAACTACAAACAAACGAGAGAACAAACAATGAACAAGTGGAACCTAAGTATACAAATTTATAAAACACTTACCCTAATTCTAGCAAGTAACTCAGTGACTTGGGTTGAACTCAAAGAAAGTATTGTCTATGTATATATTAAACATAGTTGCAGAAATGGTATCCATAGTTTACAATGTGTTTTTTTATTTAATTATAAACGATATATTTACTATAAATCTAACCACAAACAATTTAAAAATTTTACTAGTTTAAAAACAATCTAAAAGTAATTAACAATTATCGGCGGTGTCACTAAACTTGTTTGAACTAGCGGGATAATTTAAAATGTAAACATGACATATATAAGCTAAAATGTTAACAACGAATACTGAAATAAATATAAAATATAAAAAATAAAATAATTAAAATTGTCATTAAACGGGTTGATTGAAAATATAATAAAATAATACAGATGAGGAATGTTTTATAATAATGATGGAGATATAGAATTTTTTTATATTATATATTTTTAAATTAAAATAGTTAAAAATCTAACCTATATCACTCATATATCTAGGCGACAATTTTTTTATTCCTGAAATATTTTGTTTATGCAGGAAGGTGTAGATTGAACTTAAATTATCCACATCCTTCTTGTGATTGATGGCATTTTTCGCATTATAAATGTAACACATCTCAAGTATTTTACGCTGAAAATCTCTATTAGATACATCTAAGATGAATGTGTCATTATAGAGGGCTCTGTGGTCTTTGCTATTGACGTGAATACTAAGACTTGTAGATTGTGGTTTGAGTCTGCAATCACTTTTATGAAGGGCCAATCTTTTACTTAACCTTTGGCCAGTCTGACCAATATAAACTAAGCCACATTCACATGGGATGCCATATATAGGTGATTGCAGACTCAAACCACAATCTACAAGTCTTAGTATTCACGTCAATAGCAAAGACCACAGAGCCCTCTATAATGACACATTCATCTTAGATGTATCTAATAGAGATTTTCAGCGTAAAATACTTGAGATGTGTTACATTTATAATGCGAAAAATGCCATCAATCACAAGAAGGATGTGGATAATTTAAGTTCAATCTACACCTTCCTGCTTAAACAAAATATTTCATGAATAAAAAAATTGTCGCCTAGATATATGAGTGATATAGGTTAGATTTTTAACTATTTTAATTTAAAAATAATAATATAAAAAAATACTATATCTCCATCATTATTATAAAACATTCCTCATCTGTATTATTTTATTATATTTTCAATCAACCCGTTTAATGACAATTTTAATTATTTTATTTTTTATATTTTATATTTATTTCAGTATTCGTTGTTAACATTTTAGCTTATATATATCATGTTTACATTTTAAATTATCCCGCTAGTTCAAACAAGTTTAGTGACACCGCCGATAATTGTTAATTACTTTTAGATTGTTTTTAAACTAGTAAAATTTTTAAATTGTTTGTGGTTAGATTTATAGTAAATATATCGTTTATAATTAAATAAAAAACACATTGTAAACTATGGATACCATTTCTGCAACTATGTTTAATATATACATAGACAATACTTTCTTTGTGTTCAACCCAAGTCACTGAGTTACTTGCTAGAATTAGGGTAAGTGTTTTATAAATTTGTATACTTAGGTTCCACTTGTTCATTGTTTGTTCTCTCGTTTGTTTGTAGTTTACTCTAATGATGTCAATATTCATTGACGAAAGCTTAGACCTTTAATTAAAAGCACATCGAACGAAGCACCCTAGTTTTATTTTGCTTCCTCAGTTATAAAAGGGTACTTCCCAGTATTATCTCCTTTTCACTATATATATATATATATATATATATATATATATATATATATATATATATATATATACATATATATATATATATATATATATACATATATATATATATATATACATATATATATATATATGTATATATATATATATATATATATTAAAATGATATAGAGATAATATAGTATAGTAACAACTTTACATTTTCCATCCCAGCACACACAAATTCTCTTATCTCAAAACTATATACCTATACATTATACCGGGCATCGCGCTTCAGATATTATGGTGGAGTCTCTATCAGATAAATAATAATTCACCAGGAAATTTCGAAGCCAACTACATACGTGAACTATCTAGGTAGGAAACAAGAGCGAAAGGGAATAGCTGGATAACAAACTGTTCCCAAAGGTCCAATATTCCAGAAAATCGATTACAACACATGACTCTTTTTGGTCGTTGACTTTTTTAATATGTTAATGTCTTAAGTTATGCAAGATTATAAACATTGATGGTGATATAATATGTGTTTAATAAGATGTTCAGCGTGAGATAAAAATATAAGCTACTTTCACTCGAATGTAAAAGCGATAATGTATGAATAATTAAACATTTGTGAGTAGTCATAATGATAATATTTCACGCACAAACTAAAAAATGCTTAAAAATACTTACAAAGTTTTTTTCTCAAAACAACTTTATGACATGAGAACTAAGTAAAGAAGATGAAGTTTAAAAAATATGTACATCATGTATATGAATGAAGATTGGTTTATTTGCCCAACATGAAACTTTTGAGGGTAGTAGTGAGGTTATTATATATGCATCTTTACATTTTCATTAGGTATATACGATATTATAAGAACATATTCTTTATACACAATAAACGAATTATTTTTTGTTAAATTCACCGCGTTAAAGAACACATACATAGGTTACATTTAACTACCAGCTTATACTGTATCACACTGTCTCACTATAACACACTAAATTTTGTTCCGTTATAAAAAGTAATCGTTTTAAGGAGTTTTTTTAGCATCTTTGCCAACTTGTGAATATTTGTAATATTTATATATTACAATATAATTACATTTTGTTGGCTTTTCTTTGTAGATAGTAAGGTTTGTGACGTTATTTACCTTTAAAATTAACAACTTATAAGGAAAGTATCGTTTTGCATAAAGAAGAAGTTTCTGTTTTTAAACGCCGTATAAACGATACTAGTATTTTTGTCTATCAAACTTTTTTGCCCATGGCACAGTATAAAGAGGTTCCACCTCTTTATCCACCTCTGGAACCTCTTTATACTGTGCCCATGGCATAGATGTAAAAAAGTTGTCGGTAGTATAATTTCTCTCTTTTTTTTACAAACGGCTGAAGCAGTTTTAGAATAAGGTGTTCTAGTAGTGGTATCATTTCCTAAATACGAAAATACATTACATGGTAGTTGCTATCGACGTCCATCAAGAGTCAAAATTATATGCCAAATTTATTTGGTTTATTTGCAATATACTGAAGAAATGGACAGCAAGTTTTAAAAGCAAATAACTACTCATCGTCAGTCAAGTTTACACCTGGACTATAGCACATTTTGCAGTTTACAATAAATTTGTTTCAAACTGCTGATGCTAACGCAAACTGATATGTGGTTATTTGTAATGTTAAAATTTTCTTCAAGTCAAATTCTATATACTTTATTATCTCCTTAAACATCATACTGCTCATAGTTTGTTTAAAAACAAGCGGTCTATATAAGTTGGTCTTGCGCTATATAAGCGGTCTGTATAAGTTTAATATTAAGTAACACATATTATAGACATAAAAAAGCAACAAATGATTCTAGTTGTAAAAGATACCTGCTCCATGTTTCATTAGTTGATTGTTGTTAGGTTTTATGGTTTGTGCACATTCATATGTGACTTAGCATTAAATCGTTGATAAATATGTGCCTCTTATGTCGAATGGAATTCAGGCGTTACCTAAGTACATTGTAGGCAGTGAGTGAAGTTACACGCGCCTGAAACGCTCTGGGGTGTGTCAAACCCCAACTATGTACTCGCGTTTGCAATTTTGACATTATAAGTAAGTTTTTATTTTTGACTTATTTGAATTTGTATATTCAATTGTTCAATTTTTTAGCTAAAATATCATGTCATACGAAGCGGAACAGAAAAAGCTTGAAGCTCTATGGGCTGAAATTGATGACGATGCCATCGAATCGGGAAGCGATGACGATATTGACCATATCTCTGAAAGCGACCACAACACCGACTCGAAGCAGGATATCGCAATAGAAGATGTAGTTTCTGACGGAGATTCAGACATGGAGACATCAAAAACAGAACTTCAGAATGAGACGAAAAATAAAAGCACTGACGGACCTCCAAGAAACGAAGAAATGTATCTCGGAAAAGACGGAACACAATGGAACACACTTGCTTCAAATAATAAACGGGTTCGAACAAGATCAGAGAACATTATTACTCATTTGCCGGTTGTGAAGTATTATACAAAAAATGCTAAATGTGCTTTAGATTGTTGGCAATTGTTTTTTGACCAACAAATCTCAAAATTCAACAAAAATCAATTACATATCAAAATAAATGCATGGTGAAACCAACCAATGAATGTGAAATTAAAGCATTTATCGGACCTCTTTATTTAGCAGGTATATTTCATTCTAATCGTCGGAATTTGAGAGACTTATGGCAAACAGATAGGACTGGTGTCGGTATATTCCGCAATACGATGTCTATAAATCGTTTTCAATTCCTGATGGTCTGTCTTCGGTTCGATAACATCGAGAATCGAAAAGACAGATTGGCGATTAACAAATTAGCTTCAGTTCGTGAAATTCTGGACAAATTTATTAAAAATTGTAAGCAGGCCTACACTCCTTCTCAATATGTGACGATAGATGAGAAGTTGAAGTCTTTTCGTGGAAGATGTGCTTTCAAACAGTACATGCCTAACAAGCCTGCAAAGTATGGGATCAAAATGCAAGCTCTAGTTGATGCCCGTTCGTACTACGTTTTAAATTTGGAAGTGTATGCAGGAAAACAGCCAGAAGGTCCCTACAGTGTTAGTAATTCCCCAATAGATATAGTAGAGAGGCTAATACAACCTATTTCTGGTTCCAACCGAAATGTGACCTTTGACAACTGGTACACTAGTTATGAATTAATGATAAAATTGCTGAACGAGCATAAACTTACGTCAGTAGGCACGCTGAGAAAGAACAAACGATGCATTTCAGCACAATTTTTGACAGTCCAGAACAGAAAACAAATGACATCTTTATTTGGCTTTCAGAAAGATATTACACTTTTATCGTATGTGCCGAAAAAAAAATAAAAACGTCCTACTGTTGTCCACCATGCACCATGATGGAGCTATTGATGAAGCAACTGGCGATAAAAATTTACCAGAAATAATAAGCTTCTACAACTTTACTAAAAGTGGAGTAGATGTAGTGGATGAACTGTCTGCATCATATAACGTATCTAGAAATTCACGGAGATGGCCTCTTACGATCGTGTTTTCTCTCTTGAATACAGCCGCCATAAATGCTTTGGTGATAAACAAAGACAACAATCAAGATTTCAAACTTGCCAGAAGATTGTTTATCAAAATGTTGGGCTTTGAATTCATCCAGGACCACATATCTGAAAGAAAAAATAATCCAAGAATACCAAGGAGTATTCGTCAAAACATTGCACATTTTGGCCAAGATGCCCCTGCAGTGCCACCTGCCAAGATTCCAAAACTCATGGGAAGATGTTCAGTATGTCCAAGAAGCCGAGATCGGAAAACTAAATATTTCTGTTCAAACTGTGAATCATTACTGTGCCTGGAGCATGCTGTCATAAGTTGTCAAAATTGCATGAATTCAAATAGCGATTAAGTTTTTTTCTTTCACTGTACAACCGTGCAGAGTTTTTCCTTGTATTACCTTACTATTAGATTTTCATTTGCTATTGTTTTTTGATCATATGGTGTTTATATTTTTTGGTAAGATTGTTCAGTTAAGTTGTGGTTTTTGCTTATGGAGAATTGCCTATTATTAGTTTATTTTTAATTTCTTTTGAATAAAGGTGTTCTGACTATTTCTTTTTTGCTTAAATAGTCCTTAGATGATCACTTTAGACCATGAAATTAAAAAACATGTAAAAAAACTGTCAGAAAAAATCCTGATTTTCTTAGAAATTGGGGTTTGTCACACCCCACATATGTACTAATGACAGAAAAATCCACGTATGTGACGCCGGGTTAACGGCTATATGTAGACCGGTCAAGTCTTCTGGACATTATGACACACACGTGTGTCAAATCCTTGCATATTCACTTCTTGTTTTGAATTATGTTCAGAGGATTATGCAGTAAATGTGCTTGGGACGGGTAATTTAAGCAAAGATTTAACTGACACTGATTCACTCGACGAAGAGCCCACCTCCCCTGGTACAAAACCAATACTTCGGAGGGGGTCAATATGGAAAACCGTGCCATTATTATTAAAACTGTGCTATTGTAATTAATATTTACGTCACTTAACACGTCACCTGATATATTTTGAAAATTTAATAATTCTTCTAGCATTTCCGCTTCAGTCAAAAATTTACGCGAACTCATATTGAAATACAAAATAAATTCAAACAAAAGAAAACTATTTAGGTCCACATACTGATTAAGTCGATTATGGAATTAAAGAAATATACAAAATTACTTGCTAAAATAATAAACAACTATTCGAGTTACAAAGAGTTTAATTGAAAAACGTAAAAAAAAACAAACATAATGACATCAAAATGACGGTGTCCGCTCATCTAGATATAAGTTATATATCATAAAATGTAAAAGTGGCTTTGAAATAATTTTTCACTGGTGTAGAAAATATCATTAACTTTTACGACAGTGAAAAAAAGTATTTCCATTTTACTAAACACAATCTTCAAACTGACGGCCTGGCCCTTATAATGTTAAAATCAGTAGTTATTATAAATATTATATTTTATATCATTTTTAAATTACTAAAGGTAAACAATATTGTGCACTAAAAAAATATCACACTTAAGTTGTAAACAAATAGTGACCAATAGAAAACCTAAAGTAAAGGCAGTTACACAGCAGACGCTCAAAATGTTGTCCATTTCCTCCAATACAACAAGCCATACGATCTTTAAACTTTGCAATACATTTTGCTTGTCTAGCTTCTCAATCATTCTTATCTCTACGGTAATCATATCTTTTAAATGTTGAATATTTAATGTTTTGCTGACAGTTTAAAATAATAAAATTTCTAAATTAAAAAGCCAATAGAAAATACGTATTTTATATATCTTTATTATATATAAACATTATATATAATATCTGTATTATCTATGTATTATCTATAAACAGAATTTATGACACTGGGATATTACCAAGTCGAGATTTGTCATAATAGCAAGGAAACATTGTGCAAAGAGATGCAATGACTATCAATCATAAGTCTAATGAGTCAAATTTTGAGGATATTTTTTTATTTATGCAAAGCAGAATAAGTATACAAAATAAGAAGAGATAATTAAAATTTTTTAATTGGGATTTAAGAGGGACTTATGTAAGAGAGAAGCTTGATTAAATATTAAAGGAATGACACAGAGATGCAGATATAAAACTAAAAATGTCAATATATCAATCTGCGCAATTGATTTTAAAAAGGTCTTCTAAGTACATAGGGTCGGTCATACGAAATTTAAAAAATTCTGAAAACAACAGAACAACAGTTTTTTTTTATTAACGCATCAACCACGCAAGGTTATTAGCGTATTTAGATTATGTAATATGTGTGACAGTTGATACAATATGTGTATGTATTAGTTTAAAATAATAATAATAATATGTAGGTGTGTTAAAATGTACGTTTTAGATCTTTTAAAGAAGTTGACAGTCTTTAAGATAGGAAAATATTTTTCGGTTATCTGTATTTTCTTCTAGGACATCTCTTAGGGAGTTGGGTATGCTATATTTGAGTCGTTCACTGTTATATTAGGGACACTGTATTAAAAAGTAATTTACGGTTAGAACACCGTTGGACAGTTCACACAATGGCTTGTTTTTGCACTGTAATAAATAGTCATGAGTATATTTTTTTTGTGTGTTTTGGCTTGGACAATTGTCATTCAGCCAGTCTCAATCAAGATAAGTTTTATTAATGTAGTGTGTGTGTGTGTGTGTGTTTGTGTGTGTAGAGTAATTGTCTTGATACTTAGCAAAGTCGACGTCATTGTCTTTGCTAAGAGACGCTAATTGTATCCGAACGTCTGCGGTCCCTCCGGTGTATACCGATCACACAAGGATAGAAATTATTTTCATTTATTAATTTTTTTTTAATAAACGAAAATTTCCACCCAGGTGGGATTCGAACTCACGACCTTTAGGTTTAAAGGCAGGCGCTCTTACCACTGAGCCACAGAGGGGTTGTCATGAGTATATCGTGTATGGCCGATACGAAGACGGTACGTATCACTTGCTCTCTTCTGTCTTTTATTGTTGGTTTCCAAAGATGTGGGTGTTTGTTGACTTCGTATAGCCTTGATTGAGTGTTGTTCCAAGTTTGTTGCCATTTTTGAATTATTTTTTGTTTTAAGTATGGTTTTAAATCGTTTTGTACCAATATGTTGCTTTCTTGGGACATCGGGTTAGTTGGTGCGTTTTTAGCCAGTTTATCTACAGCTTATTTATGTTTCATTGAATTAGAGAGCTGAAAATGATGTGTTATTAATTTTCTGTTGATGCGTCGCTTTCTAAGTCTGTTTGAAGGTCTAAGTTGATTTGCTTTAATATTTTATTTTTTATTCGAGTGCATTTGACTTTAATTTTTCGGTCCTTTAGGTAAGGGTATATATTAGTTAATATATCTGTGACCTCTGCTGTGTCTTTTGTATACATTGTGGAGATACTTAACTGGTCTGGTGAGTTCTCATAGCTTTTAAAAAAGTCTAATAACAGTTCGTAAGGTATAGGGTATTTGGGTTCTCAAATAAAGTTTTACAGTATTTTAGCATTTCTTCTAGTGTTTTTGTGGTTTGACATTTTGATCTGATTTTACCTTCTTCTCTTTGTTTTTTGTTGTAATAAAAGTAGGTTCCACTGTATATGTAGTAGCTGGTGGAGAGATTTGGGAGATTGTTCGTTTGTTTTGTGCTTTGCCTGTGTTTATATGCGTTGCCTTATTTTCTAAATTTATTTTTCGGTAGTTTGTTGTTTTTAAATCTTCTTCGGTTGGCTGCATGTGTGGTCTTGTTGGATAGTTTGTGGTTGGGTTTCTTGTTGTATGTTTTCTTCTTTTGATTGTTGTTGTTTAGTGTGTGCCTGGTTTTTTTGAGTTGATAGATTAGTTGTATTTTCAATTGGGTCCACATTTGGAACTGGATTATTTGATGCTGAATTATCTGTTGTGATCGCAGTAGACATTGGGCAATTTTTTGTTAAGTAGATGGTTTGTTTACATGTTTGGCAAGCTCGGTTATCTAATGATAGGAAAATCCTGTATGACGTTTCCTCATATGTGATAAGAAAAGAATCAGGTAAGGACTGGTTATTTAGTGGAGATATGTATGTTTGGCGCATGAAACTCAGAATATGCTGGAATTGTGGTGTTGATGTGCCTATTCTTAGGAATGTTATAGGTGACAGAAGATTTAATCCATGTGATTTTAATGCTTGTTTTAGACTGAGTGTGGGATTGAGGAACAGACATTGGACAATACTAATTGCTATTAGCAATACTGGGGCTAATTAGTCTACGAGCTTGTAAGAGTTGTTGGTTTATTTGAATTTTTTTATTTCTGTTTATAAAATTCTCAGCTAGTTTTTCGTTTGCCAAATAAATACATACTCTATTATTTAATAATTTTGAACAGAAGATGATCTGGGTTGGTTGTATCAGACGACTGCGAGCGGAGAAGTAATCATCTAGGTTGGTATTTTCAATTGCATCAAAAATAATTGCTTGTTTTCTTGATGGAAATGTATTTAATTGTGGTGTTTGACTTGTTACGGAAGAATATGTAGGTGATCCATTAAATTAATATGATGAGGAGCTGTTTGATGTATTATTATTTGTAGGAATTTCAGATTGAATAGAACTATCCATTTTTATTTAACATTTCTAACTGGAGTACGGTCCTGGCAAACAACCTTCTTAGTCTGTAGTGGAACAGGTTTGGTATACCTGTCCTAGATTTTGTAGGTTATCCGAAATATTATTTGATAATCGTGATAATAGTAAACACTTATAATTAAAGTAACATACTATCTCTGTTGTATTTATTTTTGATATTTCACTGTTGGATCACTAATTAACGAAAATATTTTTAGTTTTTCTCTACTTTTTAAATTAATTTTAAGAGCTCGATTTTAAAACCTGCGAAAAGTTTAATCGTCACAGAATTAAATAGATATCATTTACACGATCTTAAAGATATTTTAAATTCAAAAACACTATAGATATAGATAACATACTTTTATTTTTAAAATACTTTACTAAGCAAACTGTTATCGTTCCGCTAATAACCTTATTAGGTTAAAGCGAGTTTTTTGTAAATTAAAAAACATACATATATTAATTTGTCCATCTAGTTAAAGAGTTAATATAATATTATAAGAGTTAATAAAAGAATAAAAACCATTTTACAGAAACAACAACGAATCTTCTTTTTTTTTTAATTTTTGAAAAATAGATATTTTTAATTTTATAAAACATCTTCAGTATCTTAAAAACAAGAAAAATAACGAAAATTACGGTAATAGCTACAGAGGATTAAAAATAAATAATATTGATTATTGTTAATAAATATAAATATTACTATTTCTGGCTTTTAAACCTACAGTTATAATTTAGTCTATTCTTTACGACTGTATAGTTTACATTTTAATTTTATTTTTAATTAGGGTTCCGTTATTTTCGACATTCTTTTTATTGAAATATAATCGGCAATTACGTCATGTTATGATATTATTAATTGGTGGCATATTTTTTACCACTAAAAAATATTATCTTTAAATTTTTTGCATAAAATTTATAACAAATGATTTAATTTTGACGATGTTACAATTGCTGTTAAGCTACGTTCCCATATTTTTATATTCCTACAAATGCTAAAAAATATTTATCCTTTGACAAATTAATTTATTAAATCCAAACCGACTAACATAAAGCATTCTCTCATGAAAATCTCCCTAAATATAATTGGTTGGAATTGTATCTCGGTGAGAAAACAGTACCAAAATTAATCAACTAAAGGCTGTTTCCAAGAATCCTCTCAAGGAAATTGCTAACTGCTACCTTCTTAAAATGTGTTCATTACGTTCCACTGCGGATAAATGGCGAACAGGGAACAGGACAACAAAGACAAAAAACAAGAACAGAAGTGGTATTTCTGAAGATTTCTACCTCCCTACAGTTTCAAGTTTATGTTTTTCATTAAGCAGTAAAAAGGCACTTGTGTTTCACTAATAAATTAGATGATTATTTTTTAAATTCCATATAATTTATTTTTTTTTTGTACGGTTTTTTTTGCGTTCCCAATTATATCGTTTATATTTAGCTTTATTACATAAAAATGACAATAAATATTTTAGATGTTCTTTGAAGTTTTGTACCAATTAAATCCCTATGGATTAATTCTTGTCTCTAGGAGCTATATCGATATATCAATTTTGGTATTAATTTTGTGATTATATAAATATCAGGGGTGGCCAAGCTTCTTGATAGTCTAAGCCATTTTTCAAAATTCGACATTTTTTGCGATCCGGCGTAAATACTTATTAAAATGGTATGCAAAAAATGTAATAAATTTTCTTTTAGAAAAGTTATGTTTATTGAAAACATATAAATCAAAGTGCAAAATATATGTATTTAATTTAAATATTAAAAAATTAACAATTTTAATATTTCTTTTAATAACTCCTTCAAATTTGATAAAAAATTGGCGACAACACTTTTTAGTAAACTTTCAGATGCTGTGTAGTTAAATTGGTGTTGTCATTTTACGAAATTTAACGTGGAATAAAAGAATTCACATAAGCATGTTGGTAGTAATGTAAAAAAAATTCGACAAGCAATTTTTTTTAATTTAGTATACTTCGATTAGAGTACAAATTTTCATGCAAAATTTATGCCTTCAAATTTAACTCCTATTGCCTTGTATCAATTCCCAGTTTTTTAAAATAGCAAGTGAAGTCGACTGGTACATCATTTCAGAGGTAATTTTTTTCTCTACACGACACTGTATTGTTAAAATTTAAAGGATTACTTTAATGATAATTTTGTATTTAACTAAATTATTAATTAAATACCAATAATAACAAGAAAAACATAAAATTTTACCGAATTAACCAATTAAATTTTCTTAGTGACATCCAATTCACTAATTCAATCAACTTACGAGTCGATATAAACACGCCACTGTATTGAAGATTTTTTTTGTAGAAATATCACTTGTTCGTCGTATGATTTCTTTTTTAAATAATAATTTCTAATTACCTTCTTTGGTGTTCACCAGGTTACCTTTGATTTGAAATTTGTCAACGACTGATTAATCAGAGCTATTATTGTAAAGGCTTATAAAAATGGGATATGGGGAAAAAGAATAGAATTAGTAAAACTATACTATGGAAATAATCAGTGTGCTAAGGCTACGGCAAAAGTCTTTAATATGAACCACCCAGAAAAAAACATAGTTTGAAGCTATAGGTGATGTTACCAACACATAGCACGAATTAGATCGACGACTGCGAAATAAAGTATTTAAAGTGGCGGTATTGGGTCATTTACAAATGGAGAATCGACAGTCTATCAGATAACTATCTCGTGTATTTGGTGTATCAGCATCTAGTGTTTATCGAACTATAAAATCTCATTAACTACTTTATCAATTAAACGGAGATGATATTGATCGTCGGCTTTAATTTTGTGAAGAATTCGGTGAAATTGTAACGATAAGACAACCGAAGGAAATTGAAATAATATTATATAATAACACTTCAATCAACCATGAGAGACATCGTATACGTTTCGCCTAGCTCAGTCTCCCAAGTGTGAATCCGTCTTGTCATAAACTATAAATTAAACCATGAAAATTTAGCTGGTAATAAATAAAATATTGATTTAACTAACCATATTTATTTAACACAAAGCAAAAACAACCCTAAATAAAAATTTACATTAGTACACAAATTTAAATGATACTTATGGCATGGAGAATATGCTTGCTTCTAATTAGATGTTGCCTTCAGATTATGTGGGTATATCCTGTTTCCGCCTACAGAGCATGTGGGTAGGTCTAACAGACAGTTTTTTCATAAATTCTATTATTCCATAAAACATTGCATAAAATTTCAGAAATTATCCAAATGAATATTTCATATCCAATAAATTCTCTAATAAATCCAATAAACTAGAACATAACAACAGCATTAGCAAGACATCAAAGGGGTTACCTTTCTTATTAATTATTTTACCAAAATCACAATTAAACAAATAGAAAATGGCAAAAATAAAATGAAATAGAATTATTAATAAAATTAGATAAATTTTGTTAGATTCCTACATGCATAAAATTAAAAACATGGCTTTTCAAGAAGTGAGGTTATGAATGTTGAAAATGCTGCCAAAATTATGGAATATATGTTATAATAAAATTACTCACCCCAAGTACTGTTATCAAATCCAACCCTACGCAATGGCTCCCAGTACTGAGCCACATTCCATCACTCAAACTACGGCGCACACACTCTCTCACTAGTGGATACAAAAAGATACTTTGTAACGAGATCTGGCCAATTTATCAATATATAGATGCTGTCAATAGTAACCATTTACGCTCCAGACTACCGCTAATAAAAACAGCACAAATTGTTGTAGAAAATGCATTTAACTTAACGACCACTTCGACTCGATAATAGATGGAACAACAAAATAGCACCTTACCCGGCATACAGTACAGATGCGGTTACATGATGCACAAATGGGGTAAACGACCATCCTCACTCTGTGACTACAGAAAACCCCAAACCATCTGTCACATTACCATCTGTCACATTACACAACAGTGTCCCACAAGATCCTATCAAGGCAGGTCAGAGGATTTCCTAATGGTGATCCCAGAGTCGATAGAATATATAAATAAGTTAGATGTTCGTTTGTAAACATAATATGTAATGTTTTATACAAAATATATGTAAATTTAAATGTTAATGTGTCAAGTACCATACAATAAATAAAAAAACTCACCTTAAGAGATTTCTGCAGACGATAAAATGAACCTTACAATAATTTTTACCTTCTTTTATATATTTCAATTACAGACAAAAAATAATATTCCACCACGTTTAGAAAAGTTGATTGACAGAAAGTAGGGATAGACTACTATGAAGTACAGCACAGATGCCATAGGCTGTATGCCTAATCTTTTCTGTCATCAGAGAACAAAATATTTGGTCTACCGGACAGAAAGAGAGAAAATCAATATTTATTCTAACGGTCAGAAAGAGAGAGGGCGAATATTTATTTCACGGGACAGAAAGAAAGAGGGCGAATATTTATTCTACCGGACAGAAAAAGAGAGCGCCAACTACTTTTTTGAAGAAAAAATAGTAAAAAAGAAACTGAATGTAAAGAAATTAATAAATTAATGAAGAAATTAAAATAGAATAATTATTTAAATATAAATTAATAAAGATATGAAGTTTATAACGTTACAAAATCACAAATAACAACCAACATCGACTGTACAATACGTGTTTTTCCGACGATAATAGACATAATTGTTGTTATTGGACTAAAATCATTCTCATTTATTCATAAGAACAAATACACAGATACATCAGAAATTAAATGTATGGGTTGGCATTATAGGGAATCACGTTACTATTTAAATTTATTAGAAGACGTTGTTGATCTGCTGATCACTGACATATTGGAATCTGATAATCACCTTTTAGAGAATGAACTAACATTTCACCAGGACGGGGCACTCTCACATTATGATATACGCTTAAGACAATTTTTGAATTGTCGTTTTCCAGGGCATTAGATTGGCAGGAGGGGTTCAATAAAGTAGCGCCAGATCACCGGATCTTTCGCCTTTGGATTTTTTTTGGAAACACCTAAAATAAAAAAATATACGCCACTCCGCCCACAGATCTTGCAGGGTTACGACAAAGAGTTGTAAAAGAATGCCAAATATTGATACCGGAGTTATTTGGAAATGTACAAAGAGGCTTCGAAAATATTGTACAAAAATGTACAAAAAGTATTATTGTATGGAGGTCACAAAAGTTCATTTCACATAATAAATTAGTTAAATTAATCAAATTTTATGTTTTTTGTTATTACAACTGTTCAACCAACAAATTAGTTAAATCCAAAATTATCGTCAAAGTTATTCCGAAAATTAAAAAAAGAACATAAATTGTCGTGTAGAGAAAAAAAAATAACTCTCAAATGATGCACCACTTAACCACACTTCTATTAAAAAAAACTAGCCGTTGATGCAGGACAGTAGTGGGTTACATTTTTAGGGCATAAAATTTGCATACAAATTCGTCCACCTCCCAACACAAATTTACGTGTTTGTTTTTTAATTTTAAAGTAACTCTTAGTTTCTGAGATTCTGGGGAGACCCTACTAATTCTAATTCTTCAGATGTTTTTTGAATTATAATTTTATTGGAAATGGAAAATTTACCTCGAATTATTTTAATCGATTTAAGGCCAGCGTTCTATTTATAAACTACTAAAAATTTTATTTTTTTCAAAAAGCCTTAAAATTTGTGTAAATATAAAAAAAATTCCTTATGCATTTTAGGATGTTATGAACTGAAATAAAATGTTTGTTGGATTGTATTTTTCAGTAAATGGCATTAAAATAATTATAAACAGTGCACAAATTTGCAGACTTAAACCAAGATTTACACAATAATATTAATAATAAAAGTTTTATAAAGATTATAATCAATTATTTTTTATTCTTTCCTGGATTAATCTTGTTGGTTCATCATCATCATTAGCCATTTTGCGTCCACTGCTGAACATAGGCCTCCCGTAAATAATTCCATTGCATCCGATCTTGAGCAACTTGAATCCAGATAGACTGGATGCGGTTTAAATCGTCTGACCACCTTGTTGGAGGACGTCCTCGACTACGATAAGCATCGTGTCTAGGTCTCCACTCTAAAATTTTCTTTGTCCATCTTCCATCTTTGACCCTAGCAACATGTCCTGCCCAGTTCCATTTCAGAGTTGTAATTCTTTCAACTGCGTCCGTCACACCAGTTTTTCTCCTTACTATCTGACTCGAAACTGTCCCTGAGTGATACGCCCAACATTGACCTCTCCATCGCTCTCTGTGCCACTTGTGTCTTATATCACATTAATTACTTTTCTGGTAAGTGTCAATGTTTCTGCTCCATATATCAGAACTGGAAGTACACACTGATCAAAAACTTTTCTCTTCAAGCACATGGGAATAGCTGATTTAAAGACTTCCCTCAGTTTTCCGTAAGCTGCCCATGCCAGCCTATTCTCCTTTTTAACTCTGTTGTTTGATTGTCTCTTTCCAATTTAATCTCGTGGCCCAGATACTTATAGGAATACACTTGTTCAATTTGCGTGCCATTAGTGGAAATGTTTTTTGCTAGTACCAGGTTGGTCATGTATTGTGTTTTGGAAAAATTAATTTTAAGGCCAACTCGTGCACAAGAGCTCTGAAGGTCTTGAAGAAGTTGGCATGCATGATCTACCTGATCTGCAATAAGGACTATGTCGTCTGCAAACCTCAAGTTGTTCAAAAATTCCCCATTTATATTTAATCCAATATTTTCCCAATTATTTTTTCTCATAGCACTCTGTAATAGGGCGGTGAATAGTTTAGGAGAGATAGTGTCTCCTTGCCTAATACCTTTCTCCAAGGGAAATGTGTTTGTGTCACCATAGTACATTTTTACAGCAGCTGTTGCGCTATCATATATATTTCGAAGAAGAGTTGTGTACCTATGGTCAATACTGCACTCTGTAAGAGCTCTTAACATGGAGCTATGCTGGACTGAGTCAAATGCTTTCTTAAAGTCTACAAATATTAATATCAATGGCTTGTTGTATTCTATAACTTTCTCTATCAAGGATTTTATTACTTGTAGGTGGTCATTTGTTCCAAAGCCACTCCTAAATCCGGCCTGCTCTAGAGGTTGATGAAAATCTAGCTTAGGTCCCAGTCTGTTAGTAATTATTCTCATAAAGAGTTTATATAAATGAGATAATAAGTTGATAGGTCTGTAGTTGCCAATTTCTGTTACATCTCCTTTTTTATGCAATATTATCATAATGGCATTATTCCATTTTTCTGGCGTATTTCCTTCAAAGAGGCAGGCATTATAAAGGGTTTTTAAAGCCTTTATGACGCATTCGCCTCCTAGTTTTATCATTTCACTTACAATGCCATCTTCTCCAGGTGTTTTGTTGTTCTTCATACCTTTTAATGCTGACTTAATTTCCTCTTCGGTTATATCTGGAAGTTCCTCTGACCCTTGATTTAGTATTGCTGGAATTTCTACTTCGGGAATGTGATCATCTCGACTATATAATGTTCTATAGTACTCTTCGATGATTTTTAGTATCTCTTGTTGTTCATGTATGACATGTCCTTGATTATTTTTTAACTTATAAATATTCCTCGTTCCTGTTTTCAACTTTCGTTTTAGAACTTTTAGGCTTTTGTTTTGTTCTACGGTATCAGTTATTTCCTTAGTGTTAAAGTTCCTTATGTCTTTCCTAATGGCTTTTGAAATGGTTTTGTTTAAATTCCTTAGCTCTGCAATGTTCGTTGTATGCTTTTCTTTCATTTCCCTTTTTTTTGCATTAGGTTTCTTGTGTCTTCTGTGAGTTTTTCATTTTTTGTTGAGTGCTTGGCTTGGCACTTCTTCTGTGACTTCTTCAGGGCTTCTACCAATTTTTCGTTAAGCTGTTCAATACTGGTTTTATCTTGCAGGTCTTTCTGTAGATTACTCTCTATTTCTTCCTGGTATGCCCTGGTGTTAGTAATCGCAGTGAATGTAACATTATTAGTCCTTGTTACCATATGTCTTCTTTCCTTCTGTATGTTTAAGACTATCTTCGCCCTAACCATTCTATGGTCACTTCCAGTTGAAAATTGATTTAATACAGTTACGTCTTGAACAGCGTCTTTTTTGTTAGTAAATATAAAATCAATTTCGTTCTTGTTTAAACCATTTGGTGATTGCCAAGTCCACTTTCTTTGGTCGCTTGTTTTAAAGTGCGTATTCATGACATATAGCCTGTGTTGCAGAAGAATTCTATGAGAGTTTGACCCCTTTCGTTTCTATCGCCATATCCGTGAGGTCCAATTACAAACTACGAATCATCTTGCTTGTGGCCTATTTTGGCGTTTAGGTCTCCCATCAGTATAGTAAAGTTGGTGTTTGTCTCTTGTATGGCAGTGTTAACGTCATCGTAGAACCATTCTACTTCTTCATCTGTATCGGTACTAGTAGGTCCATATACCTGGATGATCTTTAACCGAATTTTTTCGTTTACTTTGTAGATAAGATATATAACTCTATCACTTATGCTTTTAATTGTGAGTATATTCTTTGTGTGTTTTTTATTTACCATAAATCCTACGCCACCATTGGAAGACTCTCATCGATAATGCAATAGGTTTCCCGACGGAAGTACCATTTGTTCTTCACCCTTTCGCCGTACTTCGGACAATCCAAGTATATCCCATTTTATATGATTCAGCTCGTTTTCCAGATCAACTAGTTTTTCGTCCTCCATCAATGTTCTTGTGTTGTATGTTGCCATAAACCATATTCTTTGCCGTTGTCGTTTATAAAGGTAGCCTGGTTGACTTCGGTGATTCTTAGCACCCTCTGTCCCTCTAACTACAGGACTGCTACCATAGCCTGTTTTCAAGGGACTGCCGGAGACTGAGGGCCTTGCATTTTCTTCTTTTCTCATTTTACGGGGTTCCTGGCCGTTTCTCTACCACGCTGGCCTGTGCGGGTTGGTAGAAGGATTGTAGGATGGGCTAGGGAATTTGGCGTCATCGACAAGGATGATAGGTTGGGACGTGGTACCCTCTCGGTTAAAGGGATTGAGAGTGAGCCACGGCTCGCATAGGCAGGGTCGCGATCCTGAAGTAGACCTAACTTTACCGGGATCGTAAAATGTATCTACCTGCTACCTTTATGTAGGTTATCTTGTTGGTTAAGGTTTATTAAAAACTATCATTATCATTTACCTGTATGTCTCCACTGCTGGACATAGATCTCGTTCAGCGACGTGTCCTGCCCAATTCCATTTTAGCGACGCGATTTTTTCGATGCCGTCTGTTCTTTTTTTGATATACGACGTATTTCTTTGTTTGTAATTCGGTCTCTCAGAGAGATACCCAACATCTTGCACTCTTTAGCCCTCTGAATTACGTGAATCTTATTCACGACCTTTTTTGTGAGTGAATATATTTCCGAAAGTAAGTACAGGTAACATACATTGTTAAAAAATTTTACTTTTGTAGCATATGGGCAGGTCCAATTAAAATACATCGATTAATTTACCAACCGCTGCCCAGGCTAATCCCATACGACGTTGAAGATTACATGTCTGGTTATCTCTGCTAAATTAAATTTCACATCCTAAGTACTTAAACGACACAATCTGCATAATATTTCTTTTATCAATGCAATATATCGATTTAGCACCAGATTAGTCAGTATTTACCTTTTGTTCATATTATTCTTTAGACCGACTTTCAAGGAAGCGTGATATAATTTTTCAAACAATATTATTGCATTATCAATACGATCTGCTATGAGAAAAATGTCGTCGGTAAATCTCAAATGACTGAGCTTCTCTCCATGTTAATATCTTGCTGGTTTACATGTGCCTTTTTAAAAGTATGTTCTAAAAGGAACTTAAATTTTTTTTTAATATATTTTTTTTTATTATTATAATTATTATATATATTTTTTTTTCGCTATAGTATAATAAAATATTTACTTAAATATAAGGGTTAGTTTTAAAGATACAATTTATATTTAGAGTTTTTGATATGTTCGTAATTCGTTTTTAATATATTATCTCTAGACAAAATAAAATTGTTCAGGTAGACGGAAAGTGTAATTTTTAATATAATAAGATTATCATAAAATTTGTTTACGGATTGTGGAAACATTCAAAAAAATATGTAATAGGTTACCTTCTTTTCCACACTTGCAATTAGGTGACTCCGTGAGATCCATGTTGTACATATATGAAGGGAGGTAAGAGCATGATTAGATCTTAATCTGTTTATAATCCTTATGAAATGGCGATTGGATAGAGTATGAAACCATCTTTATATGAGTATTACAGGCTGCATTTGTTTGAAATTACTTCCAGTTCTCATGTTTCGATATGTTTTCCATTTTTCTTTTTGATGTCGTTTACTAATTATATCAATGTCTGAATAGGGGAGTATGTTCAAGGGAGCTTCTCCGCCTATCTCTAAGGCAGATTTGGCTAGGCTATCTGCTATTTTATTGCCCTTAAAGCCCGCTTGTCCCTTTAACCATGATATAATAATGTTTTTTCCTTAATTTGTAATTTTATTGTAAATAGTCATAACTTTTAGTTCTATATGATTTAGTTGTTTGGACCTATGTACGTTTGTTAGTCTGTCGACAACACTCTTACTGTCTGTAAATGTTATGCAGCTGTAGGGTTCGTTACTCTTTATATGCCTTAATGCAAGAAGAATCGCTGTCATTTCAGCAGTGTATATCGATGATTCAGCTGGCAATTTCAATAATTTTTAAAATCTACTTTAAATATTAATAATGTGGCATATATATGCATGTGTATTATACGGCATAAATAATAATTTATGCCGTATAAATGATTAAAAAGCAACTTGATCTAAATTACTGTCCATAAAAAAGGTATTAATATGTTTTGAGAAAAGTTCTTTTATACATAGGAATATATAGATGAAACTTGATTTTTATACGTGTAGAAAGTATGTCGGTATTGAGATATCCTCAAGTAACTATTTACCAGAAGAGAACACTTTTTCTTTGTCCAATATTTATGAGCTAGATCTAAAATTGATAAAATGCGAATATCCTGTAGATAGTTAGTATTTTTCCCTATGGCTCTAGTAATGAATTTATTACTTAAAACTCCCGTAGAAATTTCAGAAGTCGTTCTATCGCCCCAACTTCCATTATATTAACGAGTGTAGAATTTAAATATCCAAGACAAAGCCGAAGGCGTTTGGAACGTCTCTGGAATCATAGTACGGAAAAATAAAAGTGCTACATTTGGATCAGCGCCCCAGTTAGTTCTACAAAAGGCTCTTAGAATATTCATTGCATTTTCAGACTTTTTTATGACTTTATAAATTGATCCCTCCATAGAAGTTTTCTGTCTAAATAAGTACCAAGTTGTTTTTTTTTAATTTTACATTTATTTATTGCGATTTACATATATAGAAGCAATATATTACTCATTGAAGCCATTTATGCGTGGAAACGATAAAAGGTGTATTACTATAGCATCTATTTAGATAATATAGAACCACCCACACAAGCGAGTAGATGAAATCAAATTGACATCTAGTGGTCCATTTATAAAACGGATCAAAATTTAAAAACGCAAGTATTAAAAATAATTTTATGAACATTTCCATATTAAAAACAATATTACTGATAAATTATGTATAAGTAAAATTTTGAAGTTTAAAAAATAAATAATTTAAGCCGATATATGAGCCGAATATAAAGAAACGATTGAAAATATTTCAAGTCTTAAAATCTATTTTGAAATGTCAATATGCTGCTTTTAGAAGGATGTCCAAGGTGTTATGTAACAGAGACCTAAAATTGGCATTAAGGATGCGCCTACTTCGCTGCTACGTGTTCTCGGTCTTACTTTATGCTGTCGAGTCCTGGACTGTGAATAAAATCGATCTAAATCGCCTTGAGGCTTTCGAAATGTGGTGCTATAGAAGAATTTTAAAAGTTTCCTAGGTGGAGAAGATTCGTAACTCCACATTACTAGAACGTCTCAGCAAGACTACTGAGATCATAAAAAGCATCAAGCAGAGAAAGCTGGAATATTTCGGGCATGTAATGAGAGGTCCCAAATATAGATTGCTACAAAATATCATGCAAGGAAAAATAGCAGGCAAACGCAGTCCAGGACGAAGAAGAACCTCATGGTTGAAGAACTTGCGAGATTGCTGTGGTGTAGATACAAGCATGCTATTTAGGGTGGCAGTGGATAAAATTAAAATAGCTATGATGGTAACCAACGTTCTGAAAGGACATGGTACATGAAGAAGAAGAATATGCATTCTAACTTTTTATATACTTGTTGAGTTTTTCTTGTTTAATATTGGAACAAATTAATTTAATTCGAGGAAATGGCAAAATGTTTTATTTTTAGTTTCCTTTTGAACAAGTTGTAGTTTAGTTTTTAGACTAAATGTACACTGCAAACGGTCAGATATTATTTTATTTTTTCCAATTATAAATTCAGTGTTTGTTAATCTTCCCTGACATCAGTCAAAAACATTAAGTCGTGTAACAACTCAGTCATCGGTTAATTCTGAACAGGTTATATCCTGTTCATTTAGAAATAAAGTTATCATATCAAACAAATCCAGAAATCCATTGAATATGGTATAGCTATTTATCTGACTGTACAAAAGGAGTTAATCATTTGGAAGTTATTTGTGCTTAATTCCTTAAGAAAGTTTTTGAATTGTCGAAGTTTTTTTTGCATTGGTGCGACTGTAATCTTTATTGTGTAACACAGTTTTCATAATATTAGCATATTTTAAATATCTTGTAACGAGATAATAACTAATCTAGATAATGCAGTAAGTTGGTATGAATTATTACGCAATTTGAGAATCATCTTTTAGTCCAATAAGACCAACTTTTTATTCAGCATTGCCTGAGCATTCGCACATCGCACATCGGAATGAGCAATATTTGAATCGAAAACTTTAGGTACATCTTCCATGCTCTTTCTCGATATGCGCAAGTTGCACGAGCAATATTCCAGGCAGTAACAAAACGTGCTTACACTACATGCCACATTATAAGCTTCATTGCTATAGTTCGTTAAAATTGGCTGTAGGTAGTTTATGTAAATTTAATTTTAACCGAGTGGTCCCATCACGTTGTCAGAGAAGAAAATACCATCGAACCCATAAAAATCATACGAACGGTCTGAATTTTGCTTGAAAATATGAATTTTGGAACTTCAAAATGGACGCAAAAAAGCTTTCTGCTCCTACATCAATCTTCCCGCTAAGAATAATTCTAATATAGTAAAGGGAATATGAAAAACATCGATTTATCAAGAATCTATACACTGTAGAAAAAAATGTAAAAATTAAGCTAAGATAATTTTGAACAAAAATGTTTATTAGTACTGTTTCTGTAGAATGAACAGTTCTGTCAGAAACAATACTTAACTCGACTTTCGACCATGGTATCTTCATTATCCTTGTGTATAACCATAGCTCAAAATCCTAAAATTGTAATAGAGTTTTTGCCTTCAATATATACGTTTCTACTTCGTACAAAAGCACTGAATACACAACATTTAAGGAGCCTTATTTTTGTTTTTATGGTGAGGTCATGACTCTTGAACACAGAGCTTATAGTCAAGAATGCACTTTTTGCCTTGACGATGCGACATTTATTCTCTTGAGTATTGTCCCACGACTCATTGATTATAGTTCTCAAGTAGTTGTATTCTGAGACGTTCAATTATATTCTCATTTGGTTCACATACAGATTTGCTCCAGTTATGTTTTCCTTGCTAATGATGATTAGCTTGGTTTTGCTGGTGTTTATATTCAGTTTATAAGTTATACTTGTTTCCGTTATTTTGTTCGTTAAGTTTTGCAGCTCTTCTATGATATTATAACACAATATTGTATCATTTGCTTACTGCAGGTTATTGAACTTTACTCCATTTATTTAGATGCCTTTGTCAATATCTTTTAAAGCCTCTTAAAAATGTTCTTCGAGTACAGATTAAATATCAGTGGTGAAATTATGTACCCCTGTCTCAATCCCCTTAAGATTTTAACCTGCTCTGTATATTCTCCATTTATTCGGAGCACCGCTGATTGATTTCAATACAGGTCAGCTATTATGTTTAAGTCTTTTTTGTCAATCCCTGTCCTCTTTAGCACTTTCATCATTTGTTTGTGTCTGACCCAATCGAATACCTCCTTGTAATCAATCAGGTATGCAAAAACATTACAGCTGGCATCTCTACATTTCTGAAGCAATACCTGCACGCTAAATAAAGCTCTCCTCGTACCAACGGTGTTCACTGTGTTCACCAAGTCCAAACTAATTGGGCGCAATTTGTTCCTCGCATTTCCAGTCAATTCTTTTGTGGATGACTTTTAAAAACAGCTTCAGCAAATGGCTCATTAGACTTATGGTCCTATTATCTTCTATAGAGTCGACAATGGTAGCAAGTAATTGGAGTAAAATTATATATTTGTAGATACAAAATTGTTTAAGTAAAATTGTATATATCTAAAGTAATACGTTGCAATATTCTTCTATATAATCTGGTAATTATTATTTAAATATAATTTAGTATAATGGAGTTCATTTCCGTTGCTACACAGCTTATTTTCTTGCAAGTTTCAGTAAGTTACAAATTTAACCTAAAGTGTTCCTGATAATTGAATATTATTAAACTTATTTAAACCCTAATTTAACTGTCCGCAACTTGGATTACAAACTTTGATATTTCCTAGTAAGTTGTTAGAGGGAACCTTAAAGTGCCTCTTATATGACATAAAATGCTTTAACAAGAAGTCAGCCTATATTTGATGTATAATATATTTAAAAAATCGTCATAATAAGGTTTTGATTTTGGATGAAGAACGCAAATGTTAAGGTACAAAAGGGTATCTGCTAATAATTTTTTTTAATTACTTTTAAGTTCAATTACCAAAAATTTATAAATTTAAACTACGTTATGTAGTTATGTTTACGTTTTAAGTTTAGATTTTATCTTCATGCTGATCAGATCCCATCTTCGAAGCTATTTTTTATGCTAGAATTCCGTAGAATAATCCGAGAGAAGTAACTTTTCAAGCTCTGGTTAAAATCAAGACAGACAAGTCTAAGAGTTAACTTGATATCCTCAACATATATAGTGTTCTCAACCATATATATTGGCTTACTAGATTATTAACTGAAACAACTAGACAAATATTGATAAAACAAATTAAATAAATGCTGAAATATAAAGAAAATTTTTATGAAAAGTTACATAGGCTATAAAGTTGCTAATATACAGTGTGCATATATGGAACTGAATAATCTTAAATTATGATTTAAGAACATGAACCCTTAAAGAAGTTATTTGCTATAATACAGTGGGTTTAAAACCAGTCTAAGTTATAACAAAACTAACAAAACATATTTCCATTGATGCTGAAAATTTACGTGGTGTCTAATATTTATTGAAATATTTTCTAGTAATTAATTTAATACTACCAAACATTAATCTGTACTTTGAAGAAATCTTTAGGGAGGCTTTGGATGACAGACAAGAGGGAGTAAGACTAGGTGGAGAAGTAATCAACAATATTAGATACGCTGACGATTCAGCCATTCTTGCAGAAAATTAACAAGATCTTTTTCTCAAGAACATTTCAAAGACAAAGTGGATGGCAGTTGGAAAGATCAATATAGATCAAGGTCTGATTTCTCTTAATGGAGAGCAGATCGAAAGGGTAAATCATTCCAAATACCTTGGCAGCTGGTTAAATGTAAATTGTGACTCTGATGAAGAGATAATAATCAGAATCGAAATATCACGTAAGGCTTTTATGACGTAAAAACCAGTTTTATGCAACAGAAACCTGTCGATGAATATTCGTAAGGTCCTGAAATGTTATGTGTGGTCCATCTTATTGTATGGTTGTGAGACATGGACGTTAAAAACCACAATGCTTAACAAGTTAGAAGCATTCGTATTGTGGTGCTATAGACGAAACCCAAAGAGTGGGTTTCGCACACTTCCAATGAAGATGTTCTTCAAATGATCAATTGAGAACGTTTGCTCATAAACACCATAAAGAGGAGAAAAACAGAATACTTCGGCCATATAATTAGGGGACCTAAATACCATCTACTTCGCCTTATAATACAAGGAAAAGTGAAAAAAAGAGATGGATTGGTCGAAAGAAACTTTCATGGTTGCGTAATATTAGACAATGGTGTGATTCCACAGTAAAAGAATTATTTCGCACAGCAGCCGACAGAGAAAGGTTTCAGGAAATTGTAAACATGATGACGGCCAACGTCTGAATACGGACACGGCACATAAATAATTTATGAGATGACCTGATTTTGAACAGGATATACAATTGAAGAAAAAGAAAGTGTCAACAAGCTATATTCCTCCAAAAGATATTCGAACAGATACTGTAGGACATTGGCCAATTTACACTAGCAATCGAGCTTAATGCAAAAAGCCAAATTGCGCACAATTAACCTATGTTAAATATGACAAATGCGGTTTGCACTTATGTTTTAGTAAGGATTCAAACTCTTTTTTTGGATTTCATCAATAAAAATATTACTTTATAAAGGTACTTAAAAATTTGATTTCCTTTATATAATTTTACCCAAATGCACTGTGTATAAAATATGATACATTACCGAAAGTCCTGAAATTTAAAAACAAAAATTACTTTTAATTATTTTTAATTATTTTTTTCGTACTTCTTTATAAAATAGAGCATTGAAAGATTAAACTAATCACCTAGAGTTAAAACAAATGAAATCCGTTTGGATTTCAGGGTGAGGAGTATTTCAGGGGCAACCAACAAAACTACAGAAAGGAACAATAAGAATAAGATTTTGCAGGTCTTACAGGTAACAGTATGGTGTTAATTGGCGCACTTAAATAAAGGAAAGTACAAATTAATTGCATTTAAGAGACAAGATGGAAAGGATAAATGACAAGTATGAAAGAACTAGGTAAAGAAATCATATCGTGGTATATAGGAAAAAGTAACCTTAGAAATCAATTTAGTATAATAGTACATAAAGAAATAAAAGATAACGCAATAAAATTTAAATAATGTATATATATATATATATATATATATATATATATATATATATATATATATATATATATATATATATTGGGATTAAGCCACAATTGATTGTAATTAAAATTACATATCTTACTAGCTAAAATTTGAAGTTTCCATTTCCACTACAAAAATTATTGTTTTCAAAAAAATTATTTTAAAATTTTGTTGAGATTGTATACACGTCAAAATTGAGATTATGTCTTCTCAACAAACAAAATTGACTAAGCAGCCTCCATGTCATAGGCAACAGTCCATGAATTTTATTCAATTCCTCATACGTTACTTGGAGAATTACATTATTCCTGAATAACTAAAGATAAGGCCATCATACTTAAGCAGAAAATTAGACAGAATTTTACACAAGGTTAAAAGGGAAAGGCCTTAATAATACAGATTTTTTTAAAAAGAAAATTGTAAATATTGAAAATTCTCGGTATTATATAAAATCAGATTTTGATTATGATAGAATTGTACACACATAGTATACAGGACTAAGGAGTATAGGAAGAAGGGGGTGTCATGGTTGAAGAATTTAAGGGACTGGTTTAAATGCAGTTCTATAGAACTCATCAGAGCTGCGGTAGATAAAGTAAAGACAGTGATGATGATATCCAACCTCCGATTGGGAGACGGCACTTAAAGAAGAACAAGTATACACTAACACACACAACAGACAAAAAATACACTAATTAACAAATTTAACTGTCTGTGTAAAGTACTTAAAACTTAAGACTTCGGTACTTAAGACCGTACTTTTGATATAACCTCTTTAATAGTATTTCCAAAATATTTTATGAATATAAAGTCAAGTACATAATTAATTTATCATTTTTTCTACGTTAGTATCATTATTGTAGTACATTATCTATTTTAGTCAATATGTATCGTATTTTTTTAAACGCGTATATTAATTATACATATATTATTATTTTATTCCGTAATAGAAAGTGTTTTGGATTTTAATTTAATTTCATAGTAAATTTATTATTGTAAAGTTTTTGTTCAATAGTTCATTTTTTCTTCTATATTTTTTTTAATTTTGTTGCTCAAATAGAACACTATATTATTTTGTTGAACTGGTTTACAGTTTTAACTTTTTGAATGTCTTCATTGCAGTTTTTATTTTTACTTTCTGTATGTAATTACTAGTTGAGTATGAATCCTATATTTTATTAAAATATTTTTTAGAATTATATAAAATTTAAGTGTCTAATAAATTTTAGATTATTTGATACAAGAATTTGCATTTTTCGCCATGCTGGTTGAACAATATACAACGCTTTAAATTAAGTTCTTACCTAATTTTAATATCTCTCAATTTTTATGCTGTTTTTACACATTTAAATATTTATTAAGTTTTATATTGAAAACAACAACTTACCTAATATAAGATCTGAATAATTTAAGTTCAGGTTGTTGAATTTGTTCATTTGTAAAAGTTATCCCACTAGGAAAATTGTATGTCACTTTATTAAAAAACAATAATTTTCGATAAGAATAGCTGTAGAAGCCACCTGCTATTTTTTTTTATTAAATATACAAAGAACTGAAGAAACAGTGTATAACACACCTCTTCAGTGAATTTTACATTTACCGCAAAAATGCGGATAAAAAACGAATAATATCTAATAACCGAAAAAAAAAAACATTTAAAAATAAAAAATTATCAACAATTTTTTTAAATTATGGATCTAGAAAATCTAGAAATCGACAATATATATATATATATATATAATATATATATATATATATATATATATATATATATATATAGGGGAAGGGGGGGGAGCAAAACAATGTAGTGTGGCAAAACGGGGTACCCCTCTTATTTTCCAAACCACTAGTGCAATTGAGCTACATCTCCAGGAATTTCGTGTTCACGTGGTACGACATCACGTGATGCCGCCGTTTGGCTGTACAGCTCGCCAAAGTCGATGAATTCGTTGAATAGTGAGGATTGATAGTGGTATTGCAATATTTACATATTTCGTTTACAAAAGTAAGTAAACTGGAACTATATTCACTCAATAGCTATTTATTTCATGTCATTGTCTAAGGTGTGAACTTATAATTTTGTTAGTATTATTACGTTTCAAGTGTTATTAAATTTATTATTGCACTATAATCACAAATATGCAGCTGGGGCAAAACGGGGTAGGGCAAAATGGGGTACTATTTCCCAGAATTTTTTTCTCAGATTTTTTCCAGAATTTTTTTTCCCAGAAAACGCATGCAGCAAGAATTCCAGACTGGACTTCCATCGGGTGCGTTTGCTGAGGTTCAGGAGACTGGGTGGATGACCAAGGAACTGTTTGTTGTTTGGTTTCAAAGATTTATTTCTGTTACCGGAACCAAAAAAGAGAAACCAATTCTGCTTGTTTTAGATGGACACTCCACCCATACCAAGAGCTTGAAATTAATTGATCTAACACGAGATAATGGGGTAATTTTGTTGTGTTTTCCGCCCCATTGTTCTCACCGACTTCAACCACTAGACGTGGCATTTATGAAACCGTTAAGTAAGTACTACGAGGATGAAGTACGTAAATGGTTGAGATGTAATCCTGGAAAAGTCGTTACCTTGTTTCAGATAGCTTCGTTATTTGTGGCCGCTTTTATACAGGCTGCAGCGATGAGCACAGCTATAAATGGTTTTCGAAAAACTGGGATCTGGCCATGTGACATGAATGTTTTTAAAGATGAAGATTTCTTACCTTCTGCAGCGACAAACATTGAACTTTCTCTCAATGATACAAGGGAGATGCAAGTCCAGAGTACTACAGCTTTCAAAGATTCTGCCCAGTCACCTCCAGGCCAGCAACATCTAACTTCCATCCATCTAACTTAGTCCCAACCATCCATGATTGTACAAAATATCTTCAGTCCATCGACTTCGGCACAAACTTCCATTTACTCAACTTCTCAGCCAGATCTGAATTGTAGTAGTTTTAAAGGTGCTATTCCCCAAATCATTTTGCCAATTCCCAATGTATCACAGACAAGTAAAAGGACTACCAGAAAACGTGGAAAAGTTGTGATTTTGACATCATCGCCATATAAGGACGAGTTGCGGAATGCTGAAAATCAAAGGCAAGGAACAGCAGACCAAACCGTAAAAAGAAATCTGCTTAAAAATAAAAAATGCACTGTTAAACCAGCCAAACAACAAAAAACATCATCTACTATTCAGAAAAAAATGCCAATTCCTACTCCTACTTCATCTGAGAGTGAAGAAGAGGCTGCAGAAGATGAGTGTCTATACTGCCATGACTTCTCTGAAGAAGGGTGGATTTGTTGCCGATCATGCTCCAAATGGGCACATAATTCGTGTGCAGGAGTTAATGAAGATGACGATGATGCTACACACTTATGCGCTCTATGCGAAAATAATTAAACATACATATGTATTTTATTGTTCAATACTTATGAATACAAAAATAAAGATATTTTTAACCTTCTGACTTTAGCTTTTAGGAGGTACCCTGTTCTGCCCCATAGGTGGGGCAAAATGGGGCAAATGACACATGCGTCAAAATATTAGTATACATTAGAAACGTCAAAACTACTATGTCACGCAATATTATTTTTTTACTTATTATTTCATAGAGATTGCGCTTACAGCTTGAAACAAATAATTTTTAATACCGTGTATGAAATATGTAAGTTCAAATCTTACGTACCCCATTTTGCCCACCTTTCCCATACATATATATATATATATATATATATATATATATATATATATATATATATATATATATATATGTATATATATGTATATATATGTATATATATATATATATATATATATATATATATATGTATAGTTATATCAAGATATACAAAGTAAAACTCTACAAAACAATAATACTCCCAGTTCTAACATATGGTTCAGAAACCTGAACTTGAACAAAAAGCAATGAAAACATGTTAGGATGTTTCGAAAGAAAAATACTGAGGCGAATCTATGGAGCGGTAAATGAAAATAGTGTCTGGAGAAGACGATACAACTTCGAACTCTATAGAATATACCAGGAACCAAATATCGTAAAACACATTAAGATAGGACGTCTGAGGTGGGTAGGCCATGTAATGCGGATGGAGCAAACCGACCTAGCTAGAAAGACGCTCCTTGATAGACCTATTATTGGTCAAAGAAGAAGAGGAAGACACAGAACAAGATTCTTAGATAACATCGACCAAGATATGAGAAATATGGAAATACGTGCTTGGCGGAGGAAGGCGACGGATAAAGACGACTGGAAGGGAATTCTTGGGGAGGCTAGGACCCACACAGGGTTGTAAAGCCAAAATGATGATATAAATATATATATATATATATATATATATATATATATATATATATATATATAACCTAGAGCTAACATTAATATTATTACTAAAATTGAACCGCGTCGATATCCATTTTGCCGAGCTTTCGGCATCCTCTATGATGCCTTCCTCAGGGCTTCCGAGGTCTCAGTCTCCCGAGCCCCCAGACACTACTACACTGTTCACTGATCACTACGCTATCACTATTGATATCACTGCACTATCAGTAGTGATAGCGTAGTGATCAGTGAACAATTTCTAGAAATGAGCAAAACGTTCTGTAGCAAACGAGTTATGCCTTGTAAATAATTTATTTTTAGAATGACTGGCTACAAAATTACTATTTAGTTAGCAAATTATACAGTTATTCGCTGGATCTTATTACAATTTATTAAAAATAAAACGTTAATTGTATTTTGATACTTATGGCGATATTGCATTGTGAAGAGAGTCATTTATAAAACGATAAATAGGAGATACGGCGGCAACTTAATAAAAAAAATCAACTAGTTCTTACAAAAAATATTTTTATTATTATTATTACAAGTGTGTATGAACATTCTTTTTTAATTACTATTAACCAAGTCCTTATAAAAATTGTGATGAACAGGTAATATTAAGTTTTTATTGCACAGTTCCAAAAAGTGTTGCTTGGTTTTTGCGGATATCGATGGAGGCTTTAATGTACGCCTTTTTTAAATCGATTACTGCTTCCACAGTTGCTGAACGCCCCCTTGTCGATGCTTTAAAATAAACCTCTTCGAACTCATCGGCAATATAATATGTTTTATAGAAGACAGATCCAGGATTGCTTTTGACAACTTTAATAACTTGGATATCATTGCAGACAACCTTTTCATCTTTTGTATTCTTTGTAAAATTTCCTCCAATTTTTGAATTGAGATCTTTAAAGTCATAAAAGTCTTCTGTTGACATTTCTTTTACATTGTAAGGATTTCCCTCTCTTTTTGCAGATCTTATGAGGACAGGCCATTGTGCAGGAACATAAATGTGACCTGTTTTAAGTATTTTCTTCTTTTGCCTTTCAATAGTTGCGTGCATGGCGTCCCCTTCATTTTGGGTATGTCCCACTGTTCCTACAAAAATTTATGTGTGATTAATTTAACATTAATTTTTCCAATTGCATAGAGATACATGGTAACTATAAATTTATTTTTATTTTGCCCACGACAACACAATTGTCGCTATAAAATATAACTTCTTTATCATTACAATGATTTAAAAGATAATCAAAGAGACACGTAGCTATTTCGTTTGAGCCGCGGTTAGCAATAGCCTCGTGCCAAAAGTAACAGTAACCAGTCTTTTGCAATATCTGAAAAATTGTAAAGTTGAAGCAGTTCATTCGGCATTTATAGTAGAAGCTTGAAACATCTCCACAAGGTGTAGGAAAGATCGCCTGCAAATTAAAATAAGCTACCAATACTTGAGAATCATCTTTTGCTCTTGCTAGATCTTGTGCTTTTTCTTCTCTGCTTCTAATTTTATTATGGATATGTTTATTATAAGTTTGATGAAGAGTAGCTTGCTGTTCAACAGAAGAATTTTTATTTGATTCACAAATTGCGCACTGATCCTGTTTTGGCTGAAAGAAAGTTATTATAAACTCGAAAGTTATGTTATGCTCGTAAGTGCATTTTTTAGCTACAGGCCTTCCTTCACTCTCTTCCTGTAGTTTGTAGTAGCGATACATTTGAGCTAAAGTAAGTGAACCATCTATGTATTCCTTTGTAGTTTGTGCTCTAAGATAATGTGATTCTACCCTTTGGAAAGAATTTATGTCTTCTCTTATTTTATTTTTCACCGGTCCAGTAACCGTTTCTCGTTTCATAAAATTTCCTCTCTTATCCTTGTCCACAGATCCTTTACCATCTGATTTTTTCCAAGTTGTTCTAATAAATTTGTCACCGATGTCCAAGGTATTCATGAAAAACTTTTTGCAGACTAACTTTTACTTCGTGTATTGTTAAAAAATACGCTAAATTCATACCGCGATTACTGCCTTCAACGTTTTTCTGTATTTAGTAACCAACTTTTACAAATGGGAAGCAACAAATTGTCTTTGAAGAGCGTTGTCTTTCAAATTCCAGAAACGTGAATGTATATCATATCTATCAGCATTGCTGAATTTTTGGCTGCATTTTGTACGACATTTTTCTCCATAAATAATTGGGAACTGATAAAATCGTACCACTAATCTAACAATTTTTGCAGTTGTGGCCGTATTGAATTACATGGGTTGTATTGTGGAGGAGTGTATTATCGCCACATCTCCTAGTTATGGCCATATTGCATTTACTCAAAATTGGAATTTTTGGAGTTGTGGCAGTATTGAACTAGATGTACGATATATATATATATATATATATATATATATATTATATATATATATATATATATATATATATATAATAAAAAATCTAGGACAAACAAAATTGTACAAAAGCGAGCAAAAGAAATATAGGTGTTTTGCGAATCCAGGATGGTAGAAAAAGCAATTTGCTGATAAACTTTATTTAAAGATAGTGACAACTAACAATAATTCCAAATCTGATATACCTGTTGATCTAAATTGTAGTAGTAGTTGAGGCCAATGACTTGTGTTTAAATTTTTGTTTGTACATTTTAAGTAATATATTAATTAAAATATACATCAAGTTAATATTTTTAACATTCAGTTATTATAAGATAATGGTGTTCGGCATAGAACATAGAAATATAATTCCTAAAACTTCCGGCAATGTATAAATCTTCTCTTGTAGTCGCTGAACATTTTTATTTTGCAGCAAAAGGACGCAGCCTTAAAAAAATTGAATTCAATAATATAGGATGTGTTTTAGACTGTACACCATAATTCTGAAAAGGAGTCGTTTCAAAGACTATTCTTGTTAATATACTATTAGTCAAGACACCCGGGAGAGTGAGTGGGGTAGAGTATGCATTTTTATGTTCCCTCAGTATGTGGACTTTTTTATGTTTGTTTTTTTGGTGTGCAGATTCAATTTTTCGAGGGCACTAGGCTAAAAATCCGCCAGTAAATTTGTTAGTTATTAACAATTTAAATGGTTAAATGCTTTTGTCTACTAAACTGCTAGAAATATTTAATGTCACCAAAATAAAACTTATTAAAAAAAAAAGAAAATATCATGTGGTAAGCTTTGATTATCAAAAACGCAGTAATAACAAATTTCGAGAAAAACAATTGCTAAATAGGCATTTGATTGGGATTTTCTAAGTTTACCTTAGCTTTCATACGTGCGACTAACTTACAAAACATCCCCACTTTAAATGTTATTTTTCAACTTGCAAATATGCAAAATTTATTTATCTTTATTAATACAACATTTATACCAATTAAAGATTTCTCTAAAAAGTTGCGAATTAATTTGTTTAATAAAGATTTAAACAGAATGAAGCCATAAACTTTAAAAACCTGGCTAATGAAAGGTATAGAATAACAAAAAAGAAGATTTTAAACTTTGGTAAAGGTTTTTACATTAATTTTTGATCAAGATATGGAACTGTTAATAACGTATTCTGAGGCTCACCGTCAGTTTGTAGCGAATAAAAACCAATACATAGGTACCTTAAAAAGTGGTACATTTATTTGTGTATAAGGGTTATAAACAAAATTGAGCCATTAACGTTAATACACATAATGCTAATGTTTCGCCGAAATATTAAAAATAGATTTACGCGTTCGATTTACGCGCGCCCGCATATGCTGTAAGCTGGCCGTGCACCTCAGAGCCCGTTATTAAAAGTTTCATATATCTTGGTAAAAAATTAACATAAAAACAACATTAGAAATCCTAAGATTTCATACTTAGCGAAACTAAAAACCTCTTTAAGAAATCTAAGACCGTCTTTCAGTAACAATCAATCTAATGTTTTTACCTTGTTTACGCACTGTGCCTCTTCAAGTAAGGGGTACTCCTGTTTTTTTCGGAGTAAGTTGGTGTGGTAAACGTGATGACGAATGTTTGTGGAAATTTAAGTGAATTGCTAAAAAGCTGAGACTTGAAAGGTTGCGTGTGTGATGTGGACGATATGGTAAAGTGCATAAGAAAAATTGTTGGTGGAGAAGACTAAACAAGTCGAATGAAGTACTTCAGGGGTTACTAGCCATACTAGAGATGGCTCTTAATCAGCGTTTTTAGTTTGCAGTTGTTAGCTGCGATATTTAATGGGGAATAATTGTATAATATCAAAATTTACTATGGACAGTGTCCAGTGTTCTGTAGAAGTGAATTTGGAGGGAATGGAACTTTCTTCTAGGAACCCTGGTGAGTATTTGCCCTCGGCGATTGCATGGCATCTTTAATATTTGTTTGGCTTGGTTGTTCGAGCCTGTAATAGTTCGAACGACATACCTCCTACTAAGAAATAGAATTCTATCAATAATGGGTGTTTAGATTGGCTACCTGACGTATATGTACTTATGGATAATATCTACACATCCTCATGCAGGATCTAAGAATTTTCCTTTCGGTGGTCATGATGGTGTTGATTTTTTGGTTATAAAGTGATGCGTAGACGCAAGCGTTGTATTCGATTAGTGGTCTTGTATAGGTTTTGTAGGTGTGCAATAATGTTTTACATGATATATTTTATCATATTTTACTTTATTTTATAGCATATTTTACCAAACAGGGCTGCCAGAAGTTTAAACCTCTTTCTCATCCTATCTAAGGTATCTTGAATGTCGGTTTTAGAGTTGAGAGTCCTGCTAAAATAAACTCTCACGTAGAAAACCTAGTTTCTGAAAAACGGTATTTTCCTAACAAGGTTATTCGGCCATAAACATCGCGACAATTGGAGGATTTAAATAAAATAGGTTATTGATAAATTTTAATATAAAATGTCACTATCTTATGGAATGGGAATTTATTAACTTAACGAAAGGTGTGGGTAAACCAGCAAACTAGGGTTTTTTGATCTGGCCTATGTGCCAGATCTGATCGAATGCCTTTTTGACGTCTGGGAATATGCCTGTGACGTGTTTTCTTTCGTTACTTGATTGTAAAATGAAAGTTGCTTCAACCAATGCATTTTGCGTGGAATGTCCAGCCCTGAATCCAAATTGGTAATTTGGAATGGCGAGGTGAGCATCTAGGACTTCTACGAGTCTTTCCTTAAGGATACTTTCGTAAACTTTATCTAGGGTGCTCAGTAGGGAAATGGATCTATACGATTTAGGGTTGGTTAGGTGTTTCCCTTGTTTGGGAATCATGATATCTGTGCTGGCCACTTTCCATGGAAAATAGCTCAGCGGAACACATGCATTGATTATATTGGTGAGCGACGGGATTATATTCTCTAGAAGATTTTTAAGGATGCTTTTATGAATGCCATTTGGGCCAGGAGATGTGTTTTTACTAATGTTACACATCTACTTGACGGTGTCCTCAGTCACAGGGGCCATCATCGGGTGAGGATTAGGTCTGAAATGATCCTGAGGGTAATAAAGTATATCTTTCACTCTCCGTTCGGCATCCATTTTGGATCTTTCTGTAACATAGAAACATTTACCAAAACCTAAAATGTTTATTAGAAATTGATCTATAAATTTCATCAGCCACATTTTAAAGTTTATAGACCATATGGTTATATGGCGGGGAGGCCAGATGTTGAGTTATTACATCTTATATCACAAGGCTTCGTTGCATTTTTAACAAGCCTCACCATATAACAGCATGCGTTTCTTGTATTTGAACTACTTTTAACGCTTTAAGTGCTATTTTGCTATGTAAATTTCTTCAATATATAATTTGATTTAGTGTGGATTGTTCTATGTCAGCCATGATTTTAAAAAGAAGCTTTTGTCATATCAATTATTTTGTGTAATTTTTGTGGTAAGTTCTACATATTTTTTGATTTTTATTTGTTTAACTGAAAAGTTAAACCAGACAGCTCTTTAATAAGATTTTTGTTGTACTTTTAATAAAACTTAGCACAAATAATCCTATCTATACACACTACTGGGTTTTTTTAATGTTTAAAAGAAATAGATTTATGTCAAGGTCTAGAACCAGTTAATAGGTTTAAGTTTTTTTATTTTTTTTTATATTACTGTTTAACAAATTGCGATTATTTTGCATACAACAATTAAATAAATTAAATATAACAAAATTTCATGCGTTATTAAATACTTCGCTATTAACCACAAAATTAATTGTTAATGGTGTAAGATTACTCTAAACAGTAGCCTATAATATCGTCGGCTTACCTGTAAAACCTTCTAAGTCCGATTTTCGGTCATTTGGGGTTTTTTTACGGAAATAATTTAATAAATCCGTCCCGACATAACTGTGAATAGATTCTAAGTCGAGACCAATCGGAACTCGTCCTAGTGGAAACACGAGGAACTTCTATGTCTCTCAGTCTAAAATAGTTCTGAAAACCTTCTATGTCTGTGAGTGGTCTGTGAAAACGTGCTGACATTAATTTGGAGGTTAGTAAGTAATCGGTCTTAAAAATTGATGGTTTTGGCTTAGAAGTGCTAGCAACAGTTAATGTTTTCCAGTTAAATTTAAACTTAAATAGCTAAGAAGGTATGTACACTGTTTTTATCCCATTTTAATTAACAGTAATTTTTAAATGAAATTCTTAACCTGTTGATGTAGACTTACACGGTTTTCATATTAAAATTAATGTTAAAATATTCACTGCTAGGGACTTACATGGTTTTCAGACTAAAAGTAAAGTTAAAATATTAATTGAAAAAACTTCAAGGAATCAAATTATACATTTTTTATGACTTGTAACGTGTTATTTAAAGAAACTAGATTATGGTTGTTATATTATTTTAGATGGCTTCCTACAAATCTCGGACAGAGCTGATATTAGAATTAGTTGCCGCGCCAGAAGTTTCACCGAGAGAAAATAACAATTTGATAACATTGATCATAATTGTGGAAATATTTTACCTATTTTACCATTATTTCCAAAACCTATTGATTCAGGACATTGGGAAGATAATATTAATATTAATGATCTGCCCATAGAGTTTATTGACTTGACGGCAAAAATGTTTTTGATGTTGACAAACCAGAAAGAAGAATAAAACCGTCATGTAATTGCAAACTTAGTGCAAAGAAAACTGCATTGTTAAAATGTAGGTTGTTCAGCGAACAGCAAAGAGAAAAAATATTTTCCGAATTTTGGAAAAAGACATGGGGAGAGAAAAAAAACCATGGTACAAATGTTAGTCGAGTTGCTGTGCCGTCAAGTAAAAAACAATTCAAATCAAGAGTCTCTAGACACGACGGCTGATCACTATATTTTCATCTGAAATTATGTGACTGAAGAATTCGAGTTTGCCCAAAACATGTATCAAACGTTAATTCGTTGGATCAATGGGATTTGTGTTCTGAAATGGTTAAAGCATATATGCTCCAATATTATACAGAGGATACCAGCAACATGGTGAACGCTTCACAATAATTTGAAACGGTCTAAAATATCTCGGAAACAAAGGATGACTTCTAGGAATATTTTGCGTTCTTTCTAATATGTCTGCAAAGCTGAGTGATTATTGTCAGCCTATTTACTAACGAAAAATACTACTAGACCGTATGGAGATCAAGAGTGGAAAGATTCGAGAATATGACTCCATAGTGTAATGAAAATCTATCAGTTAGAAATAATGGATGCAATTCCCGCAAGAAGATTAAGATTACACAGCCAAACAAGACATGTGACCTCTGTTTGTGGGATTTAGGGTAATCAACGTAAAGAGGTTGAAATAAAGACAATAGAAAATAAGAACGATGTAGGGCAGAAAAATTCAAAGACAAGGAGAGGGTTAATAGTATATCAGGATTTAATAGTGTAATTATTTCACGCACTATAAACTGCTTAGCGTTTCTATTCCTATACTTGTATCACAATTTTACCACAAATGATTCGCAAAAAAAAAGTGGTAATGTCTTTTGTGTGGACGAGGAGAGAAGGTTGAGTCGCTCGAACGGAATTTTAAAATCATTACTTATTATCTCTTAATAGATACATCTTCAGGAATAATGATGAAATCATATTTTACAGAGAATGGTTGAGGTAAGAATGAGATATACAAATTTTCCAAAGACTTTAGTTTGTGGTATGAAAAAAAAATTGTATGGATGATCATAAGTACACTGAAAAGGTCAAACCACCCTGGAGTTCCTAATAAGCCAACATATGAAGGAAAATAGAAACATCGTTGAATGAAATTTATACACCGGATGCTAGTGACCTTTTCAAAAATGCAAGACCTTCACTCTAACATCTGAAGTCTGACATGAACATACATTCTGGAAAAAATTTTTCCACTTTTAAATTTTTATGTTCAATAGACTGGAAATCCATTTGGAGACAATTTCCTGCCTTCGAAGTATAAAGTACAATCCGACTCAAGTATTGAATACAAAGTCGAAACAAATGCTGGAATACTTCCCACGAGAGTTTGCAATAAAAGTCAACGTTGGTAGTATTACGTTTTTATACATTGGCCATTAAAAATAAAATTACAACTATACAACACTTATCATTCCACAACGTGATAAAACCGATTCATAATTTTATGATAGTTTTACTAACAGATCTGAAACTTTTTATAAGTATCACTATTATTTTTTTTCAATATCATTATCTAAGGTTAAAATCTATAGAACTAATTTCCTAGAAGACATTTGATTTCTTGTGCAATTCGTATTTTTAAAAACGCGGTTGTACACAAATACTTATATTTAAAAGTAAACTATGCCTTTTGTATTGTAAGTTTACTTTTATGTCGAATAAATAATCGAAGAATAGTAAGTCTCATGTTTAACGGCTACAAAAACTCAAATATAATATATGGATTTTTACTGATTTATAACCTTATAAATTACTTTAGTGGTGTTTAACATAAATTTATCAGAAGGGTCCATCAACAGGTTGGTCGAAGTTTTAATGCTTATCAGAACAGTATGCACAATTTGCACTTAGCAGGTTTAACAAGTAATCCGAACGAAATGTAGTTTTAGATACACCAACCGTCATTTTTATACTGTCAAATTAGCATTTTGTCAATTTTACATACCAGTTCGACACTTTTAATTGAATTAAATTTATTAAAGAATAAAAAACTATATGCTCGATACTATTTGTATTGAAATACAAAATGATACGCTTTATTGTTATGAAAACCTCTATGTCATTATATATTTTAGACTCAAGAAAATTGTTTATACTATTGTTAGTATATCCATTTTAAAACCAAATAATCTAAAAAGTAATCCAAATCCATATAGAACAACATCTTTAACATGTGCTATGAATGAAATACTGAAAAAAATTGTAAATAAAAGGATTTTATGGACTCCTGTGAATCAAAACTTAATCATTTCAAGTCAAAGTACTTTACGTAAAAATCGGTCAAGAATGGATAATGGTCAAACATTTGAAAATTACGTACTTACGTAAGGGACCATATGATACCACTTTGAAACATCTAGTAGTTTGGAAACTTTATAAATTAAATATCAAGGGATACTGCCTAGCGTTTATTAATAATTTCTTAGCCAATCGATCATTCCAACTTAAAACTAATGGTATGTTATAATTAAAAACAAAAGTAGATAATGTTATTCCACAAGGCTTCGTTTCAAGCCATAAACTTGTTTTCATAGCAATAAATGATGTTTTAGCCAATATAAAAGGTACCATTGAAGGATCTTTCATACTAAGACGACATTTTTATCTATGCGAGAAGTCAAAATATGGAATACGTCAAATATATGTTACAAATGTTTTTACATCAACTAAAGAAATGGTCTTTATGTTGTAAATTTTAATTTTCTACAAGAAAAAATACAATTTATATTATTTTCAAAGTAAATCTACCCTTATCACCCTCCTCTCTTACTATATAACAATCCTCTAGTTCAAAAAAATAATGTAAAATTTTTGGGAATGACATTCGACCAACATCTAAATTGAAAACAACATATTAAAAAATTGGCAATTGAATCCCTAGCAACACTTCATATCCGTAAATTATTAACTAGAAAAGACTGTTGAGCAAATAGACAAACTATGCTTGCCCTCTACAAAACACTAATCTGATCTAAATTAGACTATGGTGCGATACCTTATTTATTAACTACTGAGTCTTTCCTTAAAATTTTAGATACAATTCACAATGCAGCACTTCGCATTGTATTAAGAGCTTTCAGAACCACACCAATAGAAAGACTGTATTGCGAAGCAGCTGAACCATCACTCTATTACAGAATAATGTACTTAAAGTTAACCTGCACAATTAAATTAAATGCAAATACTAACAACCATACCTTTAAACATAATCACTTAAATCGATTATCAACAATTTTCTCCAATAAACCACGTCTACACAAACCTTTCCATCACCGAATCAAAATGGATCTCTAATCTTATAACACCACCTTGCCTCCTTATTTTTCCGTTAGTTTTGAACTTGAAGCAACACGGACATTGGAAGTACCTAAAATAATAACTACCTTATCTTCATTAAACAAAGATACTACTAAACATAATATAATCCATTAAGATCTGCAAAAATTATTGTAATGAACTATACAAATTTTCCTCAAATATATACAGATGCAGATTCAAAATCAACAGATGGCGTGGGAGCAGCAGTTATATCTTATTATATGTCCCAAATACTCACTCACATATCCTCACCACACCAAAAATACACCATTTTAATAGATTCACGAAATTTAAATAAAGATATACAAAATTTTAATAAGAACGTAATCTTTATTTGGATCCCATTACATATTGAAATTCGAGATAACGAAGAAGCAGATTGGCATGGGCATGAAGCCGTCAACTAAGGTGACTCTGTTATCGTGAACTATGTGATAATTAATAATGTTTCTAGGGCTAGCAAATCACGTATCCTCAGTGAGTAACAAAACTGGTGGCAATTGTAGTTGTTCAATCTTCAATATATTAAACTAAACATTAAACCTTGGTGATGTTTTCCCACCAAAAAAACGAGATCATGTGACAATAACTTGGATTAGGTAGTACCAGTGCTACACATAAGCTTTTAATTACAAAAAAAACTCCAACCAAAATGTCAGCAGTGTAACTTAAAACTTGGTAAAACATGTTATTATAGACTGTTCAGTTTTATTCGTAGAAATAAGCAATTACAGTATCCCAACAAACCTAGAGAAAGCACTTTGTACTAAAAGCTACTATTTTGTAAATATTTAATATTTAATATTGAAAAGATTTGCTTATCGCTAATAACATGTGGTTTAATGCGCATTTGTAAAAAAAGACTTGGATTAACTAATTCAATTTAATGTTTTATATTCTTTTTGACAAATATGTCGTTGAACACAGTCGTGTTTGCAGATAGCATGGAAGGGCTACAAAATATTTAATGACTTGCATAACTAATTAGTATTTCAACTATATGGGCTACACATGATTATATAAAAAAAATCAAATACATTATCGTTAGTAAATATCCAAAATTAAATACAATTATTAGTGTATAATTATTTTAGGGTTATAAGCGAGGCGACATACACAAACGTGTATAATTATGTAATAGTATATTATTATAATTGTATATAGTATAAAATTATTAGTAAACAATCAATAAATTGAAAAGTCTAGTGCTATTTACATACATAATATATCGGTACTACTCTAAATAGCGGATAACACCATTTTGTAGGGATAAAACAACTGATAACAAGGTCAGATAGGCATTCATTAAGGTAAACTAAATTATTAAACAATATATATTATTAAACAATAATTTAGTTTGAATAATATTATAATAGTTTAAATCAATGGAATGAAATAATAAAAGAATGGGTCTATTACTACAGCGGAGTACCTAAATACCAAAGAGCAAAAAGGGGAGTGTCTGTAGCAATAAAAAAGAAATATAATAAAAATATTTTCGTTAAGAATTGGAAAGCCAGAAATAAAAGAATAACGAGTGTAGACATAAAAATAAAAAGAAGATATATAGTTATTATGGGAGTATATGCACCCATCCATGACAGAAAAAAAGAATAAGAAAAGATTAAAAAGATCAATTCGAAGAAATCGTAAAAAGTTTATGAACAAAAAGAATTTAAATAAAAACTGTTGGCATCTTACAACGCAAACATTTTATTGCATATTTTACTGATTTACTAGGAATATATTGAATAAAGCTGCAACTATCCCTAAATGGATGCAGCATTTTATCGATTATAGTGTATTCATTTGTTTAAATTATATGATGACTTGCAATTATTGACGAAAGCTTGGAAAAACGCACGTAGTTTTGCAATTTTGTAAAATTTATTTCGTTTGGTTCTCACATTATTGTCATTGAATCTCAAACAACGCGTCATCATAGGAACCTCTTGTAACTAACGATAGCTCTTCTTGATTAAATATTGTAAACCCAACCATCTCTATGATATTTATGAGTTGTTGATCTATGTCTACTTGCATACTTTTGTACTTCAAAGCATCGTAGAGCATTATAATGGCCTACGAGTTCCAGGAACGCATGTAGTTAATTTTCAATATCAAGTGCACAACGGGTCAAATCAGTGAGTATTTTGATTTACTTTATTGCTTTACTTTTTGCAGAAACTATGTATCTGGTCTTTTTGTTGATATATGTTTTTTTAACCAAAATTCTTTCATTATTTCATTTCTTTTTAATATAGCACTGTTTTCAATTTTTTGATCGATTTTATATATAACGAAAATTTTGTGAATATTAAACAACTGTATGTAGATTCGTTGCTTTGTTTAGGAATATACTCAACCTTGCAAATCCAGAAGATTGAGGCTCGACTGTGAAGTATAAGTGGATCACGTACTGTTTTCGTAAAATTGTAAAATTGTCACCACCAACGTTCATTCTTTTCCAGTTTCCAGAAGAAATTTCTTAAAAAGATGTAGAAATTTTATAACGTCGAAAAGCGAACATTTTAAACATCAGATTTAAAATGATCTCTCAGGTATATTTTATATTAGGCGTGTAGTTTAGTATACTCAAAGGTAACTTTACTAAATGGATGCATGCGATCACTGTTTGATGAATTATTCTCGAAAACTATTGGATTTAGCGACTTTATTAATGTATACATTTCTTATATAAAGAAAACAGGGGTTAAGTTTACCAAAAGTACAAGCTGAATATACCCGCAATGAAATAAAATATTTCGGTTTGATAGTGTCGGGATGTTTTTATAATGCATATGTTTTATGCTTCAAATATAAAGAGAAAGCAATTAAAAAGTACATTTTGATTATACTATTATAGTACGTTATTAATAACGAGTAAATGTTTGTCTCTTTCGAGATTAATTGCAGACATCTATTGCAATCTGACAACTACTGATTTGACGATGGCCCCTAATCTATCAAAGGGCAATTGCCAAAGATATTTTTAATAATTAACTACAATAAATCTCCAGGAAAACAAATATTTACTCATTATTGTTTCTATTAATCAAAAATGCAGAATTCATAACATTATATAATCAAAATCTACTTCTCTAAAGCTTTATCTCTTTATATTTGAAGTATACAGCATATGTATATATTATAATAACATGACAACACTGCTAAACCGAATTTTTTTGTTCCATGGTTGACATTTGCGGCTACAATCAACTTGTACTTGTAATTGCCTTGGAGATCTAGAATATACATCAGAATTAATGATAAATTTAAACTTTTTATGACAAATATCCCTCATATAAGAAAATTCATGGAATTATATAGATACAGTCAAAATATTTTAGGGGTAATCTGATCTATATCTTCAACTTTGACACTCTATTCGTAAGTAACATATTCTGTACTACGGTAAATTTAGTCAAATCGGTATATTTTAACCCAAATAATCTTAAGGTAATATACTTAATAAGTTAATATTCTTTAATGAACATTCTGTATCTACATGTATATTTATGTATAAAGTTTTTAAATATTATTGAGAAAACTATACGATATCGACAACTTAGGCACGGTTTTTTATGAGGCGTGCGAAAAACAAGCAAATGGAGAAAGTTCTCAAAGTTGTCGCCAAAATTAGCGTTGTTTTCGACAGGCACGTGAGTTTCTCGAGAACAGGTTGTTAAATGGAAAAAGCATAATTTCTTCTGCGTATTTGTGCCCTTCAAGCAATAACTTATAATTTTGGGGGAATTATTAGGGTGTAATTTGGTTTCACTTGGATTATCGCTTAGTAAAATCGGACTCAAATTCAGTAAAGGGGTTAAAACTTTCGCTGAAAATAGAAACGGGAATGGAATATTAATGCTAATGTTATTACGATTTAGAGGTATGGTGTGTTGTTTTTGTAGAAAAAATTTCTTTAGATAGATCGTTGACCGTTGATCGTTTTATAATTTTATATATTTAATTACTTATTTAAACTAACAAGTATAGCTGAAGATGTAATAGAAAAAATTTCTATTTTACCCTCAGCTATACTAGTTATTTTTCACATTGTTCTCTTTATTCACCAACATTCCGATCGATGAAACCATTGCCATCTTGGACTTTAAACATTAAATCCTCCAATACACATTATTTCCTATAAAACCAATAGGTCGAGCAAAACCTAGCAAAACTATAACTCCAAGTGTCTCTGCCATTCCTTAATGTTCTTATTTAGATAAACCCACCTCACAGTTTTTCCTATTCCGCTGTCCAGAAACCCACTCACACAAACCGTTATCTCAATGCCCAGTCACGTCATTACCCCGCCAACTCAATTCAGTTATCAACACTCTTATTTCCAGTTCCATAAGACTTAGCAAACAATCACAGGTCAATTAATATAATTAATAATGTCAAATTTTAGGTAATTTTGCTAATTTTTATAATACAATCCTATCAAAGTATGTTTTGAAAAAGAGTTAAAGAAACTCGAAAGCTGAACAAACCTTAAAGAGTTTTATTTAAAGGCCAGTATTAACTACAAGACCCAATATATTCATATTATATATATATGAACCAGAAGTATTTGCTGACAACTTAAGGAAGTAAATTTTAAATATTGGGTTTGCAGCAATAAAAAAATGAAACGTGTACTCTTCTAAATTTTTATTCTTAGCTTTCGGACATTGGTTATGTCCTTCATCAGGGGGCTACAAATGTGATAAATAATTTGTTTGTATAATTAGTTAACAATTCGCTACTTACAAACTTAATGATGTTGTATCTTCAATGATTTTATATAATGTTGATAAAATTTATCACAGTCTGTCAGATTTTTTACATAAAAACTATTCCTATATTGAAATTTTTTTAAAAAAATTACTTCATAATCACAGACACTTAATTCTTATACACACATTCATGACATTTTTTTTCTTAATTTTATTGTATCGTCATTAGTCTTTTATCACGACAATCCAGTGGTTTTTATTATTGGCTTTTCGGAACAATTCGTGCGTAAATTTAAAAATATTCGTTTTGACAAGTGAAAATCCCACATCCTTATTATCAAGCAACTGCTATTACAACAAATTATAGGCCTATCATTCGGTGTATTGTGGCCATATAAATTATTTTATATTTATTAATATCATAAAGAAGTGAAATTTTTACTTGTCAATGTTTCAACACAAAGTTTATTAAATTAACATAAAGAAATAAGGTCGTAATTCTCAAAATGTTACAATTGATTATTTTACAAATAAAGTTTTTTTTAAATGTAGTAATTTTTGTATACACACAGATACTGGGGGCATACAAAACAAAATCATAGTCAATTTTAACATTACAAAAATTGCGTATTTTTTTAAATACATTAAAAAATCACTTACAGAAATTAAAAGATTTCACGAATAAAATTGACATTGAAGTTTGTAATACATGTCATGATGTAAAAGAAACGTTTGAAGAATAATCATCGAGTTAGAATCTATGGAGAGGGCATCACGTGACTAAAAACGACCTCACTTCGGCCATATTGTTAATACTATTGTTAATATTGTTTTGACACATTTGACAGATCGTATCAGTTTTTTTTATGTTTATTGTTTTTTGAATATTTTAAGTTTTATAATACTTTTATAGAAACTGTAATAATATATTGTGATAGTGCTTAATAATAGTTTCTTGTTCTCAATGTAGTTGCAGTAGCAGAAGCAATGCTAATAAAAAATCTTCAGGAATAAAGTTGTACAGGTTAGTATTCAAATATGTAAACAAAGTAAAGGCCGGTACTTCAGAAAATAAATTAATAGTATTTGACTGTATTAATTTATTGTTATGTATAATATATCGTGTTTTTAATTATGATTAAATCTTCTAAATAGCTAGCCATATTTTTATAGTAGTTTTAATATTATTGAGTCCGGCCATGATCCCACCGCCATATTGGTATTATCGTTAGCCACACCTACCTACGCCGGTTTTAATACACACGTTAATATGCTCATAGCTTCTCTATAGATTCTAACTCGATAAGAATAATATTTCTTTGATGGATTATTAAAATGAGTTGCCATTAACGTGAATGTTAGCTATTTACAGTATTTATGAATTTTATTCAATATATTACAATATATGTTACTTAACTGTCCAGTGTCCGTTTTATAATTTAAAGTGTTTTTATTTTTGTTATTCTGACACATCTCAAGAAATAAAAATAAAAACACTTTAAATTATAAAACGGACACTGTACAGTTAAGTAACATATATTGAAATATATTAAACAAAATTTATAAATATTGAAAATAGCTAACATTCACATTAATAACAACTAATTTTAATAATTCATCAAAGAAATATCTTCCTTCAAACGTTTCTTTTACTGTTATTTTTATTTTTTACATTTGAAGTAATTTAAATTTTTTTTTATCGTACTGCTTTGACAAACGTGCTTAAGACAATTTATTCATGACATTTATTACAAATTTCAATGTCAATTTTCATTTGTGAAATCTTTTAATTTCTGTAAAAAGTATTTTTTTTTAAATTTAAATGTACAGAGTACCTACTCCTCATGAAGCTATCAAATAGCGAAATATTGAGTTTCTGAGAAAAAACAAAGATTTTTATTAGAGACCACTTTTTTACCTGATAATTCCTACGTAATTATAAATTATTTTTTGGTCGAAATAATCACTTGTAATATATATATATATATATATATATATATATATATATATATATATATATATTTTATATATATATATATATATATATTATATATATATATTACAAGGAATATATATTTGTTTTCAATCTTGTAAAATTCCTTTTCAAAAGATTGTGACCTTTATGAGCAATCCTAATATTATGTTTAGACAGAAGATAATATATATATTTATATTATATATATATTATATATTATATATATATATTATTTTGTAGGCCTTTAAGTAAAACTCTTTAGGGCTTTAGGGTATGTTAAGCTTTCGAGTTTATATAACTACATTAAATAATGAGTGAAGTGGTTGCTAGTGACATTAAAACAGTGATTAAATCTAAATTCTAATGTAAGTGGTAAAGTGAATGGGATAACTTCCAATTAAAATTAAAATAAATTAAACCAATTATAAAAACGTGAAAAAAGCAAAGCAAAAGTATAGCCAGCAGGTTAGAATTGATCGATTACGTTTGGATAATACACGAATAACACATGAATATTTATTTGACAGAAAGAATCAACCGGTATAGGATAGATACAAGACAACTCTAAATATTTAACACATCAAGTTGGGCAAAATTTATCTAAGAAAAATACAACAATAATCTTTCCGACAATCTTAAGACGCCGATGACACTGTGTTACTAGCAGCCAGCTAGTAACACAGTGATAACAGAGTGATCTACAAGCCTTACTAGACCGAATGAGAACTGTAAGTGTAACATACGCACTAGACCTTAATATTAAGAAAACTAAATTCATGCTTGTCACACTTGCAAATTTAGATCGCGGTTCACTTATGGCAGGTAGCGAAGACAACCAGAGAGTCAACAGATTCACTTACCTATGAACTACCCTCAACTTACAATGGGACTACACTCAAGAGATTAGATCCAGAATTGAAATGGCACGGTCTACATTTATTAAGTTGAGATCCTTGCTGTGATGCAGTGATCTCAGTTTGAAAACCAAGATGCGGATAGTGAGGTGCTACATTCTTCCAGTGTTATTATATGGAGTTGAATCCTGGACACTGACGCAAGTCACAGAAAAGCAAATTGAGCGGATTGAAGCCTTTGAGATGTAGATCTCAAAGGCTGTTGAGGTCCTACAGCACATGAGATAGGAAAAAAATGCTTTATTTTTTGAAAGTTTTTGAAATTTATTAAGTGAAAGAAGGTAAGCTTGAGTATCTCAAGCACGTGATGCGGAACGAAGAAAAATATTAAATTCCTCAACTCAACGTTATGCAGGGTAAAGCATTTGGCAGGAGAGGATCAAGACGCCGTCGTATTTTATGGTTAGAGAACCTCCGACAATGGTTTGGAGTGACCTCTGCAGATCTGTTTCGTAGAGCAGTCAACAAAACCATTATAGCCTTGATGATCGCCAACATCCGGACCGGATAAGGCACTGAAGAAGAAGATCTAAAAACATTATTAGACGAAAACTGTAACAGTGTAAACTGTTACATTAATATTGTAAATTTCCTTATTGTTAAACTGTTACATTAATATTTCCTTATCCTATAAATAATAACATTGTAAATTTCCTTAAAGAAACTCGCCTCTTTCATCTATTGTAAATTAATTAAGTTAAGGTCTATTCTTATTAGACGTTCCAGGCCCATGCTCGTCACCTGACCGAACTTGCCATGCTTTTGGTAAATATTTACACCATTCGCGCTCGTAGCATGCTTTCAGCGATATTTTGCACAGGCAGTCGGTTAGACGTGTCAGTGGGTAGGCCTGCAGTTGTAATGTTTTCCACTGCAACTTTAGTAAAAATTGGATTTTTTACTATAGAGGCCGAAGAAGAAGAGAATATGAGAGATAAATTTAAAAAATGAGGTTTTGGATACATCCAATGATTAAGAAAATAAACATAGAAGAAGAATACTACATCTTGTATAAAGAACTTATGGATGATGAGTCAAAATTTTATATATATTATAGAATCTCAAATGCCGAATTTTAGCAGAATTACCAGCAGAATGCGATCTTGAACAAATTGCCAAAAAATTTTGGTTGTCGTGGAATTTTTCCAATGCATTGAGAGCCCTAAATAAAAAGCACATCAAAATTATAGCACCAATCAATAGTGGTTCTAGCTACTTTAACTACAAAAAGATTTTTTCTGTAGTTCTACGTGCTTTAGTAGATATGTAGTTCGACTTGCTCTAGGAAATCACGATAAACCATTTTGCCCTTAAAAAACTCACTCCCTCCATTTTTTTCGCACTTAGGTCGCCCGTAAATTATTTTTTTTTTATTTCTGTCATATCATCTTTTATTTTCCAACCAGTTTCATCCTACTACTACTTTTTTTTGTTTGAAATATTATCGGCAGTGGTCTATTACCTAGATAAAATATAGTGTTTTATTTACCTATTTTAATTTTGTCTCCAATATCCCATCATACCTGAGACTTATGTGCTGCATCTGCATACAGTCGATTCATAAAATCGTATAATTCACTTCTCTCATAAACTAATTCTATTAAAAATCCATCAGTATCATGTGAAAATAATTTTTTTCGCACCATCGGACCGTCGTTAAACCCATTTAAATAAAGTTAAAGTAATTTTGCAGGTTTTGAGCAGGGCACAAGCTGAGTACATGCCAAGCACTATAGTGAGAATAGGCCTTAACTGTATTTACCTTTCTGTTACATGTCACAAATAGCCATTAGCAGTTGTTGATACGACTGATATTAAATAAAAAACAAAAATTTAAACATAAGAAACGATAATATACGTATTATATTCGAAAAAGCTGCTATTTCATATATCATTCTGTCATTTATTAATCTAGTTTTTTATTTTTCAGGCCATTTCCCATGTAATTCTCCATAAGAAATTATATGATTCATTCTGCTTGTTTTTGACACTTTTTGTGGTGGAGGCGCGATGGCTAATCGCCCATCGGGTCGTGTCGTAAGAGGAAAGTGGAGTTTTAAACCGCGGCATTTTAAATTTTAGTTTGATTTAATATATTTAAAGAATTTGTATATAAATTTGTATTAAACTAAACATTATAGAGAAGAAACAAAATTATTTCCCTTGTAGTCGACAATATTATTATGAACTTATTTTCAAATTATTATAATAAGGAGTTATACTAGTATCTTTAAAAATTAACCTTTAGAGATTACGTTACAGAACTTTGCCAAGATGAAAGAGGTGAAATGCAGGAGTTTCAATTCTTTAGAGAGACAAAACCTTACGACAGATGAAGTCAAATATGTTATTAAAAAAAAAAAAATTATTAATTATGAAGTCAAATACATTAAGATAATAAGACAGCTGGATTAGACGAACGACCGGTAGAACTGTTAAAACTAGTGGAATAGAAGTATTGGCAGATTTATTCAACAAGGTGTACGATACGGTAAAAATAACGCAAAAGTTGTTTCAATATTATTATATGAAGCTAAGATTGGACATTAAAAAATGCAATTTAAAAAGGATAGAGGCTTTCGAACTCTGGTTATACCACAGTTTATTAAACATATCAAACATATCATGAACTGATAGAATTACAAATAAAGAAGTAATGGAGAAGGTTGGTAAAGAGAACTAATCAACACTATAAAAATCCAGAAAACTGGAATATCTAGACCACGTAATGAGGGGACCCAAATATGAAATTTGGTTACTGATAATCCAGAGAAAGATTGAAGAAATAAGATATTTTGGGCCAAGACAGGATTATTGGTGAACGAATTCACGTGATTAGTATTAACGCAGATCGATTGATTTGTTTAGAGTAGCAAGTCCATTATGATTTCCAACCTCCGGAGTGAGACGGCATATTAATGCTAATGAAGTTCTCTGTAAGACTTGAGAGTTAGTTTTATATAATTAGCTTAGCTATTTTAAAAATACAAAGTTGTGTGTGCTGTTGGTTTCTTTTGACTGTGGACTTAATCCATTAGCCGAACTAAAATTGCTCTTATAATATATCTTTTATACTCATTATATTTATGAATATTTATAACCTATTTGATAATAATGATTTACAATACTAATTTACATATATTATACAGGTACCTACATATATTTCCTGAGTGTTTTTCTATTTTTGTTATAGAATTAGACAAAAATAAATATTAATACTACCTACTAATAACTAATAAATTATATAGCATTTTTTTTTTTTTTTTTTTTTTTTAACACAGCGCTAGGGCATAAACCCGGTTCAACACCTCGGAGGTTTAGGCCGTCTTTGTGTTTTCTTTTTTTTTGATAATTTTTTTTGGTATAATTTTTTTTTTTTTTGTTTTTTTTTGTTTTTTTGTTTTTGTTTCGTTTTTTTTTGTTTTATTTTTTTTTACTTAGCCTTTTTGTATTTTTTTTGTTTATTTAAGTTTTTTTTTTTTTTTCTTTTTTTTTCATATTTTCACAAAATTTCACAATTTTAGTTTTATATTACTAATGTGTTTAATTAGGATCTCATAGATACTTTTATCTTTAGTAGCAATCAAAGCTTGTAGATTAAAAGGTTTTCTTATATATTTTGTAATATAAATTTGATCTAAAAAATAATCTATTTCTGTTTTTTTTAATTTACAATCTAATATCATATGTTCTGCGGATCCTAATTCTCCACATTCACAACAGTTTGTGTCTGACAGTCCTATTTTATGTTTATGTTGTGGAACTAAGGAGTGGCCAAATCTAAGTCTACATATATATGATATAAAGACCTTTTTGCCTTGATAGTCACTAAACCAACTTTTAGATGGGATCTCTGTTTGGATAGTTTTATAATACCGTCCCTTTTTGGAATTGATATACCATTCTTTCCAGTTATTGAGTTTATTATTATTAATATGAGCATATGCGTCATTTAGTGTTAACTTATATTCATAGTTAGTATCTAATTCTGTAGCTCTTTTTGCTAGTTTGTCTACAATTTCATTATTTTTTAAATTACAATGGGCTTTTATCCAACACAATGATATTTCTTTACCTTTGGATTTGAGTATAATAAAGTTTTTAATTATTTCTATAATGATATGATTGTAATGTTCTGTCCACTTCTCCAATTTAGTTAGAGCACTTTTACTATCTGAAAGTATCACGAATCTATCACTATTTGTGATAGTTGCTATGTACTGCATTGCTCTTAATATTGCTATTAGTTCTCCTGTATATACCGTGGTTTCTGTAGCTAGACCTATTCCTTCACTGTATTGTGTTTTAGGGTCCCATATAGCAGCAGCAACTTTAGAGTTAATTTTTGAGGCATCTGTATAAATTTGGTAATATTTTGGGCATAGTATTTCTATATCTATATTAAACATTGAGTTCCTTATCTCCGGTGGGAAACTCGAATAATCTCTCATGTAAATCGGCTGTATATTAGGAATACTATTTAGATATATTTGAAATATGGGTGATATTCTTGATGTGTATAATTTATTTTTAAATTGACGCAAGTTGTTGTAGGTTTCAACAAATAGTAAAGTAGGTTTTTTCTGCCAGTATTCACTCGTTAAAACATGTATAAAAAGTTTTTGACACTTATCCACTATTAAACTCTCTTTAGCAATGGTTTTAATTATAAACTTTTCGCATAGAGTTTTTCTTCTTAAATGTAGTGGTGGTTCATTGCACTCTATACTTAAATTAGATGTCGGGGTGCTTATTAGAGCTCCGATACATAATCGAAGACATTTATTTGATAACACTTCTACTTTTTTTAGGTGAGTTTTAACTGCTTGGTTGTAAAATATGCATCCGTAGTCTAAGATTGATCTTATATATGATCTGTACATTATTAACGAAATATTAGCATCTGCTCCCCAAGTTATGTGACTTACTGCTCGTAATGCATTATAACCTTTTTCAGCTCTTGTCACAACGTATTCAATATGATCTTTCCAGCTCATTTTTCTATCTAGTATCATCCCCAAATACTTAACTTTAGGTTGAACATTAAATTGTAAGTTTTGCATTTTTACTAACTTTGGAAGTTTTTGTTTTCTGGAAAATATACAAACTTGTGTTTTTTTTAACAGATATTGTTAAATTTAACTGATACAAGTCATCAAGTAAATAATTGTATACTTCATTTATCATGTTGCAACCATTTTCTACCTCCTCTTGGTCTACGTAAATACATATGTCATCTGCAAACTGTAGTACTTTACCTTGGTTGCGATTTAGTATGCTTTTGCCTATATCCGAAGTATAAATAGCATATAATATTGGGCTTAGGATACTTCCTTGGGGTATCCCAATGTTTGTTATTCTGGAGCCCACTAATTTGTTGTCAATTTGAATATATAAAACTCTATTACTGTATAGTTTATAAATTTTCCAGCACAGTATCTCTGGGATTCCTATTTTCTTCATTTGGTGATATAGTATTAATAAATTAACATTATCATAGGCATTTTCTACGTCTACAAATGTAGCAACGACGGATTTATTATTAGAAAATGAGTTATAAACATCAAGTATCAAGTGTGATAAGTTTTCCATTGTTGAGCATGATTTCCTGAATCCAAATTGCGTTGTAGAGAGTAGAGAATTTTTTTCCAACCAAAATTCTAATCTTTGTTTAATCATTCTTTCTAATGTTTTTAAGATACATGACGATAGCGAAATGCCTCTGTATGAATTCGGACAATCTGCAGGTTTATGTTGTTTGAGAATTGGGACTATAATATATTCTTTCCATGAGTTTGGAACTTCCATGCTTACCCATATATTGTTTATTATATTCAGAAATTGTATTTTCTTTTGAATAGGTAAATTATATAGCATACTATAGTGAATACTGTCCTTTCCTGGAGCTGAGTTGCTATTATTTTTTATACAACTTTTAAGTTCTTCCAAATTAAATTTTCTTGTTAGAAATGTACTGTCTTCATTGACTGCATTGTTCGTTGTATATGTAATTTCCTTCTCAATGACCCAAGGTCTGGCAATTTTGTTAAAGAATAGTTCGGTCCAATCATTTTCTACTATTGGATTATTAGGTGGCTTATAGGCATTTTTTAATTTTCTAATCTCACTCCATATTTTATTAATAGGTGTATTTTTACTTAAACTATTACATAAATTTTTCCATGAGGCTCTTTTACTATTTAAAATAATTCTTTTTTTATTAGCTTCCGCTTGCTGATATTTTAAATAATTTTCGTGGTTAGATATTCTTTTAAATTGTATAAAAGCCTCTTTTTGGTGTTTAATAGCCTCACTACATTCATTGTTCCACCAGGGTTTATTAAATTTTGGATTGGTCATTTTTCTCTTCTCTGGGATGCTAATTTTACTAGCTTCATTTATAGAATCGTAAAATATTTGATATTCTTGTTCTATATTTTCTCCTATATTATCTTTTTTATCATTGTTTAAGAGATGAGAGAAAACTGCCCAATCTGCTTTTTTAATATCCCATTTAATTCTATTTCTAATTATATCATTATTATCATTATAGGTATTTACGTTACTATCATGTGTACACTCTATAACTACTGGATAGTGATCTGAACCCAGACTTATATTTTCTGTGTGCCAATAGCACGTATAATAGATATCTCTTGAGCAAATTGTTAGATCTATAGCTGATTTACTTTTATTCAGGAAACCCCGAATTAATGTCTCAGAACCATCATTTAAGAAATTAAGTCCACATTCTTCCATGGCTTCAAAAAGATTTATTCCTTCGCGATCAGTTTTATCACATCCCCATATTTTATTATGACAGTTAAAATCTCCCCCCACTAAAAATGGTTTGTTACAACTATTGAAGAATCTGATCCATTCATTTTTTGATATACCTAGTTTAGGCTTTGCATATACCGAGTATAAATTTAGAATATTATTTTTTAAATTATTTACTTGTACTGCAATACACATTACGTTATTTATTTTATAAAAATTTAAGTTATTCCAACAATTAATCTTTTTTTTTTTTTTTTTTTTTTTTTTTTTTTATTAATATTGCTACTCCACCATAACCATCTGGTCCATCTTCGCGAAATATATTATATCGAGAAAAGTTTATGTTTGTATTTGGTTTCAACCAAGTTTCACTCAGTAATATAGCTAAAAAATTATTTTCAAATACATATTTTTCAAAATGTCCCTTATTGTGTATTATCGATCGTGAGTTCCATTGTAAGATTTTGTTACTTGTTAGATCCATTTAAAATTCTTTCTAGACTGTCTTTAAATTCTTCCAAAATTTGTTTATTTTCTGTTGGCAAAAAATTTTTACCTAGAATATTTTTAAATATAGTTAATATATTTTCACTAAGATTTTTGTTTACTTGAGAATTTTGTGTTATTTGTTTGTGATACATTGGAATGTTCTTAGGAATTGGTAGAGGCGGGTACTCAGAGGTGCTAGGATTTGTTAAGATATTTTCGTGTTGTTCCGAATATGGGTAAACAGACTTATTTTGTGTAGCTTCGCTCCATTTTCTTTTAGTTGTTATTGTATATCTATTACCTACACTTGACGTTTTTAAAGCTGATGTATAGCTATTATTGTATTTTAATTTTGCTTCTTCAAATGCCATATTTTCGTTTATCATAAGATATTTAATACCTTTTGTTTCTCAAATTCAGGACATTTTGCTCAGTCTAATGCTGAATGTTTTCCAAAACAAAATATACAGGTAGGCTCTGTTAAGTCGCATGCTTCAGATTCATGTTCTTGTCCACATTTTCCGCATCTTTTTTTTCCTCTACATTGTGTCGTAACATGACCATATCTTATACAGTTGAGACACTGTATTACTCTAGGTATATAAGGTTCTACCTGATATATCATTCTCTCAATGAGAACTTGTTTTGGTATCATTTGTCCTCTGAAAGACACCACTATAGTACCCGTCTCTATCAACTCGTCATTTGATTTTCTTTTCATTCTTTTTACACTTAATACCTTAAAATTACCGTATCTACAAACAATTATGTCTTTTAATTAATTTTCTGAAATACCTTTATCGACTCCTTTAATTACACCACTCTTTTGAACTAAAAAGTTTGGAATATATAGGTCATAATTTTTGTCTAATAGGTTTTTACTTTCTATTAAGATATTTGCACTTTTATAGGAGCTACATTCAATTCTGACTTTATTTCTACCAATGACGCTAATATTAACTATATTATCTTTTATTGTAGGTTCTGCATTTAGTATCAAACGTGCTGTTGCAATTTTGTGTAACTTACCAATATTTTCTTCTTTATTTTGTAAATAAACAAAATATGGCCCTTGATCTCCTTGTGTATATTTATTTTTGGTATGTGTAATTAACTGATTTCTATTAGTATTATTGGAATCGCTTACCTGAAAAGCTGGAAAAAAGTTGTTTGGTTGGGATTTTAATACCTGTGAAGCCATGAAACTTTGATTTGTATTGTCACTTTGCTGTGTTTTTTTCCCTTCATTATCCAAATCCATAGTATTAAAATTATTAAGAGTCTTTCCTCGATCGGGTGGATGGCCTTTACCAATTGTATTAATTTCCATTGTACAGTTTTAACACTTTAAATATGCCAATACCAATCACACACTATGAACGATCAATCCACTTCGAATGCTAATTTGACTAATATACTTTGTCCTTAACAATTCCAAACCAAGTTTTTCAAAGATAATAATTTAAATTTTTGATAATTACAAGAAGAAATTGATTACAACACAATATCTACTCAAAAACCACCAAAATTCAATACTTTTTTAGGAGAGATCTAAAAAACTATTATAACTTTGACGAAATACAAAGTTTTAACTTAAAAAAAGGCGCTATGCCAAAAACAGCTGCAGAATAATTTATATTAAATTTAGTAAAAGTTTTTAGGTTTTATTGTTAGATAACTGAATTAATTGATTTATTATTTCTATTTTAATAATGCCTTTTAATTTTTAAGTTGAAATATAGACAAATAATAATTCTTTTTCACTTGCTTTGCCTTTTCTATAAAAAACTGGGATTGAAAATTGAAGATATATATATATATATATATATATATATATATATATATATTATATATATATATATAAATATTATATATATATAAATATTATATATATATATATATATATATATATATATATATATCTATATACAATAAATACTGGATATTCGTGACTGTCAATTTAAACAAACAACAAAGTTTATTGGGGCTGCAGTCAGAAGTTTGGCCGGGATGTTACAGAAACACTCTTTTGACTTTTGGTCTAGCTTTCGGAATTGTTTAATTCCTTTATTAAGACACTGTAATTAGAAAAATGTGTAAATATTTACAATATATTACAAAATGTCAGTGTACTTACTAGTCGTTGAGATTATTTGTAAGAAGCTATGACACTCAACATTAATAACAAACATATAAACTATAACTTATACAATAATGGATACAATACATTTTAAAATTTAGTTAAAAATAATAAAAGTTCTAAAAATTCGTTTTATACATCTTCTTGGTGTGTTTTAACTTACCCATAGAGAATAAAAAAAAAACAAAAATAAAAATAGTATGATTAAAAATTCATTAGGAGTTCTTCATATGTTACCTTCTATTAATAACTTTTCTGTCAACTGTTTCTGCTGTTTAGATCTTGAATTTCTGCTAGACACTTCTTTTGTTCTTGTTTTTTTTTTGTTTCTGCTTCCATAAATTGTTGCAAGCCTTGAATCATATCCATTATTTTTCCTGAGTTATCTTCATTTTTCTCTTTCATGTCTGCAGATGTTTTAGTTTTTGCGTACTTAATCAAAGTTTAAAAACATTTAACATTTAAAATCAAACATTTAACAAACATTTAAAATCAAATGTTTATGAGACTTTCCTTCTTTTACCCTCATCCGTGGTGTAGTTGTTTTCACTACTCAATGCTTTCTAATTGTGCTCGTATTGTTGTTTGCTAAGTTCAACTACCCAATCGCGTAAAAAGTAGACCCCGGTCAACCCGTCGTAAGTCTTGCTTTTGTCGATCGGTCTTTTATTAAGCTGCAGTTTTTTTCAATAAATTGCTTATTTCTATTTTCTTCAAATTGTTTACTACTTTTTCAATACGGCAACACCGCTTTTCTACCGGTCAGAATCCCGAGGCCGAATTAGGTTCTTTGCGCTTATCGCTAATTTAAACAACAGAAACTGTTCATATCGGAACAACTGATTTTGCTTATTATTGGTAGTATTTAGCCACTTACTGTTGGTTTATTCACACTGCGATACGCGTTGTAACTTTACACATATTTATTGCTGCTTTGGCACAATTATTTCACTCTACACCTTTTAGTTTTCGGGTTTAATGCAGGAGCAAGCCTGTTGCATTTCATACGTTTGACCACAGCGTTACTGGATCCCCGAGAATAGAAGATATTAAGAGATAATTTAATGTATATATCAACAATAGAAAAGTAAAAATCTGTAAACTTCGAAAATATGCCCCGGTAAATAACCTCAGAGGAAGTATAAGATGTAAATGCTCGTACTACAATAAAATATATACTGTTTTCTGACAAAGAAGTCACAGATTTTAGAAATAAAATTCAGCTCTCCCAGCAAATCCTTGTCTGATGTCCTCGAAGTCACTTTGCGCGATCACTGGGTGCATGGTATGCAACGATATAGGGTATACAGCCGACGAGACAGAGTGAAAAGAGAATTTATTATGCCTGGGGAAAATTAAGACAGATCGGCTATGGAAATATTCTATTCCCATAGCCGATCTGTCCTATATGGGCTAAGGGCTATTCACCTATAATTTTTATTTATTATCGGTTTCATTCGTAGCAACGAGAAATCGGACGGATTATATCATAAAAGATAGGACAAACAAAAAAGGTATATACGTATTAAAACAATAAATTTCCAAGATCTTAGCGTGAAGCAGTTAGAAGTTATTACCAAATTAGAAGAACAGAAAATTAAATGTGCTAAAAGCACATAAATATATTGGAAATTATATCTACATATACAGTGAAGTTAACGAAGAAGTAAAAACAAATATAAAGAGGTATATATTATGAGTAATAAAAAACGTTGTATAAAAAATAAGACCGTTTAAAAAGAGTACCTAATAAATAATGAATTTAAAATAAAACTGAAAAAGTGGATATAATTGAAGCATAAATGCTCCAATCGACAACATATCAGGAAAAAACAACTTTCTGTTATTAGTTAACAACTTTGCTAGATGCGACTGGAAAATAAAAGAACTGCTTATAATGGGCGATCTTAACGACAGCCCAAAATTGAGAGCCAGTTTGTTGAAACTGAAGATCATGGTGGTTTCAGGCTTGCCGATCTTGCGTCGATAATAACTTTTGTATTTGACATAGCAAAGATAAAAGTTTAGCATACAATCAATCTAGCAACGCATTTAGTTTTCTATTAATTTGAAATAGGCATACCACTTTATAGACAGGTAAAAGATTTGTTAAAAGGTATGTGACAAGGATGCTGGATTATCCCAACCCAATTTAAAATATACTTCAATAAAGTTTTAGCAAAATAGAAAAACAAATGTGGCATATTGGTTAATAAAGAAAACAACAACATACTATTCTTTCTTAAGTTTGCCCTTGATCAGCTTGTTTTAGCAGATAACAAAGAAGGCACCCAATAAATTAAGAGAATACAAAATAATACAAAGAAGAATCACCTAGAGATGAAACGATACATCATATGAGATTGAAATTGCCACCATTAGATGTAAAGTCTTCTTGGTCCATATACCTTAGACAATTTGAAGCTATTGCGATAGCCTATCATTGGACAGAACAAGAAAGAAAGAAGATGTTTTCTTGACTGCTGCTTTACGAGGTGATGCTGCGGATATCCTAAGATCGATTCCTAACGGCCAAAAAAAAAAATATTACCAGGCCTTGTCCACTCGACTAGATAAACGTTACGGAGATGCCCATCTACATGGCGCAACTCTAAGAAGTAGAATTCAATGAGCAAGTGAAAATTTGCAAGAATTTGAAGCAGGTGTTGCTCATATAGCGCGGTTGGCTTTTTGGAAGAAATTGCTATAGATACCTTCATCAATGGGTTGAGAGACAGTGAACTACACACAGCAACACAACTAGCAAGACCGAAAGTTTTAGATAAAGCGCTCGCCATTACCTAAGAACACGAAACAGCTAGTCAAGCTCCACGGAGCTATCGAGTACGAACCTCTGAAAAGAGCGTCGAACAAAAGGATAAACTTGAAAAAGACTGTAAGACTTGTACACACTTCTAAATAGGTCTAACTGATAAGCAGGTTTTGTATATTTTCAATAAAATTGACAGTGTGTAAAATAACTTATTAATTAAGCTGAGTATACTTTCGACATAATAAATGTCATCATCAGAGCTATCCTAAAATAACGTTAAGTTAAGTAAATTTTTTATATAAAATACAATGACAGAAAAAACGTACGTCAATTAGGCAATAAATACTTCATAGAAGAAAAATTGTGGACAAAAGACATATTGAAAAACAAAGATCGGGCTCTGTAGGCCACAGATCTTGGGTTTAACCCTTATACATATGTATAATTCACATCAAAAATTTTTTATAAAACATGGTTACCGTCGAGGCATTAACTCAATAATAATAATAATAAAACATGGTTACCACATACAGCAACGACAACAGCTGTTTTTGACTTACATTTTTGAAGTAAAATGAAGAAGGACGCTCGGATATACGGAAATAAATCCGAGAGCGACCTCTGTATTTAAAATTATTAATTGAAAATTGAAAATGTCTAAACTGACGTCTGAAGGTTATTGATTATTACTTTTAGTCACTATAAAATTTTAAGTTTAAATATTTTAAATTGATAAGTCAACGTGAAAATTTAAAATATACATTTATCAATATTATCAAGAAACAAAACTTTAAAGTTTGACCAAGTAGAAGAAAGTAGATGAAAACCAACCAAGGAGAAGTATCATTTGCTAAGTTAAGAGTTTAATAGCTATTATTGATTATAAATATTATTAATCAAATAAATAATGAAGAAGAAAAATATCAAACATACTCTACTTAGATGAAATCAATGAAAGAAAATTCAAGAAATTCTCTCTTTTAAATCTCTTTTAAAAATAAAGGTCAAAGCTTGATCAAATGATGGTTAATTTCATACTAATTTTATTATTAAAGAAACTTCTTAAAGATTGGATCAAACTTACAATTTAAGTTAATTTGAGTGTTGACACAGTTCTGAGGATTCCTATTCATTTCTCTACTGATTTCAAGATCTTCTAGTAAATTCATTTTTATATAATTATTATTGGGTATACTGTGTAGGATCTTATATTTTCACTAGTTAATATTATATAAAATATTATATGTAAATTAGACCACGTGTTCTGTTGCTTTGCTAATTTTTATTAAGTCTCTAAATGTTGTTAGTTATTTGATTATTTATACAATATCACCATATGATGTCCATTTATCTGAGTTTTTGTACTAACTTTTTAATACCATTGACAACTACATGTCTTTTTAAAGGTAACTATGTAACATATTCTTCATGAATGTGTGGTTCTCATAATGTAAAATATTTAGATGAACTGATGATACTATCAGAATTCGATACCGAAACGTTTTCAAAATAGATAAAGTAGTATCAACTTTGTCTTTTATTTCTCCACCTAGTAGACCGATATTTGAACCCACCACTCGTCTGAGTGATCCTTATTATATATTGGATAGACGGTCGTACTCCTTGTTGCGATATATATATATATATATATATATATATATATATATATATATATATATATATATATATATAATTTTCTATGGTATATTTCCGGTTCTGTTGGTTTGGAATTAAAACAATTCTATTTTTTTGTCACTTAATATTTCGCCAACTGATTGTTGTCGACATCAGAAGGGCACTACAAATTTATTAACACAAAACAATTAGCAACATTAACATAAAATTACATAAATATTTACTTACAGAGGTAGAACTGTTATAAAAAAAAACAAGGCAAACGTTTGTAGTACACTTTTTCAATTAGACTGACACTTCTTTTAAATAAGTTAATATACCTACATATTAAACAACATACAGTGTATAGTAGGATAGAAGAGTTTCTTTTTGTTTATTGTATATATAAAATAAAGTAGCAGGTACACGGTAAATTTATTTTAAATTAAATGGATTTTTTTTTTGAACCTATTCTCTATCCTTCCATTGTTGGATATAGGTCTTCCCCAGTTCTCTCCATCTTTCCCTATCTTGAGCTGTTCTCTGCCATGTGGGACCTCCTTGTTTCCTGATGTAATCTTTCCACCTCATCTGTGGTCTGCCTCTTGATCTCTTTGCATTTTATGGATGCCACTTTTCGATGGCATTGTTCCATCGCCCGTCTTGGAGACGTTCATTGTGTCCAGCCTATTTCCATTTCAGTTTTGCTGCTTGTTTTATCGCGTCTACTGTTTTTGTTGTGGTTCTGATCCACTGGTTACGTTTTCTATCTCTAAGTTATACACCCAACATTTGTCTCTCCATCGCTCTTTGTGCCTTCCTTATCCTATCCAAATTGGCCTGTGTAAATGTCCATGTCTGTGCTCCGTAGGTGAGCACCGGTATTATACAGGAGTTATATACCTTGCTTCGCAAGTAAAGAGGGATTGTTTGATTTCTTAGAACGTAAGAAAGTTTGCCGAACGCTGCCCATCCCATTCTTACTCGTCTCGATATTTCGGCTGTTTGATTTTCTCTGTTAGCTCTGATTGCTTGTCCTAGATAGATATACTCATTTACCTGTTCTATTTTTTCTGTTTTTATTTTTATTGCCTCTTGGTCTTCCGTGTTCGTCATTACTTTTGTTTTGTTGAAGTTAATTTTTAGGCCTTTTTGCAGTGATTTTTCATGAAGTTCATTTAGCATTAATTCCAGTTCTTGTCGTTCCGAGGAGATCAGGAGTATATCATCCGCATGTCTAAGGTGATTTAGGTATTTTCCGTTAATACATATTCCTCTGTTTTCCCAATCTGTTGATTTTATTTTGTCTTCGAGAGTCAAGGTAAACAGTTTAGGTGAAATTATATCGCCTTGTCGGACTCCTCGTTTAATTTTTATATTATCCGTTATTAATCTGTCGTCCAGAATAACGGTCATGGTTGCATTTTGGTAAATATCATGTATCAGTTGTCGGTATCTTGAATCTATTCTACTATTGACCAGAGCTTCTTTAACCGCCCAGTGTTCAATGCTGTCGAAAGCCTTTTCATAATCTATAAATCAAATGGATTACATTACAGAATATTGCTGTAGATGCTATTTGACTGATTCGAATCTGCATTGTAATTTATTACATTTTTTGTGTTGGTAATATAACACATTTCGAGAAACAGCCTATTTTTATAATTTGTTACTGTTTGTAGGATTTCAACAGGAGTATAGTCGAACTTGTGTCAGGTGTTGATAAAGTGTTCGACAACATCGCATGTATTTGTACTTTTAGTCACTTTTGTGTTGGGTAATATGTTGTTTGAACCATTGGCATGTCTGCCCAATATAACAACCTTCAAAATCTGAATACGGTATTTTGTAGACTATATTGGTAGTGTACATTACTAGTGTATTATTTTTAACAGGAAAAAACAAACTTTTGTTATTAGCACAGCTGTAACTACCAATTCTGATGTTAGTGTATGTATTGAAGACGGATGTAATATTATTTGTTAGATTACCAGCGAAGGTCAATCTTTTGTATTTAAAGTTTTATGAAGTATCTCGATTCTCTATCCAATAGTCCATTAAAATAGTGGGAGTTGTAAATTAATTGCTTAAGGAGTGTCTTCGGATAACGGTTGTTAATAAATATCTCAAGTAATTTGCTCTAATTGTTACTTGGAAACTGGTCGTCGCATATATTAATTAGTCTTTTTTTCATAGAAAGAACTATATTGTTTTTCTGGTTTTTAGGTGGGTGAAAGCAAAGTTAAAATATCTGTCTGATACTGTAGGTTTTTGGTACATACCTAGTATAACATAATTGTCTTCCATGCGAATTACTTTAGTGTCCAGAAAAGTGGGTATTTTTAAAAATGAAATTTAGAGATGTCAAAAAATCTTAACTTTAGTTAAGATTTTGTGAGGCGTTAGTTCCCATTTTAGACGTATACTTGACTATACTAAGTCTTCCGGAATATTAGTAAATTTGTACCTCTGATCTTATTCACAAAAAAAATACCTTCAACATTAAAATCTGCCATTAAAATCATGTGTTATAAATATACAATAAAGAATGTAATGAAATCAATAGCTGTTTATTGAAACGTCAAATAAAAATACAACAAGCAGATATTAAATCTACACAAGTTGTTGTTTCATTATCTACACTTCATTTTCAGAGTATTGTACGTCATTGTCATCTAATAATGGAATGCTTGTTTCAATATGTAAACACGTTTCGTATTAGTGAATATTCATAACCGCAACTTGATTATCCTTGCTCCTTCTCCTTGTCGAGCTTAATGAGGCCGGCAGATTTTCTCCTTAACATCAGTCCTTCCTACTTCTTGAGTGTCTATTTCTCTTGCTTGCTTATGCTTACGGCGTTTCAGAAGTTTACATGATACTTGGTGGATTTAAAATTATATCCTTAAAATTAGTCACCGTCAAAGTAATTTATGATATTTGTTCAGTTTTTTGTCAAGTTTTTAAACGAAAATGTTTAGATGGGTTGCTCAACATTGAACAAAGAATTTTTAATTCTATATTAAATTTAGTAGATTCTTTTAGTTTTGTTTTTAATCATAACTACTTATATTACGGACTATCATTTAACAGACAAGCGAACAACTATCGTGTACAACAACAACTAGTCTGGAGCCTAGATAATAAAATACGTAGATTTATTTTTTTATATTAAACATCCTATTTAATTTGCAATCTGAAAATTATACAAGAGCCAAATGTTAATAAGAGTAACAAAACATTTAGGAAAACTGTTCAATGACAGTTTTTTTACTTAACTAAGTTTAAGTTTGGGAAACTTAACTACTAAACATCACTACACTACACTCTCTATAGAACAGTACTAAAGTTCAAAAATCTGACAGATAGATCACATGGAAGATACCTTCTTAACCTGTGCTGGACAAGACGTCTCATTAGTGGTTGAGCCAATGCATTGGGATATTTTTCTATGCGTTCTTCATACTTGTGGAAGAAGTAGTATATTTTTCTTTGACAGATTTTGCTAGCAATAACACTATTAATTACGTACCATGAAGCGTTTAACATAATCCTAAGTAGTCTCGATTAAAAATCTTTGTAGGATTTCGATAGTTGAGTAGCATGCTCACCCCACAATTGAATTCCGGAGCTTCATATTATTTTTAGAACTATTTCAATAATTTTCTTTTTTTTAATTGTTCTGAAGCTGTTTTCTTGTAATATTTTAATGTAATTACTATTTAAATGGGAATAAGCTAACGTTTCAATTTCCACTTTGAAAATCGTTCCTTGATTTCCGACGTGGAAATTGAAACGTCAATAAACTTACTTTAACCTTTAATTGAGGCGTATTTCCATTTAAATAGTCATCATCAGTTGGCGCTACAGCCCTTCGTGAGCCTTGGCCTGCTTCAAAACATTCTTCCATCCTTCCCTATCGAGAGTCTGTCTTCTCCAGCCCCTCACTCCAATCTCCCTCAGATCTTCCTGTACATCGTCCAGATATCTGAGTTTAGGTCGCACCCTTCTTCTTCTTCCGACCGGCCTATTTAGCATAGTTAAAGTAAATAGTAATTACTTTAAAATGCCACAAGAAAATAGCTTCAGAACAATATTAACAAACCCTTATGGGCCCAGCGTTATTCAAAATTTTCGGAAATTGGAAATTCTTTGCAAGAAAGTGGCACATCGTCCTAATTCAATCAAATTTTTACGAAGATGTTGAGACAATGACTTAGTACCAAAGGGTTTGAAGTTACGTCCAGCATATAAGGTTGGAAAACATTCTACATAGAGCCAGTTTGTCCATGATCGGCGAAACGTTACAATTTCAGAGATCTAATTTATTTTTTGTTGAACAAGATATTGTAAGTATTGAAGATTTACTTTTTAATGTAATATCAAAGAGATTTCCGAAGTGGAAATTAAAACGTCAATAAATTTACATTAACCTTTAATTATGGCTTATTCTCATTTAAATAGTAATTACTTTGCATTTGCTAAGTTTTAAGCACGGAGCTTTGTGAGTTTGCTTTCTCTGAGGTAATCATCGATCCACATGGTTTCCCAAATTTCTTGCATCTTCTTTTGTTGCGAGGACTGACCATTTAATTTTACAGTTGCACAGGCACCTCTTCGTAGGGCGTAGGCGATATGGATAGATTTAATCTCATTTGTTTTAATTCGTCACGTTTTTAGCCAAGAGGAAATAACATTCAAATGAGTTTCCAAGCACAGAATAAAAAATAACAATCAGAATGCCCACTCTCAGATGCCGCCTTTGAAGTTTTTCAGGACGCGATCGCCATATTTTAACCGGAACCATAGACTCGAATTGAGAAATTTGCGACAAGCTACGACAGAACTGTAATTTAAACTTTTAGAGATTAATAATTTTAATTCTTTAACTAAAAGTAAGAACTGCATATTATGTCTATAGTTGCCGTAAATAAATTAAACCGGGTTAATTGTTCTATGCGCACTAGATAAAATGCCACTGAACAGCACTGGTTCCATTTAAAACATGGCTGATTCCGTCTGCGCGAAGGAGATGCGCGTACTTATTTTTTTCATCGGAGTGGGCATTCTGATTGTTTATTATTCTGAGCTGCAAGATTTATTAAGATTTGAGAAAAATAGGATCTTTGTAAGATATCATAACAATGGTGTCATGTAGTTATGTTACAATGAATATATTTTTGGTAATGTTAATCATTGGTATTGTCATTTTTGGTAATGTTACATTATAAATAAGAGTATTTAATGAGTAACAATGTGTGTGATAACTAATTGCTAATTATTTTTCTTTTTTAAATTTTATCATTATTTTTTTTTTTTTTTTTGTTAAATCGGCAGTTCACTTTAACTTTCGTGAATTTTGTACTACACGTTTTTGAATGATTAGTGCTATAAAGTCAAATTTGACAATGTTTTGTTACACCGTCGATGTTATATAAATTGAGACAAGAAATGTATTTGGATTTTGAGTAGTCCATACAACTTTTGACAAATAAATGATACTGAAGCACCATCTGTTGGGACGTGTAGACCAAAATAATTATGTTTTTCTAATGGGTGTTTTTAGAGGTATAGAAATGTAAGTTGTTAACACTTTTTTTTAACTATTGGTCATTGTGACAACTGTCAAGTGATTTATATTAAGTTTAGTATGGCATTTCAGCATAAATAGGCTTGACGCCTGACGCATGCATATGCGTTGACAGCACATACGTTAACGTATAAACATGAATTTAATTTCGAGGATTCCTGTATTTTAGCAAAGGAAAAAACCATTCAAAACCTGTTTTCTTGGAAATGTGTTTCATAAAATCCAATACGTTTTGTATAAATAAAAAGTCTAACATAGATAAACTGAGCAACATTTATTGTTATTTAATGACAAAATATCAAAAATGAAATAAAGATTTACTTTTACATATACACACCATAATACACCTGCATGAAAAACATGTTGCATACCATCAAGACAGGTTTAATACATTACTACCATTAATAAAACATGAGGAACACCTCATTAAACAACACCATCATTTTAACGTTTCGGCAAGGTCGCACTTGCCATTGTCAACTCAGGTAGTATCGCTTCTCGCTGATGCTTGAAGTTAATTAACTTCTGAGTCAGTTAACTACATATTATGTATATATGTGTATATGTATATTATAATGTATCTATGAATAAACAAAATATTTTGAGCTAAAAAATGAGTTACGTTGAATGTCATATTTCTATAAAAATGAAATTATTGTTTCAGATGAAGCTTGGTATGTGGGAAGTGGACCGGGACGCGTTGCGTAGGGATGGTCTCGTTCTATTTAGTAAATTAATTCGTACGAAAAACGTCGATAACTTACAAGAAAGACAACCTCGGAGCGATGACACCAAACAAAAATTAGCTGTAAGTAGTTTATACAATTTATTTATTTACAGAGTATGATATTGTTTACTAGGAACTAGCATTTAAGACTAGTATTGACAGACTGGTAAAATCAGGTGAGTAGTTTTTAAAAGATGCGCTTTAAATGTACCAATACATTTTAACCATAGACTAACAAACCTATTTTAGATCTAGAGTAATAATATCATATCGTTTATATTTGCTTATTTTTAAAGAATTCATTAAATTACTTTTTTGTACACCTCTGAGAGCTAACATTTTAGTAACTATATCGGATTCATGTTTAGTGATTCGTTTTGTTTAAGAACACTTTAGGTATACCAAAAATGATATAGTATTAGAATTCACTCACATATAGTATTAGGAACCAAGCTTTCTAAATGCTTTAAATTAGTTATTGTAACTCTTATATAATAAGAAATATCCACAATTGTAGAACTTTTACTATCGAAATTGAGACTTACATGTTAGAACCGTTCTCAAAATAAAAGATATTGTAAGTATTTTTTATAGTCTCTACATTGGTGTCAAGCCCATCAAATTGATATTTTCTTTTCTGTGTAGGTAGGTATCTTTTACTGTGTTGCTTTTGTTACTACTCTGGTACATTTGCTCCACTTTTTATCATTTTGGCTCTCCATATTCCGTAGTTTTTTCTAGCTTTGTCTCACATCTTTGACATAATTGAACGGTACAAATAAAAATAAGAAAATGCTGATTTAAATACTTAAAACATATAGAAAATTAGTATTACAAACAAACATCTAATATATAAATGAAATAAAAATCATTTTCGCTTGCATTTAGAAACCTATCAAAATCTCCATGACTCCGCTTTTAGGGTCATTCTTTAACAATGTGCTATTTGTACTGCAATATTAAGAATACTTGGGATAACCGCTACGAAACAAAAATTCATATTGAAGATATTTAAAACTAAAGGTTATGTCAAGAGTTGCTATAAGTACGTATGGTGTTGAGTTGTAAGTAGTCAGTTTTCAAAATGTAAATAGAGCTTTCTGTTGGCTTAGACAGCACACCTTTGTTTTCGTTGCCGTATCCTCTATTTGCGAAAGTATTTTTCCAAAAGAGCAATGTCGTCCTTTAGTATGTATTTGTGAAATCCATGTTATTATGTACAACTGCAAATTTTTTGTTTTTAATATTTTGTGTAATTGACATTTTATACTAATTACCACTAAGAATGAATCAAAGTTACCATTTGCTATGGCTTCTTACTTTTGTAATGTGCTTTAAATCGGTACATGATATATCTATATAAGTTTTTGTCTTCATAGGATTTGCCACATGCTTTTCAAATCAATATCTTTAAAAAAACATGAATGTGTTGTATGTGTGAGTTCATTTCAAATAGGTAAAAAGAAATAAAATAAGACTTCTTCTTAAGGTGCTTTCTCCATAACTGAAGGTTGGCTATAACTACAGCAAATTGCTCTATATCTTGAGCTGTTTTTAGTATCGAATGTGTGTCCATATCTGCCCAGTCTCTTACATTCTTTAACCAGGAACATTTTCTTCTTCCTGGACTTCTTCTTTCCACTTTTCCTTACATTATAAATCGTAGGAAGTTGTATGTTCCTCTTCTGTAAATACGTCCTAGATAACTCGTTTTTCTGTTTTTTACAATATTTAGGAGTTTTCTCTCAGTACCCATTCACGTGCTTTGTCCAAGAGATCTTCAGCATCCTTCGAAAAACCCACATTCAAAGACTTTTATACGCCCCATATTTGTAATTCCGAGAGTCCGTGTTTTCACTCCGTATAGCAATATGAAATAAATAAACGTTTTTAGAAATTGGTATCGGATATCCAACGATAACGTAGAGTTTATTAGGAATTTTTTCACTCGTTGAAATGCGGACCTAGCATATTCTATACGAGCACGTATTTCGACCTCATGGTCAAGATCGTTTGTTAACCGGCAACCAATATACTGGAATCTTTGTACTGGTTCTATATGTTTGTTAGAGATACGAATATTAATGTCGACATTTGGTGCACGTGTAAGAGCCATTACTTTTGTTTTATTTGAGTATATATTTAGTCCCGAGCTATCTACGTCTTTGGTTATGACATTTAAAAGTTGTTGTAAACCTTCAGCACTGTGCGCAGTAATGACAGTGTCGTCTGCATATCTTAAGTTGTTTACGTATTCTCCGTTGAGTTTTATTTCTTCTTTAATATTTTCGAGGGCATTTTGAAAGATCTTTTCGGAATATATATTAAATAACATGGGAGAAAGTACACAGCCCTGACGAACTCCTCTTTTTATTGGCAATTCTGATATCAGACGATTGTCTATTTTGAATAATGCAATTTGATCCCAATATAGTTTTTTAATAAGTGCTACAGTGTTATGGTCTATACCATGTTGTGTTAGGGTTTCTATGAGTCTGGTGTGTTTTGCCCTATCAAACGCTTTTTGGTAGTCGATAAAACAAAGAAACACGTCTTTTCGCTGATCTCACATTTTTGTAGTAATATCTGGAAGCCAAATAATGCCTCCCTTCTGTATCTGTAGAGTAGGGAAGGCGAGTTAAGTTTTACATCACTTAGGCCACAATTGACCCATTGTGCATCCTCCCAGGGCCTCCCAATGCCTCCCTTGTACCAAGCCCCATACGAAATCCAAATTGATTGTCGCTTAGGTTTCTTTCGCATTCTCTGTATATTTGTTGATGTACAATGTTTTGCTATCTACCTATTTGCTTTATTTTTCTTGGTTATAGGTATAAATGTCGATCTAAGCCAGTCTTCTGGGAAGATTCCAGTGGTATATATTTTGTTAAAATAATAATAGTGTTAATGTCTTTAGATTTTCTTCATTGATAAGCTTTATCATCTCTGTTTATATTTCATCTGGACCTGAGGCTTTTTGAGGCTTTACCGCATTGATTGTTTTTGTAATTTTCGATGTTAATATATCAAGTATTGTTTCTTGTACTATATTTATTTATGGTTCTGTTCTCTCGTCATCGAACAGATCTTGGATGTATTTTTCCCACATATTTCCTACATTTTCTAGACTAGATACTATTTGGTTGTTATCATCTACTAAAGTTGTTGTAGTGATCTTTTTCGTCATATTTGTGACTTTCTTAACCTTTTCGTATGCATTAAAGTAGTCATGCTTTTTTAATAAATCTCCTAGTTCCTCACAGTTGCTGATCATCCATTGTTCTTTGGCTTTCCTGATTTTGTTTCGGATAATTATCTGGGTTTCTTTATATTTTTCTTCATTGCGATTTTTGTAAGATCTCCTTATGTCTATCAGTTCTAGGACTACTTCTGTCATCCACGTATCCTTTGTTTTTCTAAAATTATTTTGTAGTTGTTCTCTTTGTATAGTTGTGATTGTTGTTTTAAAGGTGTGCCAAATACTTTCTATTATTTCTTCTGCTTTCGATGGTGCTTCACTGACCTTTTTTTTGAGTGTATCATTGAATATTTTCTGCTTTTCTGCCTGTACTATTAAATCTTTAAGTTTTTCGAGACTAGGTTTTATCTTCCCTCTATATTTGAATTATTCTTCTCCAGCATAGGAGTTAGTAATGACATAGCTGCTGCCCCATACTATGTCCTCAGTTGATCCGCGGGTGCTTATTTTGCGAACCTTATTCGCACCTATCCTGTATAATATACAGGACGTCCCCTATCAGCTATATGGGATGCGTCATGTCGGGATTGAGGACTTCCACGCCGAGTCTGTCTTCTGCGGAGCACTGGAGAATCCCTACTTAGTTTAGAACTTCTCCTCTACAATAGCTAAGACCGGTCATGGTGTCTCAAATAATAATTACTAACAATTAATTTGATTCCTATTTCATTTCTTAATATCTCTCTCCTCAAAAACTCTCCAGCTAATTGTCAAACAATTAAAATAAAATCACTAATTAATAATTCTTGTACCGGCATATAAGTAGTATTTTGGTTATTTACTAATTTATTTTAATTCAATAGATTATCTTATTTTAATTTGTGGGTTTTTACTTTGTCTGCTTCATCAAGTTTATTCATATTAGTAATCACAGACATATAATATTGGCATAATTGCTGTAATTGTTATCTTTATAAGACAGCACCCAAATGTGGGGTTTCAAGTCAAACGCAAAAAGTGCAAAGACTACAGAATAGTAAGCTGTAGAGTCATTTTAAAAACGTTTCTGAAAATAGTACACAAAATAATACAAGAAAATTCAAGGCATATACAATAAACCCAAAATTTGGGTTTAGAAACGCGGTATAGTGAATCTCTGTTCGCAGTTTAAGTTTTCTTTCACATACGTAGGGACGTCAATTGCCATGTGTGTGAGCTTTATTGATTATTTAAAGGCGGTAAATATAATTTATTACGAAAAGCGTATGAACCAACTGGAATTAATTGGATGACAGTTAAGACCTACGAATAATCAACAATATATATTATAAACAATTTGCACCGATCAGGGTGGGTTAGGTTAGGGTCAATGTGAGTAGGCACTTTTCTACCCTTCCACTTGAGCTAAGAAGTTTATTATGTAATCTGTAGATTATAGTTGTCCCTTTAACGCAGCCTTGTTAACAAAGTCTATTATATCTATGGGCGACACTTCCACAAATCCGTAGGGTTCGAGTCGGTAACGCTCAAATGTATTAAATTCATCTGACCAATATTAACTCGAGCTGTTGGTGAATCGTCAAACGGGACATGGGAAACTCAATGAGAAATTCTAAATTGTTTAATTCCTGCTTCTCTAATTATTTTACGTCAAAAGTCATAGAAAACTATTTCAAGAGGACTGAAATCTGTAATAAAACCAAATGTTAAAATTGTTCTACGAATTAAAGGTACTCCAAAATTGTACAAAAATAATACATTTTTCAGGCCACCCTTAAAAATCAGGCCACACTTAGTGCAAGAATCTGTATGACGTGTTGCGGTTGATCATATTTTTATTTTATGATTAAATTATAAGCAATATTTTTTTACTAAATACTACTGCTACTACTGAACAATAAATATTACTTGGTGAACAATAAATTATATGTAACAATAAAACACTGAAAACTTTGTTTTCAAACTTCCACAAAATACATACATTCATACATAAAATGAATTTCCATCAACTAACGGTCGAATCCGTCAATTATTAATAAATTATATTGTTTACAAGGCAACAAAGTTAATAAAATGTAGGTACTTCTTCTTCTCTTCTTCTTCGTCTAGCAATTCACGTCCACATCTGAACATAAGCCTCTTCAAGTATGTAAATGTACTTAGTTGGCGAAAAATCACAATGGTATTGTCTTCAGGTAATAGTGCGAGCACTGTCAGATCTTTATTTAACGTAAGATATTCTTATACCCTTCAATCCAATTTCAGGTTATACAAAATTCAAAGAATTTCAATATAGTTTTACTGTGATCGTTATTCCTAAAAATAATTTATGATAATTTCTAAACATAAAACTATGTCTAATGTTAAAAAAATCCACCATTTTGTACTAAACCGTATTTCAATTCTCTATATTCTCTATATTCAATAGATTTTTGATTTGAGATGATAAGATAAAATATCCCCCAGATAAAATATTCGTTTAAAGCTAGATCTCCAGATCACAGAGGCCACTTAATGTTACAGTTAGGTCCAATCAAACAATTAATAAATCTATTTTTACATAATCCCTTAACCTCCCCGTTATTGTGTGCAGGCATCCATCCATTTGAAACTAAATTTCTTTTTTATCTAGGGCTATTTTCGCAAATATCGCTAAAATCTCTTCTTGTACCAAGTCTAAAAAACTTTTTGAATTTAAATTTTCATCACATAAAAATGGTCCAACAATATTATGTCTAAATATTCGTAGCCAAATATTTATTTCACGACGATATTGGGTGTGGCTTTCAATAATATCCTCAGGCTTTCTTGTCGAACAAATCCTATTATTTTAAACATTTGCTTTGTTATTTAATGTAAATGTACCTACATTTATAACTAAACAAAATGTTTTTTAAAAATTGTCTGTTGACATTTGTTGTTGTTTGATTTTTTTAATTTCTTAATCCTTCTCAGTCCTAATCCCTTTTGAAATGTGGTGACACCATCAGGCCTATACAGTTTTTTCACGATTTCCCTCCATCATTTTCTGTCCTGGGCTAGTTGTTCGGCTTCATGTAACCCTTGGTTAATCAATATTTTTGTTTGATCTACCCAACGGCTTGGAGATCTTCACCTAGGTCTCTTTCCCTCAACTCTACCCTCGATTATCAGTTTTTCTATCGTACCAGTTTTTCTAGCAATGTGATCAAAATACTATTCGTATATCGATACGTTAGTGCGATGATTAATCCAGGATATTCTCAACATGCGGCGGTATGCCCACATTTTAAAAGCGTCCATATGAGGCTATGGGAAAAATGAACGCCCTTATCAGCCCTAGTTTTGTGTGTATTATGCTAGAACTTTTTCAAATTGCTACCAGTTTCATCATAGCTATTCTAGCAATAGTCATGCTTATACGTATCTCTCTGTCATACCCTCTGTAATTTTTTATTAGGAACCCCAAGTATATTAAACTATTTACTACTTCAAACCCATATTTTTTTTTTTGTTAAAGATTATTCCGAGCTCTGTCTACTGTCATGATCTTTGTTTTACTCCTATTTAGCTTTAGTCCATATGTTTTGCTTTATTCCTCCAGGCACCTCATTATGTCTTCCATTTCTTCATGATTTGTCGCGATTATTAAATTGTCATCAGCATATCTCAAGTTATTTATTTTTCGATCTTCTACTGATATTTCGCCCTTACATTTGTCTAGTACCTTTCACATAATGTGTTCGCTGTAGATATTAAACAGAGCTGGCGAGATTATGCATCCCTGCCTGACACCTCTGTTCTGAAATGGTTCTGAAATAATCGGAATGGGTGTTGTTTATTTTTACTGTGCACTTGTTATTTTCATATAGACTTCCTTCTAATTAGTTGAATTAGGTAGTGGGGTGTTCCCATTTCCGCTTGTATGGATTATAGTTGCTTCCATTTGACTTTATCGAAGGCCTTTTTGTAATCCACAAAGCACATAAGCATAGGAGTATTGAATTCACGAGTTTTTTCGATTAGCTGTCTGACATTACGGATGTATTCTCTTGTGATTTTCCTGAGACAAATCCCACTTGTTTTTTGATATCTAAGGCAATGGAAAAGCTTTAATTCTTTTATGTATTACATAAAGTAGAACCTTGCTTGCATGGGATATTAGGGTTACCGTTCTGTAGTTGCTGCAATCTAGCGGATTTTCTTTTTTGAATATAGGGATGGAAGTGGATGTCGTCCAGTCGTTGGGCCACTCTCCGGTTTCCCAAATCTTTTTGCAGATCATATACATAACATTTACTCCAACATCTCCAGTCTATTTTAAAACTTCTGCGATGATCCAGTCTGCGCCAGGAGATTTTCTATTTTTCAACTTTTTGATTGCTTTTTCTACCTATGACTTTAGAATGTTTGGTTCTCTATCTGCAGTGAACTCATCGTGATTTGCATTCTGGGGATCATATGCATAAAGACTTTGACAATATTTTCTCCGTACCTCCGCAATCCCTTTCTCGTCATTTATAATAATATATGTTGGTTTTGACCCATTATTGTTTGTGTGATTGGTTTATATTCCTTGGATAGATATCAGACTTTGTTATAAAGCTCATGGGATTCATATCCGTTTGCGTTTTTCTTAATACCTCAGCAATATTGTTTGTACAGGTAAAATGAGAAATTTCGGATCCGGTATTTTCAAAATTTTGTAAAATCCTTTGAATTATTGAATGACTTGAAATTGGTATATTAGGTTATCTTACGGTAAATAAGCACCGCGCACTATCGCCTTAATAAAATATTATTATTCTATATTATTTTTGCTACTGTCCCTCAACTGAACCCCTCAAATTACAAAATAAAAATTGTCGCAATTTAAATATCGTCAAATATCAGAAACATCAATATAACTAAACTCAACATCTTAAACACATTCTTGCAGTTTGTGTGGCCTGACTTTTGGGATGGTACGGATAGAACAAATTTTAGTTGAATTTTCATTTTTAGACAAATATCTCAACTACAGAATACTTACTTCCGTTTGATGAAGGGGTTATATTATCCAGATTTGTAATGATTGAAAAGCATTAACATTCTTGTTAAAATAAATACCAAAGTAATTCTGTTTTCTTATTATTTTAATTAACTCTTTATATAATGTATTATTGCAGTCTTGGAAGTTGTTGCCAAAAACTGATTAAAATCATTAAACTTAAATTAAATCAAAATTTAGGTTATATAAAAATCGAACCGGAACCTAAAAAAATATTATCGCACCAAAACACGAAGGTATATAAACTTAAGTGCATTTTTAACAGGGCGATAAAGAATTTTACTGCTTGGTGCCTTATTTTATTTGTGGGCAAGAATAAGTTTTGTCCGAGTTTATTTCGGAGAACTCTTGGCAACTTTAAACATAAAAATCCAATAAATTGGAATTACCTTATTTATGACTCGTGTTAAAGAAGTTTGACTAAATCAAGATAGGTTTCTTTTGTGAAGCAAACTGAACCTTTTTTATTATCTTTTAAAATTTTTTTTGGTAAAAAAATAAAGACAAACTTAAATAAAATAAGAAATCTCTAATTTTGTTAATGTTACAATGTCAAGTTATAAGTTTATATAGAAATTTATGGAACCACCTCGTTATACGAAAATCCTTTAAATCTCTATTTGTCGATATTGCGCATAGTATTTATTATTCTACGTGAGCGTGGATTACCCCTTAGAATAATGGATTTATGAGAGCTATGTGTCAGGATTATGAAAGTTACTTTTACAACTGGTGTATTTTATAACATCGTTGAATTCGGTAAATATAAAATGAAACAAAGGATTTATATACTGAGTATCTTATAAATTAAATATAAATTTAAATTGATACAGGTGAATTAAATCAACACATAATCTGTAAAATGTTTCTCTCAACAAACGCTACAGTGAAACAGTGGGTCGAGTATATCTGAGGTAGGCATCCTGTCCTATTAGCTATTTTCCTGCTATCTCAGGTTCTTATCTTTGGGGTGCAAAGTGTTAGAATATACTTATAGTGGGTTCTTACAAATTCATTTTTGACATACTACTTACAGTTTATAATTAATAAGTTGTATAGTATTTAACTGATGATGTAACGCGATTGACTATGAGCCCGCATGGAGGTGACTACGCGTAACTGATCATATCTATTATTACGAGTACTGATCAACTATCAAACATTACTATTATTAAGTGCGTGAACCGATTTGCTCTCTGTTTTGCTTTTATAACTTTAAGGTTGGATTAAACACCGCCGCGTTATTAGACCACGTATGTTCATTCAAAATTCTCAAAGACACGTATTGTTTTCGATACATGTGCTCCAGTTTTCTATTGAAATCAAATATTTATTGCCATATAATATTTTTAATATTATGGGCACAACAAATGATTTACCCAATGGTGACACTGTTGATAATAGAGTAACATGGGACTCCTTTGACTTGCTCAATATACCATTATTCTTCCTTGCCATACTTTTCTCCAGTTACAGACAATTTATTAAATTATTTAAAAATATACCACTTAAATTAGCAATAAAAAATGCTAAAATTTTTAGGAACTTAGTTTCCAAAACATATGAATGTTGTTTACCATATTCCCTGTGGTAAACGTAATTCTTGTTACATAGGTCAGACTGGGCGGGCACGTAGAGGTAGATTAACCTAGATTTGCAGTGATATTAACTTATCTAAGCAAACTTGTACTCTTTTTCAACATGTTACCTTTTATAAACATAAGATCAATTATGAAGAGATTTAAATTCTTTTAGATGAAAGAAATTTCACTTATAATTTTTGGAAATATGTTATATACTTAAACATCTGAATGCTCTTAACAAGAGAACTGAAATTAATACCTTAAGTCAAATTCATTACTCCTTAATCTTGGAGCATATGATTTATCTTACAGTTTTGAATAGCTTATTCTTGTTTAACTGTTCGATGGAAACGGAATCTTGAATTCTTGTTGTTAGTTACTTGAGTTACTTGTTGCTAAACATTATTTGGACTTCCTGTGGTTTTAGTAAAGAACTGAAGGCCGTAAATGAAATTATTTAATACTTCTATGTAAACTTTATAATATAAAAAACTTAATTGTCTGTAATAATGATAATAAAAAATATTACAAACATAATAATCTTACATGTTATTAGCTCAATGATTTGAAACAGAATGAATTTGCCCAAGCAGGGTTCGTTTTTAGCCAGGTATCTTTAAAAATAGGCCGTAATGGGACTTCTGTATTGGGACTGTAATAATGAAAATAAAAAATATTACAATTATATTAATATTACATGTTGTAAGCTCAATGATTAAAAACAGAATGAATTTGCCGAAGGAGGATTCGTTTTTAGCACAAGGATCTAGGGATCCCACCGTAAATTTTTACCTTTACCATGCGAGATGCGCTATGCACCATTACGCAGATGATTTTAAGATTTTGACATTTTCGTCTAAGCTAACCTGGATCTTTTACCTATTAAAAAGAAGATCAATGCTCATCATCCATCATATTATAACCAATAAAAATAACCTTGGTCCATCCTCGTTCGTTTTCTTAGGTTGTTCAAAATTTCTATAAATATTTTGAGAACGATTTCAAAACGTGAGACTTTGGTTAAAATGTGATTTTCATTACAACCAATAAATTGAGACTAATCCCATATAAACATTATATTTAAATTGAGAGCTTAGGCACAAAATTTCAGTCCAATGGTTTTTAAATGCATTCATTTTTTTTTCGAATCCTGAGAAAACTAATAAATATTTTTGAAAAAAAATTATACGCAGAATGAAATCTTACATTATTACTGAGGGCCGAAAGTCCCTTAGATAAATAAAACGTTTCTTTTAAATGAGATATTTGAAATTAAAAATCACACTTAATTTTCTCTTATTTTTCACCCCTATAACTTACTAAAATAAACAGTATAGAAGTTTTCGGGGACTTTTGGCCCTCAATAATAATGTAATCTTTCATTCTGCGTTTAAATTTTTCAAGAATACTTATTAGTTTTCTGAGGATTCGAAAAAAAAATGCATTTAAAAAACATTGGACCAAAATTTTGCGCTTACCCTCTTAAAAAATAAGTTTAATAAAGTTTCATTGTAAAAGATTTTGCTATTTAGTAGTGGGAATAAAATGCAAAGCAACAAACAAAAAAAAACAGTAGAAGTACTCAATGTTTGTCAAAGAAAACAAGAAATAGACTTTTTGCCAGAGGAAAAAAAAATTTTGGAAATTAAGATAATATTTATTATGAATGATATAAAGGATAAAATTTTCTTTTAAATTAAGAAGCAGTTGTCTAATAAGTGTTTGAATAAATTTTTAAATAAGTCACGAAACAATTATCCATTCAATTTAATAATTTTAATATATTTGTTTGATAAAATTTATTATTGAGAAATTGTAATTTATATTTACCTAAATTTAGGAGGGTACATTACTTCCAACCAAACCTTATAATAAGTCTCAGTTGATATCCTTCACGTATATCATCCAATACAAGAAGAGTTTTAAAATCATAATATGCGCAATGGAACATCGCGCAGCTCGCATGGTAAAAAGGTAAAAATTTAAGGTGGGATCCCTAGATCCAAGTGTTTTTAGCCAAGTAACTTCAAAAATATGCCGTAACGGGACTTCTTATCTTGTCTTCGCGACAAGCGATAAGGGATGCAGAAGCCGACAGGGCCGTCATCAGGTCATTTAGTTTTTAACATAAGCCACCCCCTTGGAACGCCATAAGGGGGTTCAAAAACTTAAATGTATAAATTTTACAAGTCAATATTGAGCTGAAGTTGTAAAGTTTATCCAAACACAAAAAAAGATCTAAAGTTTATTTTCGTTCGGTAGCACACATAACTTCACAACCTGATATTTGTATACGCCAGAGTTTGTTTTTAGTGTTACACTACGCACAATTCCGTCACTGCCAAAATGGATGTCAGTTACTCCTCCTAAGACCCATCAAGAGGTTCCAGTCATCTTCTTTAACAAGTACTAAGGAGCAAGTCTTGAGAAGGAGACTACAATGTTTCTTCCACTTGGCACGTTGCTGAAGAGAAGAGACGTATTCTTTGGACCATCTTGTCCAATAACATTGCACCATTTGCTGCACCCTTTGAAATCTGCTCAATCTGTTTTTCATAATATCTAACAGATTGCGGTCAGGAACTGATGTGAGAGGTCCAACCAGAAAATGTGCAGGTGTGAGAGGAAGTAGGTCTGAGGGGTCATTAAACATAGGAAAAAGAGGTCTGGGATTAAGAATTGCTTTAATTTGAATCAAAACAGTGGAAAACTCCTAATATAAAAAAACCGTATTGTTAATGACTCGTTTAAGATGGTATTTTACCGATTTTACCCCTGCTTCCCAGATTCCACTAAAGTGAGGTCAACGCTGCTGAATAATTTTCCATTCGATACCCTCAGAAGAGAGTGTGTCATGTAAGGCAGAATTGTTAGTCTTGAGAAAGTTGGAAGGTCCATTGTTGGCACCTTTAAAGGTGCTCCCATTATTGGAAATAATAGAAGCGCATTTACCCCTTTAAGAAATAAAACAACACAAAGCTCGCAACCTCTAAGTGTATAGCCTTGTTGGTCAGACAAATAAAAAGTGCTCCATAACCATTAATAGTCTTAAACTTCCTCGTAAGTTGGTCCTTTAAAGGAAAAGGTCCCGCCTAATCAAGTCCCGAGTGGGTAAGGGGTCGTGAAGTAGAAAGACGTGAAGAAGGTAAATTACCCATTAAATAAGTTTCAATTTTTGGAGCTCCCTTGAAACACGTTAAGAGACCAATATTTCTCTCGTAATGAAGACAAAAGTAACTGTGGACCAGTATGCTGTAATTTCATGTGTTCATGCTGTTTAAGTATGTCTGTAAAATAATGTTTTTGTGAAATTATGATGGGATGCTCTCTTCTCTCGTATGAGATTTCAGCGTAGTAAATTCTTTCACTAACTCGAATTATATCATTTTAATCAAAAAAAGGATTCAGGGTGAGAAGTTTGCTCTTATGATCAACCCTGCCATGTTTTTTGAGATGTGTGAAATCATCAGAGAAAGACTGATTTTGCACAGTGCTAATAAGATACAGGCAAAAACAAACAATTTCTTCACATGTTATATCGTTAAAGGTTGTTCTTTCTGGCATGGTTAGCCTGGAATTTTTGCAAAAAACGTAATATGTATGCTACACTTCGTTGAAATGTAGTTAAGGAAGAAATTTTGTAAATAATGTCGAGATTTGTGCAAATTCTTGCGTATAGATTAACAATAGATCGAAGTTGAGGAATTTTAACCCGTTTGAAGAGTTGGTGAGGCCAGAAATTTTCAGAAAATTAAAGCCATTAAGGGCCATGAAACCCTAGATCAGAATTTTGTAGTGCCGTCGGTGAAATACCACGTGACAATAAATCTGAAGGATTTTCCTGTGTGTTTATAAATCTCCACGAATTAGAATTAGTCAAGGATTGAACCTGTGAAATCCTATTTGCAACAAGAGGTTTTTACAAGTTGAGAGGTGTATTTATCCGTGCTAGAACAATGCTGAAATCACACCAACAAACAATTTCATCAAAATTAATTTGTAGTTATTGCTTTACTTTGTCCATCAATTCGGATAAGAGTAGGGCTCCAGAAAGTTCAAGTAGGGGAACTGTAAAAATATATTTCAAAGGAGCTACTCTGGTTTTGGCACAGAGTAAATGACAACTTATATTTCCCTGAGCATATAACGAACGAATAAAAATACAAGTACCATATGCTGCGCTAGGCGTATCAGAAGATCCATGTAATTGTATCGATGTAAAATTGGAAACAGTAATATATCTAGATAATTGTAGTTTATTAAAATTGACTAATTGGGATTGATAATTTGACCATTCTGTATAAATATCTATGGCTACAACTTTAGCCCAGGAAATTTTTTAAAGTCATAAGTCTTGTAGAATGGTCTTAGCAGTTATTGTAACTCTATTGTAACCCAAAGAATCAAAAATCTTTAAAATTGCAGAAAGCATGTCTTTCTTAGTAATCTTAGTAGGTTGAACATTAAAGAAGAAAACATCTAATTTGGGATTCCAAAAGAGACCCACTGTCTTGACAGTTTCATAGGAAATTATGTCCAAACGAGTGTTACATATATTATCGATTTTTATTTCGGTTGAATTCGATTTCCATTTACTTAAATAACAGCCATGTTTTGAAAGTAATTCGGTGATTAAAGATTGAATATGTTTAAGTTAGTCTAAGGTGGAAGCACCGTTATGAAGATCGTCTACGTAAAAATCGCGTAAAATGATAGACTAAATATCAGGAAATTTGTCAGAGTCAGAGACGGTGAGCTACTTCTTGCACACATCGCGTTGTTATATATATATATATATATATATATATATATATATATATATATATATATATAATATATATATATATATATATATATAATATGTATATTTAACGAATTTGTCCTCCTAGGCCATATATTTGGTCATTAAATTCAACAAAGCGATAGCAGCTTGTGCATATATTATATATATATATATATATATATATATATATATATATATATATATATATTAAAAAGTATTCAGCTAGTGAATTCAGATGTTTACTCGGTTATTCAGGTTGGCACATAAAAAAAGAAATCAACTACTTCATTAGTTTATTGAAGACGTTTCCTAAAATTCCTAAAAGTGGTTATCAACGTCAATATTAACATTTCCTTAACATTTCAATGCGTGTGTGAACAGCCGGGTTAATTAAATTAGTACATTATGAGATTCGGATTGTTGATTGACATCTATTCAGACAAATCTTCTGCAGTTGGTTCCGCGATTGGTTGGCAAAGCGGTGAACTGTGTGTTATAGATGCGCTAGGTGAAGCAGGCACGACTTTTCTTCTTTCATTAATTTTGGCAACAATACGATCACAAAATAATATTGCACTGGCTACTGCATTGTTTGGATTTAGGGCAACTCTTTTGGATGTTGGCCGAACAACGCATTTGGCATTGAAATTGCTGTTGAATTTACAAAATACTGAGGTACCAACAAGCAATACTCTGTAATGAGAAAAGTACTTTAAACGTGTAAAAAATTATTACATTGGATAAATCTATAATGCCTCATAAGAATGCACTGAAAATACTTGATCGTACACAGGGAGATTTGAGAGGAAACGCACGGATCTTTGGTGGCGCACTTATATTTTATTATCTGGTAATTTTCGACAAACACTGCAGGTTATACCACGTTCAGCACCCGCTAATGAACTTAATGCATGTCTCAAATTATCAGTTTTATGGTGTTATTTACAGAAATGGTAAATGAATACAAACATTCGTGTAAACCTGCAACAGGACGCCCCGGCTGGAAATTTTGCAAAACAATTAATGGATAATGTAAATGGATGAATGCTAATTGACGAATCTACGCAATATATAAACTTGCCAGCAAACTTCTCTAATATCACAGAAAGCATAATCGAATTATTGCAAAAAAATTTCCAAACATTGCATTGCGCAAAACTACAAAAATCCTCAGGGGCTCAATACGCGTGCTATATTGCGGTCAAATATATCGATGCCAATACCATCAACTTCACCATTCAGAATAGAATACCCGGTGAAACAACATTAGTCTATCGATACTGTAGTGAATCAGGGCTAAGTTTTCAACTATTCAACTGAATTCTTGAATTCGCTTGATTTGTCAGGCATTCAATGATCAGGTGAAAATTGGCGTACTCATAATTATTCTTTGAAAAATAAATCCATCACGACTTTTCAACGAAACCTGACTCTTCGTAAAAAAATGATGAATAGTGTTATAGAGGTAACAATTTTGACTGGAAAATTTAAAGGTGAAGACGTACCGTTGCCACGTATCCCAATGATCCCGACAGATACGTCATTCGAACTCAAACGTTTATAGGTCCCGGTGCGACTCGCTTTGGCAATGACTATCATCAAAGTACAAGGACAATCGTGGATTAGACTTGGAGAATCCATACTTCTCACATAGACAGCTCTATGTAGCCTGCTGACGCATCGGAAAATTTTCTGATTTATTCGTTTACGTACCAAAAGAAAAAACAAGAAATATTGTGTATCCCACAGTACTTTAACGAATTAAAACATAATGCTTTTATGTTACAATTTTTTCACAATGAGCAAAATCAATCAAATGACCCAAATGACTCACAAATTACATACAAATGACTCAAAATGAATTTTTTTATATAAACCGTCGTTTTCATGTAAAAATATAATACGAGTACATCTTAACGTGTATTTAATAATTATCTAATACTTTATCTAGCATATAACTGTCAACAATTATCAGTTATTTTATTTAGCTACTGAATACAAAATGCCAAATTAGCGTTTCTTCAGTATTAAACTTTTACTTTGTTATAACATTATTTTTAGAAATTAATTTTTCTTTTATTAAATAGAATGGAAAATTTTGCTAATGCGGAATTGGCAGACATATATTTTATCTATGGTGGTAGTAGTGGAAATTGTCGACAAGCTCGACGATTGTGTGCTGAGTTGTTGAATCCAGAACGCAGAATACCCCATCACAAAAGATTAGCTCGTATTAGCCAACTTATGCGAAATTTAAGAAATAAACAACTGACTGCTGTCAACCTCCGTATGTATAAACTGTGCAACTAGAAAAAGCAGTTTTTGAGCTAATTTCCGAGACACCCGACACAAGTACTAAGAAAAACATATTTAATGTAAGCAACTTCACTGTATTTAAAATTCTTAAAGAACATCAATTGTATCCTTTGCATATCCACCGTGTGTATCTACTACATTATGAATGGATACTTTATCAAATAAATTAAATTCATTATGTTTTAAATGGCGTTCTTTTAAAATAAGAGTCTACTTTTGGATGACACTGTATACGAAATTTCAGTAAAAATCGTTTATGGACTGAGAAAAATTCACATGCAATCTTTAAGCTCATTTTCAGCATTAGTTTTTAGTAAATATATGGCTTGGTTAAATAGTTTTACTGAGCAGTTAACTCATTAAGAGCCGTTAACTCATTAAATTAAATTACTCATAAGCAGTATTTTAAATTATTTGTCAACCAAAAGTATAAGCGATAAAGAAGCATTTACAATACAATAATTTACTCAATTTCATAAAGTATTGACTGACACTGTTTGCATGTTTGTATAAAACAGTATGCGCATATGTGCCATTTTCAACAGCGATATCTATGTTTCACATGTTTTTCAACTTCCTGTGTATTATATATAGAAAAGGTTATTGTTGCTATACTTATATCGATTCAATTCCACACAAAGAGCCCTTCACATCCAACAACGTTTCCACAAAAGTTCCAATATCCATGTTCGGTGATAAAAAGTTCATTTGAGCCCTCGAGAAGCAAAAATATTTATATAAAAATACATTTTCTGTCTACCAGTTTTTTATATTTTCGTATTCATCAAGTACCAGTATATATATATATATATATATATATATATATATATATATATATATATATATATATATATATATATATGAGTTGGAAAAATAGATGTTCACTTATTTCTTTGTTTCACTATCTTATTTCATAGTTTTTAAAATATACATTTTTGGAACTATACGTTACAATATAATTTATAATAAAAAATGTCTACTTACATACAATTTAAAACTATTTAATATATATTTTATAGAAATATATAACCGGAGGAAGTTAATAAAAAAGTTGTTCAACCAAAGTGAAGCACCTACAAGATGAACGCACTTTTCTTAATCAATTCAATTTAATATTGATCAATTCTGTTTCTATTTGATTTCTTTAGTGTTCACACTTCTGATTCATACAAAAGTACAGATCAAATATAGCACTTAACCATGCTTTGTCTTAGTTTTAAACTGAGGTGATTGTCGCAAAGAAATGACTTTATTTTCATAAAAGTAGTTTTAGTCATTTCTATTCTGCATGTTATTTCTATGTCTGGATCTAGTTGGTCCATTATGACAGTTCCCAACTTTGGACTTTATTTATTTAAAGCTCTGCATCTAGTTGTAGGTTAAGACTAAAGACTAAACATTTGGTTATGTTTGAGTTTATTTTAATGCCCATTTTCTCTCCTACTTCGTGAATACGATTAAGCAGAATTTGACGACCTTCAATATTTTCTGACAGAATTACTATTTCGTCCGCTTATCTAACTACATTAAGTAGTTCCCCGTTGATTTTATTCCATATGGATATCTCTTAAGTGCCTTTTTAAATAAGTGGTCCGAGTAAACGTTGAACAATGTTGGGGATAAAATGTAACCTTGTCTGACTTCTCGTTGTATGGAGTTTTCGTCGGTGTAGCTGTCAATTTTAAAGATAGTAGGTTGATGTCAGTACAGATTTTTAATGACACGAATATTCTGGTCATAGTTCCTATATTTTTTAGCATCTTCATTAATTTTATATACTGTACTTTTCGAAATGCCTTTTCAAAGTCCACGAGACATGCAAATGCATTTTTTAATTGTTTTTAATATGTATTCTATGAAGTAATATTTTTGCCATTATGTTCTTTAATTTCTGTCCAAGTGCACTAATCAACTTATTTTTCTGTTTAATTTTCTTCTAGATTCCTTATACATTGGTTCTATTTCTATATTTTTAATATTTCATGAATAGTTATTTAAATTTTTCTCTCCTATAGTGTATAGTTATAATTTATTCTCGTGTTATTTTAAAACTCTAAGTTTCGCTTATATATTATATAACTGGCTTTTTAACGATATTGTAGATTGTTTCTTTTTTTCTCTCAACATACACTTTGAATACGTTGAAGTACATAAAGTATTACAAACGAACATCTAATGTATTATTAATATACTGTAAAACATTTTCGGTCGCACTCATGAACTCATCGAAAACTTCAGGGAATCGCCTTCGGAGTCATTCTTCAACAATGTGACGAACGGTTTGTCGTTGCGCACCACAGTCACACTCAGGAGTAAGGGCTTTTCCCCATCTATATAAGCTGTCAGCACATCTACCGCTGCTTGTTCTTATTCTGTTAAGCGTTGTCCATATATTGCGAGTCAGTTCAAAGTCTGGCGGTTTCTGATCGATACAGGCCATTTGGTGTGCTTCCTGTGGTGAGTCGCTCTCCCATTGTCTTCTCCAAGCGTTGATGAGGTTGAAATGTTCTTGATATAAGGAGTTGGCTCTTAGCAATGGAGGGCATCTGGAGCGCAGTCTGTTTATTTTGATATCAAGCTTATCATAGTGGATGGATAATTAATGGTGAGCCTCGATTTTTCGATATTAAGAATAAGAAGCCAATAGTTTGGTGTGGGTCTAATTGTACCTGAGATCATTCGCATTGTCTGCGTTAATTTGGTGTCAATAATCTTTGTGTGTTTGCTATTAAGCCATACCGAGAAAGCATATTTAGCCACCAAGTATAAAAGTCCGAGAGCGAATGATCTGAGTACGGAGGCTGAGGACCCCCATGTAGTGCCATAGTTTTTGGACTATAGTATTTCACGTTTTCAGTTTTGCTGTAGTTCTTTGTAGATGTTCTTCAAAACTCAATGTTCTGTCCAGAATCACTCCAAGATATTTTATATACGGAGAGACACTTGTCCAATCTTTTAGTAAAAGTTGCCAAGTCTGCTTTTTAAAAGTTCCACCTAGGTCGAGGAATAAATAATATTATTGGTATTTTGATACCAATTTCTATTACAACTAATCTATGTTAGCTATGTGTAAATACTGTACATGAAGCTGACAGTGGTTGATTGTTTTCATTTGTGGAAACAAAACATAGGTCTTGGTTATATTCTCGCCTCCAGGCTGAAGATCGAAAAGTTCCCCGATCTTTAGCGTCAAAGACTAAATAAGTGTCAACCTCTTCGCTCCAGTTTATTAAAGCCTCGCCGTTTTAATTATTGTGCCTATACTTCCAGAGTTCACGATGAATGTTAAAGTCTCCTACATAAACTGAGGGGTGTGGGTGGGCGTGAATAACTTGCGGAAGCCACAGGACTGCCAGGGGTTTATAAATATTGCTGACAGTAATTTCGCCAATTTGTATAGTAACCGTATGAATGTTATTTATTTTTGATGTAGAATATATGTGTGCATTTTCTATTTTGTTTTGAACATTGGTTGCCACTCCATAAGCTGAATGTTAAGTTGCACCCAATAAATCATAGCCATGAATTTTTCCTCTAGCGAGAATTTATTCTTCGTTTTCTACATGGGTTTTCTTAATTGCGACCACTTCGATAATATTTTCAATAAGTACCTTTTGAAGGTACTCACATTTACGTCTACTAATAATTTCTATATTTAAATGACAGATTCGGATGCTTGGTCCGAGTCCTTTTGTCGCTTGGTCCTGAGAAGGTCCATGTCAATTATTGGTTAGAGGCATATATTCGTGATTTGTTTTTGCTAGGAGATCTAGAAATTCTAGATTGTCTGGCTGCCTATTTCGCTAATTCATTTAGCATTACCCAGGGTGCACGTGTAGTGTTGTACTAGGGACGCCAACTAGATTTACACCCCATCATTCTATAGTCCATATTTCGTTATAATTTATTTTTGTATTTAAAACTTTTTTAATTATTTTGGATCAAATATCTACATATAGTGTTACTTTTCTGTTTACTATTTATACTGTGTACTTACTTACTTTCTTATTGTTTTACAAGTGTCTACCATTTTCGTCCACCCTTCATTAAGCCCTCATTTTCAAGCTAGTTTATAGCAGTTTTATCTACCGATAATTGTCACTTTAACCTAAACATTTTCTTATGGATATGACATGTATTTGCTTTTGGTATTTGTTCTCACATTTTACTAGCTAATAAATACTTGGGTCTTTTAACATTATTCAAGTTTTTACTTTTTTCCACAATTTTAGCTTTGTTGGGAACATATAATTGTATTGGATGCTCTTCTACAACTTCTGTAAATCTGGTTTTCTTCACGTTTCTTTTAATTTAACAACTCTTTATAGTGTGTTCTATATCTTTTCATCGATTTGCCAATAACTAAATTTCCGTCTGTAATATTTACAAACCATTAATGATTAAATAAATAAAGAGCGGTAATTAAAAAAATCTTTGGGGTAGCAGGTAGACACTTTTCTACGATCTTGGTAGAACATAGGTCTACTTTAGGTAAGCGTCCCTGACCACGCGAGCCATATTTTACTATCAATTCTTTACTGAGAGAAATCATGTCCTATTCCTTTATCTTTAAAAAATATAGTTTTCTCCTTCCTATCCCTCCCTGGTGAAGGGTGGCAGCGATTATCAGTACCAGTTCAAGAAATAGAGGAAATAATCCTGGACCCGGCTTGAAACTGGATTACCACAAGCATGACTGGAGCAGTTTAAATGGTTGTGGTACTGCAATGGGGAAGACAGCGGAAAAACCACCCCATTATATTTTCCACAAATCTAAATGGTAGTCTAGAGAAAGAAAATGGCCCTTAGTCCAGGGCACCCCTTAAATGGGAAGACGGTGCGAAGAATCCCCCGTCAACTACCCAAGATAGTGGACAGAGAATAGAAGTATACGACCAAATAAAACGCATTGCCACCTGAAACGTACGCAGCTTATTTATGTCCGGGAAACTCGCAAACACTGAAGCCGAGATGATAAGACTGAAAATAGACATCTTGGGGAGGAGTGAAGTAAGATGGCGTGGTTCAGGAGTACAAAAAACAAAACATGGATACATATATTATTCAGGTGCAACTGACCCAGAACATCAATATGAATTTGCTATATTAGTGTTGAACAAAATTGCTTAATCAGTCACACACTTTATCCCTCCAAAAGATAGAGTAGCAATGTTGAAATTATAAACAACTGACAGATAACTAAATATTATTCAGGTCTATGTTCCATCAAGTGACAAGTCAGACAAAGAAATCGAAACATTTTATACCAACATAGATGAAATAATGCGACTGACAAAAATAGGTGAGATAACGGTGATTATGGGTGACTTTAACGATAAAATTGGTCGTGGTGCTTAAGGAGACCACATAGAAGCATATGGTCTAGGTATCAGGAATAATAGAGGAGATAGACTTTCTATAGTACAATTCTGCGTAGAAAACAATCTGTTAATATCCAATACCTTCTTCAAACAACATCCTAGAAGGCTATACACATGAAAATCACCTGCAGACAGAAATGGCAGAATTGTTAGAAATCAAATTGACTTCATTTTGCTCAATAATACCTTTAAGAAGTACCTACATAAAATCTACGAAGACATACCGTGGAGCTAATATACGTAGCGATCACAATTCAGTTATAATGGATTTTAGATTAAAAAGATTTCTCAAAGTCAAAAAGAAAATAGTGACAAGACGAATAGACATCTCACAACTAAAGAACCTTAAACAGAAAAAAGAAATAGGTATCAAGCTTGAGGAAGAAAAAAAACGATCGAAAACTGGGTACAGACAGACATTAAAGTGACATGGACTGCTCTAAAAATAAAAATAACAATAATACAAGAAGAAGACATTGGGTTCATAAAATATAACAAAAAACAGGAATGGACAATGTAAGAGATCATGGACCTCATGGACGTAAGACGAAAACATAAGACAAGCCCAATAGAATCCAAGCGAATTAATAAAGTCATTAGAAAAAAGTGCAGGGAGGCGAAAGAAAACTGGATGTCAACAAAATCCCTAGAAATCGAACAACTCCAGGAAAAATACGACACCTTTAATATTTATGAAAAATTAACAGAAATGACAGGTAGACATAAAAAGGGACAAGCAACAATATTAAAAAATGATAACAACGAAATAAATATGGGTACAACAGACAAACTAGAGAGATGGACAGAATATATACAAACTCTTTTTGATGACGATAGACCTTATTCTCCACCATCCACAGATAATTCTAATAAATGAAAAAAGCCCCAGAAATAACCAAAGAAGAAGTGATTCACGCAGTAAAATGTCAAAATGATGAAAATGCCACCGGTCCAGACAATATCAATGTCGAAATTCTAAAACTAATTGCAGATAACGAGAATAAAAGCCTAGACTTAATAAGAGAACTATTCAATAAGATGTATGACATAGGTAAAATACCAACAGACTGGCTAAAACCAACATTCGTAGCATTACCAAAAAGATCGAATTCCTCACAATACGACGATTATCAAATATTAAGCTTGATGTCTCGTGTCCTTAAAAGTTTTCTCGGAATTATCCATACACGAATTTACAAGATTTAGTTTCAGATGAGTGACACGCAATTCGGATTTCGAAAAGGATTGGAAACACGAGGGGGTCTTTTTGCTTTAAATGTGTTAACGCAACGATGCAGAGACATGAATGTAGATGTATATGCATGTTTTATTGACTATCGAAAAGCATTTGACTGTGCTAACCATTAAAAGATGATTGAAATTCTGAGAACAACTGGAGTTGACTAACAAGACTTGCGAATTATCTCAGAAATATACTAGCATCAAACGGTAACAATTGAAATAGAGCACATAACATCCGCAGATATCCAAATCCGACGAGTGAGACGGAGTCTATATTCAGAGAAGTATTAGACCAGGTCCAAGGCGGAATTAAAATTAATGGAATCAGCATAAACAACATCAGATAGGCTGATGATACTGTCTTAATAGCAAGCAACGCACAAGAACTACAAAATATAATAAATGCGGTAGTTCACCCCAGCAAAATGTTCGGTTTACATCTAAACGTTTCCAAAACTAAAACTTTAGTATTTTCAAAGACACCAATAAACATACATGTGTATGACAAGGGTCAAATGATAGAACAGGTAAATTCCATAAAATATTTGGGAGCAAATATCAGTAGTCAGTGTAATTAAAAAAAAATACTATTCAGAATCGAACCAGCAAGGAAAACATTCATGAGCATGGAAACATTTTTAAGATCAGACTTTAGTCTGCAGCTTAGAATCCGAATGATTAGATGGTACGTTTTTTCTGTTTTACTGTATGGCTGTGAAAAATGGATAATGGACTCTAAAATAGAAAAAGAATAGATACCTTTGAGATGTATATATACAGACGAATATTGAGAATTTCATGAGTGCAAAGAGTTACTAATCTTGAGGTACTTCGTCGAATTTTTAAACAAGAAGAATAATTACTAAGAAAAATCAAAGAGAGGAAAATGCAATACTTGGGTCGTGTGGTAAGAGGCGAAAAATATGAATTACTTCAAGTTATACTGGAAGGAAAAGTACAGGTCAAAAGATCAGTAGGGAGACACCAGAACTCATGGCTCAAAGACCTGAGGAGATGGTTCGACCGCTCACCTGCAGAAATCTTTTGCGCAGCAGTTTCCAAAACCACAATTGCCATTTGGATCGCCAACCTTCGAAAGAAGACGGCGCGCGGCGCCATGAGAAGAAGAATTAAAAAAAATATATATATATGTAAACTTAAATTGTAAATCTTAATAAAAAATATGGTTGTTAATATTGATTTATAGTACTTACTGTTGTATATTACTGAACCTATGTGTTTATATGATTTTTTGAGCATATAAAACATTTTATTCAATTTCACTATTTTTACTTAATTATTGTTAAGCAATTTACATTTGATATTAAATATTTATTTAACTAGATAATGCCAAAGAAAACTGTAAATTGTCAAAACAGCTGTGGTATAACGTTTTAATACTTTATAAGAACCTCTATTTATTAATCCACTTATTGGTTTAATTTATTTTCAATAATTCGTACGAACATTACATCATCAGCATAACCATCAGCGTTTAATGACAATGGAAAGCTCATCAGGATTAAATGACAACGGCCGCCACCGGTTGCTATTCATAAAATTTATTGACGCCGTATTAGTACTAATTAAAACTTAATTTGAGTTCAGTTGAAAGCTGTAGGAGTACGAAAAAGTACGAACTAATTTAAACTCAGGTGAAAGACAAAGTGGATAGAAAAATATAATGTATAAATTAAATAATTTTATTTTTTCTAGAAAGTACGTCAAATAAGGAAAACAATTACCTTACAGTTATAGCTCCAATTTTTGGACAGATAAAACAATACTTCCACTAACAAACTTTTTCTTTTTTAACTATTTAATTAACATTGGTAAATATACACTGCTTCTCCCAAATGATAAATCAAATTTGAAAAAATTAATTTTAAGATGTTTTTTTTTCTCCTGTTACCTTTTTTTATTTCTTTATTTCTTACCTCTAACAACAGTTCTAAGCCAATCCTCTTGTTCAAAATTTCACCCCGCCAGACCTCTTTTTATCCTACCTAAATTGTAAAAAGAATCCTCTTTTCGTTGTAATACCAGATATTTTTAATACCAACCAAATTTGCGTGTAAATGAGAAAACTGCTTATACTAGTTACTATTTAAATTAAACAAATGTCTCTTACAAAATTATCGAAAAGCTACTATAATCTACAATCGGTCTGAATATTACTAAATTGTTGTAAATCCACTGTCTTTCCTACCTTCCCGTCGACCAAAATACAATGTATAATCTTTCTGCACCATTACTCCCTGCTACAGTCTATATTGCAAGGTAAAGTCAAAGGTAAGCGTGGACCCGGTAGAAGGAGAATATAATGGCTGCGGAATTTAAGAACATGGTTTAAGAAAACCTCAACGGAGCTGTTTCGAGCCGCAGCGAGCAAGGTTATGATTGCCAATATGATTTCCAACATCCGAAACGGATAGGAACTAGAAGAAGAAGAAGAAGAATTTTTCTGCAATCTGCATGAAGAAGGTTATTAACTCTACAAAATATTGCCTTTTTTTCTCCGAATAAAATAATCACTACATTACACTAACTTGTTCCAATTAATCGTACTGGAGATCTTTCTCTGGATCTTTTATCCGCTACGTAACCTTCAACTATCATTCGCTTTATCTCTTCTCTTCTTCTAGTTATATATCCAAAATATGTCAGTATATTTTGGTTGATAGTTGTGGTGAGTCTAGTTTTTAGGTTAAATGTTGCTAGAATTGAGTTATTTATGAAATGGACGGCCCATGGTACGCGCAACATTCTACGGTAGACTCACATTTCAAATGCCATTATACGCTTTGAATCGGCTTTTTTATTGTCCAAGTTTCTTAAGCATAGGTGCCGATAAAAAATATCAATGCTCGAACAAGGCGTAATTTGGTGTTTTTTGTGATGTCAGTGTTCTTCCAAATTTTTGTGAGTTTGGCTGTTGCCGATCTGTCCATTGTGATGCGTCGACGAATCACGTCTTCGCATCCTTTACTGATAGCAAAAACGAAGCCAAAGTAATTAAATTGTCTGATCACTTCATACCCTGCCATGTTTCTTATTTCTGCTTGGTTTTTTATGATTCTATCGATGATCATCACTCTGGTTTTTTGCATATTTATTTTCAAACCATATTCCGTACTGACGGTGCCAAGCCGTCATAATATAGCCATCACATAATTTGTTGCAGTTCTTCTGGTGATGCCGCCAATATAACAGTGTCATCTGCATAACGTAGGGTTTTTGATTTTTCGTTCTCCTGTCGTTGCTCCACCTAGTCATTCTTCATGACTTGACGCATATATATATATATATATATATATATATATATATATATATATATATATATATATATATATATATATATATATATATAAGATGGTGGTATTCTTGACTGTTGATTTAAATATAAGTTATGATTTTTGAGGATGCAGTCAGTTTATTTGGCCCACAAGACAAGGAAAACTCTTTGACTTACTGTCAAGCTTTCGAATTTTATTTAATTCTTTTTCAAGACATCTATAAAAATAAATATAAATAAACTAGTTAAAATTGTTAATTGTCTTACTTACTAGTCGTGAGATTACAGTTTTCAATATTGTACTCTACAAAATAAACCATTGTAAATATATTAAAATTTTTTTATTAAAAATAACTATATTGTCACTATATATGTCATTGTCATGGTTTGATTAATGGACATATATGAATGAAAATACAGTTACTTTATGTGGAAAGCAAAACCAGTAACAATAGTTTTTATTATAATTTATTTAATTGTCTATAAAAAATAGAAATTAATCCATTCAGCAGTTTGGCTTAAGCACATATGAATTTTTAATGTTGGGATGTCAATAGAAAATGAGATTTTGACGGTATTTATTGATATGTTAATAATATGTAACAAATGTTACTTAATTTGTCAATATCTGATCTTCTATTTACACATTTTTTTTTATTTTTTTGTATATGTGTCTTTCTAAAAATAACCGTTTCTGTTCATTCTGCCTCTCTAGAATTGAAGCCTGTGAAAAATTAAATGTGTGATTTAGGTGTGTTCGTCTAATGCACAAGCTTGTGATTTCTTAGTTTTTACATCACTTTTATGAGAAATAATTCTGCTGTGTAATGTTCGAGAAGTTTCTCCTATATAAACTTTACCACAGTCTGAGCAAGGTATTTGATACACTACTCTAGAACTTTCATCAGTTGTTAAAGGATCTTTAGTTTTAGTGTAGAAATGTGCTATGGTTTTAACATTTCTGGTGGCAATTTTTATGTTTTCTAATCCTTTAAATAGTTTGAGAAGTTTTGGTGTAAAGAATGGAATATAAGGTAAAGATCCAAAAGTTTGTGGTGTTATTGGTATTAAGGTGTTAACTGTCACGCTATTGTTTATTTCTTGATTTGCAAGATACATACATTTTAGTAAGTTTTGATGTGGTATCTTTATATACTAACATTCCTTCCTATTTAATTCTAAACAGTATAGAAAAACACTGGAATGAGATCCAATCGCACTGTACATTAAATTTAAATACATTAAAAGACATATTATATTTCATTTTTGATACTAATATATGCAAATTTAATAACAGTTATTACAAACAAACATCATTTACTCCCATGGGAAGCTCTTTATCACCTATCATTTGCAATTATGCTCTTGATGATCTCATTGAGGAATGTTTAAAAATAATACCTTTTCATATTCCATTTGTTAAACGTTTTGTAGATGATTTGATCCTAGCTGTACCCAATGACAAAATAATTGACGTCTTAAATATTTTTAACAACCAATGTAGCCAATTACAATTTACTGCAGAAAGAGAACAAAATAACAGTCTCCCTTTTTTAGATATGATTGTCCATCGCACACATGACAATAGTTTAAAACAGAATGGTATCGAAAACCAATTTCTAGCAATAGATTCATTAATTAGTATTCCGAACATCCTACAAAAATGAAAATAAACTTAATTTTGGGGCTAAAAAGTAGAGTAACTAGAATAACTCATCCAACATATAGAGAACAAAGTTTAAAGAGACTGAAAAACATACTAATTGAAAATTCTTATCCCGTTGGCTTACTCAATAAATTAATTTTTAGTACTGCAACTCTCCAACCTCCATCACATTGATCGACAATGCCAACAATAAAAAACAAATCACAGTAAAAATGGCAAATCAAGAAATAAACAATAGCCTGACAGTTAACACCTTAATACCAATAACACCACAAACTTTTGGATCTTTACCTTATATTCCATTATTAACACCAAAACTTCTCAAATTATTTAAAGGATTAAAAAATATAAAAATTGCCACCAGAAATGTTAAAACCATAGCACATTTATACACTAAAACTAAAGATCCTTTAACAACTGATGAAAGTTCTAGAGTAGTGTATCAAATACCTTGCTCAGACTGTGATAAAGTTTATATAGGAGAAACTTCTCGAACATTACACAGCAGAATTATTTCTCATAAAAGTGATGTAAAAACTAAGAAATCACAAGCTTGTGCATTAGCTGAACACTCCATCAATCTAAATCACACATTTAATTTTTCACAGGCTTCAATTTTAGAGAGGCAGAAACATGAACAGAAACGGTTATTTTTAGAAATGACATATATACAAAAAAATAAAAAATGTGTAAATAGAAGATCAGATATTGACAAATTAAGTAACATTTATTGTTACATATTAACATATCAATAAATACCGTCAAAATCTCATTTTCTATTGACATCCTAACATTAAAAATTCATATGTGCTTAAGCCAAACTGCTGACTGGATTAATTTATATTTATTAAAGACAATTAAATAAATTAGAATAAAAACTATTGTTACTGGTTTTGCTTTCCACATAAAGTAACTGTATTTTCATCCATATATGTCCATTAATCAAACCATGACAATGACATATATAGTGACAATATAGTTATTTTTAATAAAAAAATTTTAATATATTTATAATGGTTTGTTTTGTAGAGTACAATATTAACAACTGTAATCTTACGACTAGTAAGTACGACAATTAACAATTTTAACTAGTTAATTTATATTTCCTTTTATAGATGTCTTGAAAAAGAATTAAATAAAATTCGAAAGCTTGACAGTAAGTCAAAGAGTTTTCTTTGTCTTGTGGGCCAAATAAACTGACTTCATCCTCAAAAATCATAACTTATATATATATATATATATATATATATATATATATATATATATATATATATATATATATATATATATATATATCTACCTCAAACGAAGAAGTGCATTCCTAGAATAGAATAGGAACGAGCACTTTTTAACAAAGTGAAGGTTAGAAAAAAATCATAGCTAGGCTACATACTGCGAAATACCAAAACGCTCAACTAATAGTGAAATGAAAGATAGATGGGAAAAAAATCAGGAAAACACATCACTTCAGCAGGGCCTAAGTGATAACCCCCCGTCATTACCCCCTTTGCTATTTAAATATTAGCTCTTTATACATTACAGATAATAACGTAGATAAGAATAAAAAGGTGTTAAGGAAGATATATTAGATAAGTCTAAAAAGAGCATGCATTTCACTCTAATTTAGTCAATTTTCATCTGATGAATTTGATTTATAAATGATTCTAATGCAGTTTTACTACTGCTTAATTGGTACCTTAAATAATATTAAAAGCTTTCAATCTACATCATACATTATCAGTTTATTTCATGATCAGATCCACTTACATATTTTATTATATGTCTTAATAATAACATATGCTCGAAATGTGATACGTGACGCAATTATTTTCTTAAAATTGAGCATGAAGTTGCCTCAACTGCGATTTTATCGACACTAGTGCAATTCATAATGTTTATTGGATCATAAAATACCACTATAAGTCTCTCTTAATGTTACTTTGATGAGAAATTGGATGTGGTTCTATGAATTGTTAAACTTTGCAGAGTAATAAAGTGTAAAAATAGCAATTCAATCATTAACTTTTTATCAGGGAGAAAATTTATTTTAGCCATTCGACTTTAAGATCGAAGTAATTTTTCAAATGTAAACCAGCCGTTCCTTTTAAAACACATATTTTTTGTTAATTTGAACTAATTATTTTTAAAGTTTACAAACCTACAGGTAAACAATGCTAAATTTTCTGATAACAATAATCACTATATTTTCTAAAGAAGTAATTTTTTCAAATTATCGATTTTGAATGCCAATGGTTTAAACTGGTATGCTTTATAACCTTAAACCTTGTTATGAATCATCAGTGACAGTAAGTGTGCAAATTATACTATAAAACAACATACAATTACACATAATAACAACAAACATTTACATTACGTAGCGCATCGTAAAAGAGCAGGTATCAGGGCTTCAAGTCAAGGCACCAGTAAAGCGAATATTTCCTCGTATTTAATTTATTACACTTTTTTAGATAGATAAATACAATAAGGAACCTTTTGGTCTATTCCACTGCGACTTTCTCAGATTTGCTGAGGTCCACTAATCCTAGATTTTTTAAATTTCTAATAGCTTCGAGACTAAACCTTTCATGTAGCTCTTTGCTGCTGGCTTTTCTTTGCCTAATGTAAAGAACCGCACATTTGCCAGACTGTAAAAATGACACAAAATGTGTTTTGCTGTTTCTTTCTCTGAATGACAGAATCTGCATAGATAATTATTTGCCAATCCCATCAGCTTTAACTGTTAATTTAGCTTAAACTGTCCCGTTAACAGACTTATTATAACTTTGACTGTTTTCATGTCTTTACTTGTTAGGTCTACAGTAAATTTTGGCGAACGTTATATAAGGAACGGTTTATCCTTTCTTTGTCCTGGTGAATTTTTCCACCAATCCAGAGATTTGTGTGCTACTCATTTTCGTGTAGCCGTTCTTGTTAATGACTTTTAATCTGACTTGGTTCAATAAATAGCATTATTGAGCCAGACTTAGTCATTTCGTCTGCTTTTTCATTGCCCTTATAACCCTAGTGCTTTAGTATCCAGGCTACTGTAACCTTGCTACGATCTCCTCGTTTATTTAGGACACTCATAGCATATCATGCTAGCTTATAATTGACCTCTACAGAATTAAGGGCATTAAACGCTGCCTTGAGACCTAATATAATGGCAATTAAACGGTGCGTTTTTTTCCTCGCAGTGATGGATTGCCGTTATTTCAGCCTTGAAAATTGTGACATTTTTTTTCTCCTCCAATTTTTTTGGCCCATCAGTGTACAGGTAGCTTCTGCTTGTATAAAAACACTTATTTCCTATCTGATATAATAATTTTGAATTTATTGTCAGATCTATATGTTGTAGCTGTTTTATTTGACATTTGTTTTTCGCTCTTCGATTAGCTTTCTATTGTCAACACTATGCGTCTGGCTTATGTATTAGTATATAATAATATGTGCATTATAGTCCTGGCTTCGCCCTGTATAAAAATATGAATTAGTCAAAGTTTCAGCAGGACTTTCAACGCCGCTATAGGAGTTCCTTTTATGGCACTTCTAGTATAAAGGCGTACTAGTCTTTGTGTATTACTTAGCAGCCTTATTGCTCTTACTTGCTGCGTATATATCCACTACATTAGAAATATATAGCTTATCATTGGTCTAATAACCATTGTTTACAGCTATATGGTCATTTTGGGGTTTAACCCCCAATTCTAACCACACATCCTTTAACATCTGCCCAAGGACATAGTAGCTTCCTATGTAGTTTTTAGTATGTAAGTATTACATGTGTTACTATATGGAGTTGAAGCCTGGACACTGACGCTAAAACGAATCGAAGCCTTCGATATGTGGATATAAAGAAGGATACTAAAAATATCTTATGTGTACCATGTCACCAACGTTGAGGTCCTACAGCGCATGACAAAAGAAAAAGAAGTGCTTCATTTAATTAAACAACGTAAGCGTGAATACCTCGGCCACGTGATGCGGAACGAAGAAAAATATCAAATTTTTCAACTCGTTATGCAGGGTAAACTATTTGGCAGAAGAGGACCAAGACGCCGTCGTATCTCGTGGTTGAAAAATCTCCGACAATGGTTTGGGATGACTTCAGCGGAGCTATTTCGCAGAGCAGTCAACAAAACCATGATAGCCTTGATGATCGCCAACATCCGGATCAGATAAGGCACTGAAGAAAAAGAAGTATTACATGAAAGCCTATGATCAAAACGTACCCCTAGGTATTTTGTTTCTTCGGCAAATGGAATCCCTGATCCTCCAAGCACCGGTGGTTTTAGGCCTTGTAATGCTATCTTTGTTATGAGGTTAGTGATTTTTGTTTTTTGAAATTGGCTGTTAGTCTCTCATATTTACATCAGTTATCAACTATATTTAGGGCTAATTGCATTTTTCCAGATATAACGATTGCAATATCGTCATCTTATTATAGACGTAAAATTCTTCTGTAGACTTAAACTTACCAAGGTAGGCCAAAGTAAAGGTGACGGACTCCTCCTTGTGGACACCTCCCACCGGCTCTTGCTTTGATGGTTGCTTCACTTAGAGTGGATATTACTATTGTATTCTCCAGAAATGCCTTGATCTACTTATGTTTAATTAATGCTCCAACTAAAGAGTTAGTGGCAACATTGTTAAATTTTCAATATCTAAAAAAAGCGACCATTATGATCTATCTGTCCTATGTTGACTGTGAGATAAGCCTATTTAGAATATCCAACGCTGAGTCCGTAAATTTACCAGTATGGTATGCATACTGACCATTGGCTAAAGGATTATCTTCTAGTACTTCGTCTTTCATGTATTTATCTAGAACTCCTTTCACCTTTTTTAATAAATAGGGATGATAAATGGTGTTCGGTTTGATACGTTACCTACCTTGTGTAAGTATATGACTTCAACCTTTTGCCATATTTCAGGTACGATCCCCATGCTAACCTGGATTTTAAGAGCTTGCATATGTGTGGTATTAATACCTCTAATCCCATATGTAAAAGTATTAGTTATAAACCATCTGTCCTTGGAGACTAATATTGCTAAAACTTATTTATAGCAGGATATAATTTTGCTCGATCTTGAGATTGCTGTGACTATTTTCCATTCTAAGGAAATTGGTTCAGTCAACCTTTGATCTACGCCGGTTCTCATATTTGCATCATTTAAATTTTTGTAGGCTGGAAAGTGTTCTCTTTCTTTAGGATACCTATTTATTCCTCAAGAGTTTATGGATTCAAGAGTAGGTCATGATATTTTTAATCTGACCTGTAAAGCAGTCTTGGTTATTTTTGGATTTGTTAAATAGACTTTGGACTTCTGCTCTTAGCTTCTTCAAGCCGTTATTCCACCAGACTGTATTACGTCCTGTATTCTTGTTTTTTTTTTTATACATCTTCACTTGCCGTTTCTTGGGGCTTTCTCACTATCGACTTTCACTAAATATTAAAAAAACAAAATGTATGACGATCTCTAAGAAGGAACAGTAATTTGAAGCAACTAAAAACGAAACAGTAAGACGCAGGTCAATAAACTTAATTGTGATGAGGCATAAAACCGTTTTGTCATTACTTAGGCCAACTGAACCGTCATTTGCTAGAGCTCGTATTTAACAAGAAAAAAGTTTTTCTTGATAAATTTTTCAATTTATGTTATGAAAAATCTGTTTTCAAAAAAACAGATGTTTTCAGAAAAATATATCTTTCAATTTATTCGACCTTCAATATTCAAAACGTAATTTTGAACCGCATATATTTAATGTAGACGAAACGGGTGTATCAATGATGCAAAGTAAAATTCCAAGAGTTGTAGAGCATAAAGGCAAAAAACAGTTCGATGCATTAACATATTGTTTTTATGAGTGGTGGAGGTCAATAATTCCACACATGTTAATTTTTCCTAGGAAAAATAGAAACGACTAACTGATGCTTGGAGCTCCAGCTGGATAAATTTATAAATGTCATCTTAGCGGTTGGGTTCAACAGAACAGTTTTACCAAATAGTTTCAGTATTTTCTCAAATTTGTTAAACCAAGTTAAGGGTCACCAGTTATTCCCGTACTGGTTGAGTATTACAGTCACACACGTAATTTAACGATCATTTTGGCTATGGAACATCATGTAGTTGTCATTTTTAGATAAAACATTCATGAGCGCAACTCTGTTATAACGAAGAAATATATGTATCGTTTAAGTAAAATCAATGAGCGTTAACTCAGTATGATTTGACAGAAATGCTTGGCAAAGCTTATCTTAAATGTCAAACAGTTAAAATTGCAGTTAGAGGCTTTAAAATCACTGGAATTTGGCCCTTTAGTAGGAACATATTTTCTGAAGCAGATCGCATCACAGAAAAACATAAAGCAAGAAATAACTGCAGTTCTTCTACTTTAAAGAATTATAGTGAATGCATTGATAAACCACTAAAATCAGCAAAAATCTTTTAAAAGACATCAAGTCTTAATTAAAAAGTAGCAAAGAAAAACATCTTTTTTATTATTTAAGCCATTTTTGGACCCTAGTTTGTTACTAAAATCGATAACAGACATAAAGTCAGAACCTGGATTCTGCAAAATCATTAATTGATTCTCCTAGCTGTTAAAAAAATGTGTAGCAAAAACTGATATGTTTGTTTCCTTTCACATATCACCTTAACCATCTATTAAAAAGAATTTATCGCCGTAAAAACCATAGTTGGAGATCTTATCGTTGGAGCTGCAGAAAAAGGAAAAGAAATAAGAAAAGCCTTTGCTTCTTGTAAATTAGCAAACAAAAACTCAGGAAAAAAAACAAAAGAAACCAAAAAGCGATTCAGAAGAAAAAAAAGATTTTATACCAGCTGACAAAACCGACGATTTAGTACAAATAGACAACATTTCAGAAAGCAATGACACATAGTGCATGTTTTGTGATGGTCGATTTTCAGCAGACTAAAAATGATAGATTAGATTTCGTATCTCATGGGCTACTTATGAGCACATGAAGAATGTTTTGGCACACAATAGGACAATTATTATATTTGTGATTTTTGGAAATAAATGTTATACAATGTATTGTTTATGTATCAATCTGGATTTAGTTTCGAACACATAGAAATGTTTGGTTTTCTGAGTTTTTGTTTTTATTGCCATTTTTAAACTTAATTTTTTTGGAAAACAGAATGCACTACATAATGCAATAAGATTTTGTTAAAATTCTGCACAAAAAATATAAAGAAATTTATGAAAAATTAAAAGCGTTATCCTGTAAATTAAAAATGAGTGCCCATATTCGGATCATTTCCTGTAATAGATCTACGCTTTTGTATTATATGAGTCATTATTATAAAGCTCAATAGAAATTAAAATTTACCGTTTTGCCTATATAAAAGAAAAAATAATGAGTTTAAGGTTAGTTAACAAAATTACATTTAGATTCTAGACCTTGTTTCTTCTTCTGTTTTATCCTGTTTACCTTGTCGTCAACTCAATTTGTTGGCCTACTATATCGGGACCCTTCTGTCAGTACCTATACGGAAATTTTTTATTGGAGAAAAGTCAACAATGTTAGAATAATAGCCACTTTGTTATCCAAACATTTACCGTATTCGAGTTATCGTGACTAGAATATTTTTACGATATTTTCATGGTGGAATTTTTAACTGCCAATAGAAAAATGATCTATCCTGTTAATCCAAAAGAAAATTTTAGGATGGTTTTAATTTAGTGTAATATATAGATCTGCAATGACAATTTGTTATCTTGTTTATTTAAAAAATATACACAATATAATAATTTTATTTTAAAAACTAGAAAAGATTATAAAAGTTAGATCCTAACAGAGACGATAGTGGTCCTACAATAAAATTAAAACCAATAATTCAAATAGATTTGAACTTAAAATCCATTCAGTCAAATTTTTTATTCAGAAATTTATCGTAAATACAAGAAAATATGTTTCTGAAATATTTTATTATGGCATTTTGATATTATTTTATTTATTTAATCCAGTGATTCTCAACCTGTGGGGCGCGCCACTCTAGGAGGCGGGCTATTACTACCGGGGGGCGTGAGCATATTAGAAAAAAGAAACACCAACATTGACTGATTTACTAAAGTCAAATCAAAATAAAATTTTGATAAAATTAAAAATAAAACACATATGAACACTGATATAATAGATATAATTATAATTATTACTACACATCAACTTATGAATACTAAATTATACACAAGTTTAATATAATTAGTGACTTCATTGGACCTGTTTAACAGAGCAAAACTTATTAAAAAAGGGTGTGATATTAGAAAGAGAAGCTCTCAGTTCTTTTTCTATATTTAGCTGAGATCTATATTTTTGGTCTTCAAAGCAGCCACCTCGGAAAATCCTGTTTTTTTTTAAAGTAGGGTGTTGAAAACATCAATAGTATACGGAACGCTCTGGTTTTCAGTGCAGAAGTCTGATCATTTATCCCTGTTGAAAATTTAAAGAGGGATTTATTAATAAACTATTTGTTAATTTTGGCATTTGCTGTGAAGTCTATAAAGGGTTTTTCTTCGACAGTAGAGAGCCCCCACTCGTGACTAAGTATTAATTTGTCCTCGGCAAAAAAATATCCTTTAAAACTTTTTGTCAGCATCGCTAAATGATTTTTAATTGTTACAAAAACAACTTTCACGTACTGTTTTTTAACCTAGTAAGTTTTAATACATTCATCCACATTTGCAAATGTTTCTAGGCTTTTTGCTTTAAATTTCTGTTGAAGCTTAAGGTTCAAAACACTTAGTTTCTCAAATATGTCAACAAAGTAGATCAATTTTATCAAAAATAAATGGTTTCCAGGTGATAACCATCTTACTTCACAATCAAATAATACTGAATATACTGCAACCATGTCTTACAAAGTGCAGAATTGATTGACAATCATCACTGCTATTCTAACTTTTGACACCACAGCTCGAAAGAGTTCAGTTGAGCTGCATCCAAACCATTCTCTGATGTTTCTCAGCCAGGACATTATTTTTCTAGCTATACTGCGCTTTTCTTGATTCTTTCCCTGCATTATTAGTTTTAGAAATTTATATCCGTCACTACGTGTTATATGATCCAGATATTGTAGTTTCCTTATTTTGATGGAATGCAGTATCTGCCTGCTATTCTCTATTCTTGGCATATACCTGTTATCTATCGTCTGGTCCTACTGCTTTCCCAGTTTTCATTACTTTAATTGTATGTTATATTTTACTTTCTGTTATTTCTGCTGCAGTCTCTTTAACGAAATATTTGTTATCTATTTTGCATTATCTCTTAGTGCATTTATATCAGTTCTTTCTTCTTTTACTGTCTTCTCTATTCTTTTCGTTTTAATTTTAATATGTGCTACTAAAAGATTATGGTTAGATGCTATATCTGCTCTAGGTTGTATTTTGACTGCACTAATACTATTTCGATATCTTTCTTTGATCATTAGGTAATCTATTTGATTTCTCATTATCTCTTGGCGATTTGCAGTGTACAAACGTCTATTAGGTGATTCAAATAACGCGTTTGTAACAATCATATTATTATCTTGGCAGATTTGTATCAACCTATCTCCTCTTTGATTTCTATTACCTAATCCAAAATTTCCTACTACGTTGCTTGTGCTACCCTTTCCAATTTTGACGTTTAGGTCACCCAATACTATTGTGACGTCACGTGTTTTGGTAGTTCTCAATTCCTCTTGAATTTGTTCATAGAAGGATTCCACCTCTTCGCCATATTTTTCGGCCGTTAGGGCATAGACTTGTGTTAGGTCTTTCGTTTTTAGTTGTAGTAGCATAACTCTTTCGGAAAAAGGTAGAAAATTCTGGACGTGTTGTCAGATTTCATTGTTCAGTATTGTTGCTACGTCATATCGATGTTGTGTGTCATTATTACCCGAATAGTATATTGTATGGTCTCTAACTTTACATTTTCCATTTCCTACCTTTTCCTTATTCACTTATTTCTAAAATATTGATATTAAGTCTTTTTATTTCTCGGATTACATTTGGTGTTTTCCGTATTCGGAGATGATGGTCACATTCCACGTTCCAATTTTAAATTGACTTATTGATTATTTCTTTTTCTGGTAGGAATTTCGTTAGTTAACGACCTAAAAAGCCCAGACTCCTTTTCTACCGGATCTTGTTCTCAGATACTTATGATCAATACACGTCTGCTTACTCTGTGATATAATTTCATAATGATTCGACTAGGGATATCTTACGATCTTTAATACAGTGGTTTTCCGCTGCCTTTAGTATTCTCATGCCGTTGGCCAATGTCTTAGCTCATCCGCCTTTAGGGCAAGTTTTCTAACCCTAGGACAAAGCAGTGCCCTGCCACTTACCAGCTCATACGTCTGAAGCCGTTGGCCAGTAAGTGGGGGGATTGCTTATTTCGGCAATCTCTCGGACGTCAGAGCCTCATTTCTTATCTGCACCGGATGTACCAAATAGTCAGAATCAAGACCAATACACGGGCAGGTGAGATTGACATTTGGATTGGAGAGGCTATACGTTGAGCATCACAATCCCTTACATCCGTCTCTAGGTCTCATTTTTATGTAATTAACTATTTTTATAACCGTAGTTAGCATAATATTCAGGCCAGAATACATTTCTTTAGAAGTTAGAGCTTCTTTGTGAATCATATATTGTGTCAATATACACATTGGAGACTTTTGTTTCACAAGCGCTTGTATAATACATCGGTGCATATTCCAACGTAATTCTTTTACTTTATTTTTGCTTCGTTTATATAATAATTTAAAATAACCAATAATGCTAGTGACGTTGCTTTTAATTTTATTGGTTTTCTGAAAAGTAGTTCTTTTACTACGGATGTACTATCACAAAATGTAACGTAGGCAATAAAACAAGCATCTTTGTTGTAGCAAGTATACTGTACAACTATAAGTTGTAGCAAGTATACAAATCAGTCAAACATTCTTAGAAAAATTATGAGAAGTTTAAATATTTGCTGTTTCTACAATGTTGTGAATATTCTGGTACTAAATGATAAACGTGTTTTAGATTTTATTGTTTATATTTTAGTCTGAAATTAAGTCGTAGAGTAACTAGATTAGACTTGTACCCTTTAATGTCTTTCCTTTTGTTTATATACCTACCTTACAATGGTCTACCCAGCCTTTATTAAAAAAAGCACAGAAAAACTCCTGGGTGAGAAAAGTATGAGCCTTGTTCTAACTTCAAAATTCTTATTATGACAAATCTTACCAAACAAATACTTTAACAAAAATATATTTTTTATAATCCTAAGAAATGATCAACATTCTACTTGACTGTTTGTTTTTTTTTTAATTTTTCCTTCTTGATATATTTGTTTTCTTCTTCTTTTAGTTTTTCCTAATATTTTACCTCTCAAATCGGTATTTTTCTTTTATATTTTATATTTGATTTGAGGTATCATCACTGTCTGTCATGTTTATTTATGCCTCTGAAATAGAAAGTTCACCCTGTTCAACTCTTCGGAGATTTAGTTTTTCTCATGGCTTCTAGTATTTTTCGAATATCGTTTCTTAAATAATATTGTGTGAGATTCAGTTTATCGAGAGGAGAAGAGGCGAGCATAATTTGAACGATATGTGCATTTGAAGGAGATCATTTAGGAGACACAATTTATACAATTGCTTTAGAAAAGATAGGAATATTTTGATCAGGAGATAGAGAACAACAATGTTGATTTGAAATTTTTAATTTATATTGTATGTACCATTAATTTTTGAAGGTTCACGTACGTAGAACAAAATTTTAAGAATCATTATATGAGATATTTTTTTATTATTGAAGATATTTGAGTGTGAGTTTTTTTCAATATATAATATTTTAATATATAATGTTGTATCATATTTCGGTATTCTTTTGACCTTACCTACCATTATGTAAAACATAAATATTGAAGCACGAGTATATATAAAAAAGGATTATGCGAGTGAATAATAAAAGTAATGGCATGTCTCGCAAAACAAAAAACCAAAAATGGTATATCGATGGAAGGCAACCGTATATACGTATTTCTGACTTTGGTCGTCTTCAGTACGGTGCAGCCAAGTTAGAAGAGAAGCATATTAAGTTGGGGAAGGTTCACTACAAGAGCAATGCATCCAATTTGTGGCATTAGAGTTTGAACACCCTGATGGTTTCTAGGGCAACAACCAACACTAACCACGGAGGAAGCTACAGCTACCTGGAGAAAGGAATGCCAAACTTTAAAACGTTTAAAACAAACGGAAAAGGATAATGCGAGTGAATAGTAAAAGCAAAAAGTAATGGCATGTAACGCAAAACAAAAAACCAAAAATGGTATATCATTGGAAGGCAACCGTAATATACGTATTTCTGACTATTGGTCGTCTTCAGTACGGTGCAGATAAGTTAGAAAAGGAGCATATTAACTTGAGAAAGGATCACTACAGGAGCAATGCAACCAATTTGTGGCATTAGAGTTAGAAGACCCTGATGGTTTCCAGGGCAACAACCAACACTAACCACGGAGGAAGTTACAGCTACCTGGGGAAAGGAATGCCAATCGTTAAAACGTTTAAAACAAATGGAAAAGGATTGTGCGAGTGAATAATAAAAGTAAAAAGTAATCGCATGTCTCGCAAAACAAAAAACCAAAAATGGTATATCGATGGAACTGGTGAAACGATGGTGCTTGGCTGCACCGTACTGAAGACGACCAATAGTCAGAAATACGTATATACGGTTGCCTTACGTATTTAGACACTGCACAAATTCAGCAACAAATTAGAAATATCACCTAACGCCGTTTTTGTGGAAGTAAATCCGTGTTGTAGGATCCTTTGTAATGTGAAAGTGTAAATTCAGCGTTTTTAGGCATGTTCCAAATGCCTAAATTCATAATTGAAATTTTATCTTATAGCTCTTGAATATTAGACTCTTGCAACGAAAATTCCACAGCGGCCGGCAAAGTGATTAATTTGATTGATTTCATATTGATAGCAAACGGCAAAAATCGCGCAACGTTGATTTATTCAAAACTTAGTAGAAAAACTAACTTCATTATATTATTTACGAAAGCTGCACTTTTCACCTTTAAAAAGCAGTTTGATTTTTGTCGATAAGTGACTTTGATAAAAAGATATCGAATTTTTACCGTCAAGTTGACACACATTTTATTTAAAAAATTTCGATCTTAGTGCGACATAGTCTTAAGTTTCATTCTAATGGGATGGTTTTATCGACCACATAATCTACTCATTGGTCATTACCTTACCTCTGACGACTGAAGTACTGTAAGGTTATGTTTGTAGGGTAGTTGTTTTAAATTTGTTGTATGCAAATATTAACCTTTCATCCGAAGAAAAGTTTCTTCCACTAATTACAATATTTTTGATGGGTCTGTATAAAAATAGTATATATCCTAAATAAAGCGGAAATCACGCCTAAGCGATCACGACGCGATGACGGCCGCGATTTTAGTCGTCTGAAACAAATAAGTAAATCAACATACTAGTCGGGACCTGCTGGTAATCATAGTACTTTTGAACAATATAATTTAAGTTTGCTGCCCGACCTGTCCCAACCAGATAACAAAAACGTACGTAGTAAAATTTATTCTTTTTTATTTTAATTATTTTAATTTATTTCTATAAACAGTATTCTTTACGGAATAGACGAAGGCATCTCTCTAAATGGTGAAAGAGTAAACAATGTTAGATATGCCGACGACACCATGGTGATAGCAAATAGTTTAGAGGGACTTCAGAGGCTAATGGACAGAATAAACGAGTACAGTCAACAGTACGGACTAAACATTAATACCCACAAAACGAAACAAATTATTATCAGCAAGGAGAATATAAACGGGGCTCATCTATACATTAATGGGACGCAGATAGAGTGAGTAAAACAGTATTGCTACCTGGGAACTATTATAAACGAACAGTGGAGCAATGTACAGGAAATAAAGTGCCGCATAGGAAAGGCAAGAACGGTATTTAACAAAATGAGCGCCATCTTCAAAAGTCACAACATATCCCTAGATACAAAAATGAGACATTTGAGATGCTATGTTTTCTCTGTGTTGTTTTACGGGGCGGAGGCATGGACGCTTAAAGACACCACTTTTAAAAAAATTGAAGCATTTGAGATGTGGCTTTATAGAAGAATGCTGAGAATATCATGGACAGCAAGGATCAAGAACCAGGAAGTTCTAGCAAAAATGAAGAAGGAACCATATATTGTGTTTACGATCAAACGCATAAAATTGCAATATCTGGGACACGTTATGAGAAATCAGCACCGTTACTCCCTGCTGCAGTCTATATTGCAAGGTGAAGTCAAAGGTCAGCGAGGACCCGGTAGAAGGAGAATATCATGGCTGCGGAATTTAAGAACATGGTTTAAGAAAACCTCAACGGAGTTGTTTTGAGTCGCAGCGAGCAAGGTTATGATTGCCAATATAATTTCTAACATCCGAAACGGATAGGAACCAGAAGAAGAAGACGTAGTAAAAATAAAATCGTTGTGTAGCATCAACTGATTCTCTAATATTTGTTTGGTGATTTGTTGTCTGATCTAAAATTTCATCAAAACTTTCTAAATTGCTTCTAAAATATGTACAGAAACGTATATTTAAATGAATTTTTATTTAGTATAATAAAAATTGCAGTAAACAATTTTACAATAATGGTTTTTAATATTATATAGTAAATAATTACATAATATATTTTCTCAACCCTATATGCTGATGGTTTATACATGGTAAATCAATGTAAGTCAAATAATTAATTTTTATTTTCAGAAAAGTGTAGACTTTTGGACTAAAAATATATTTCTGGTTTTCCAAAATATGTACAAAGCAAACACTATCAAAGACACGAATAAATAAAATGCCACAAAATAAACACTACATCCGAAAGCGATTTTAATTTGATCGCATGTTTCTCCTTCTTTTGCCATGTTTGTTTTCCTTTCCAATCTTACACGAATATTTGCCTTTTCTTTCCTTGAGTGGATTTTCATTCGAGTAGTACAAATTTATCACTTCACTTTCCCCGAAAACGGAATCTGAAGATATCGGTATTTTCTCTGGCTTTCTGTCGCTAACATTCATTGGCATGGTATCTAAAAACGGCTATATTGTGGAAAAAGATATAATGGGAGGACAGGGACGGTTTGGCTGAATGTTTTTTAAATTATATTACCTCTTATAGTTTAATACTGTTATGTTTGTATTTTGTAAATTGTTTATTCTTTATATTGATCTGATATATGAGCTAATATTTTAAAAAACTACCTACTTAATTTTCAACTATTCATTCTGAACAGATACTGTGTTAGATACCTAAATGAATACTATGGCATGTCTGTCTGTTTTTAATAACGATAAATTAAAATATTATAAATTAGAGTGATTTATATTGAAATTTATTGTAGACTGCGTCACATGTGGCCTATTAAACTTAAGAATGAGCAATAACTTTTTTCGTCGATGGCGATAACTTCATCATCACCACCCGCTTTACAACTCTAGGTCAGTCTTGACCAAGTTAACTATTTTCCTTCACTGTTAACGGTTTGGTGCAGTTATCTACCATTATTGCCTTCCTAATTATTTCAGATATTTTAATACTACTAATTTAATGCATAAAAAGTATTTTAGTGTTTTTTTTAGTATTTTTCATCTTTTGTGGTATATCAAATAATTACAAATTTATGTAATACTAAATGTTGTATTACACACATGTGATTCCTCTATGTCTAACGAGAGGACATCAGAAAAGGATCTGGGTATACATGTTCAGTCTACAAGTTAACTAATAGCCTACGCTTAGTCTGTGCTTAATTTTACACTACAGCTCTACTTGTCCATGTAGCAACAACGATATTAGAAATAATTAACACAATATACCACAACACTGAAGTTATAAAACGGGGCTATGCCGCATAGAGTCAGTAAGCGTGCGTTCATAACGAGGTGCCGACCCTCGATCGGACCGTAGGATGGTATCATTTTATTATCGCCACCTAAAATAAATGCATTATTTTAAATGCGAGCGTTCACTGTCAGTGTTATCACAGTGTATCAGTAGTATTCTGTGGTGTTATGCTCTAGGCGAGGATACCATGCGCTGGTCTCCGTAATGAACGCACCCTAACAGTAGTTCCTCTCTTCTTGGCGCTTAGAAAACGAGAGTCACCGTATTCCATCGAGCAAAAAGACAATAGAGGGAATGTAAAGGTAGTGGGGGCAAACATATTGTTAGACAGGAAGTGCGATCTTTAGAGGCCACTTTAAACAAGGATAGAGAGTCTCTCTCCTTGTTTGACATCAAATTTAGTTGGGTTATGTTATTGTTTGTCCCAAATGTCACATGAAATCTTATTTATATTGAAGTTTTTTAACAATTGTGTCGCATTTTAGACTCTTATCATTAATAATTAATTAAAACTTTCTCGTCTAAGACACATTCTGAAAAATATTATATAGCTACTGTTGATAAGTGTCGCAAAATTTAAATTTCGCGCATTCGCATTTCCGGATATGTCCGCCATCAGAGGCCACTTTTTTGGTCTCCTTTTCATAAGGATTAGATTCCCTCTTTTGTCTTATTGCTCGATGCCGTATTCACAAGGGCCAGGGATGCCAGGTCTGGGGATTTTTCCTCAGAACTGGGAAAAATTGAGAATCTTTGGGGACTGGGGAAAAACATTTTTAAAATGACTAATATCTGGGGAAATCAAACTGGCTAAAATAAGTTATTAAATTTAAACTTAAAACTATTCTTAAGATTAACAATGAAGATGAGGCACAGAATATTAACAATCAGAATGCCCAGTCTCAGATGCCGCCTTTGAAGTTTTTCAGAAGACAGTTTTTATGTTATTATATTTTAACAATGTTAAAATAATTGCACAGTATGTCTATGATTGCTCAATTAAAGTCAATTAAACCGGGTTAATTTTTCTATGGACACCACATAAGTTTTCATTAAACAACACTGGTTCTAAAACATGGCGGAACGTCTGCGCGAACGAGATGCGCGTATTTAATTTTCCATGGAGAGTGGGCATTCTAATTGTTTATGATTCTGTGAATGAGGAAACAAATAAAATTATCAAGACTTCTTACGAGTCATGAGGCATTGTCATTTGTCATTTCGTGTAATTCTAATAAATTCTATATACCTGTCAGTGTCACCAATACGATTTTTCAACGCTTCTCATTTGTTTCGAGCTTCTGTCATATGTCATATAATCCGTGTATAAAATTAATATACGCCATATGACAGAAGCTCCAAACAAACAAGAGGCGTTGAAAACTCCTATTGCTGAATATAATATCGGTAACCTGCATGGCAGGTCCCAAAATCCCACCAGAAGAAATAACGGCAGCCATCAAACAAATAAAGGATGGAAAGGCACCGGGACTTGATGAAAGTCGTGCAGAACTGTTAAAGCTATTAGACTCAAAAGACTTAAAAATAATAGCTAACCAGTATTGGAATCAATCAGCGGTGCTCCGAAAAAATGGAGAATATACAGATCAGGTCAAAATCTTAAGGGGAGTGACAAAGGGGTGCATAATTTCACTACTGATATTCAATCTGTACTCGTAGCATATTTTTGAAGAGGCTCTAAAAGATATTGATGAAGACATCTCAATAAATGAAGTTAAGTTCAATAGCCTGTGGTATGCAGATGATACAATAGTGTTTTCCAATACCATAGAAGGGCTGCAAAACTTAAAGAACAAAATAAACGAGTAAAACATATGTACTGGATATAAACACCAGAAAAACCAAGCTAATGATCATCAGCAAGGAAAACATAACTGGAGCAAATCTGTATGTGAACCAAATGAAAATTGAACGTGTCTCACAATACAGCTACTTGGGAACTATAATCAAAGAGATTAAATGTCCCATAGGAAAGGCAAAAGTGTATTCTTGACTATGATCTCTGTGTTTAAGAGCCATGACCTCACCCTAGAAACAAAAATAAGGCTCTTTAAATGTTACCTGTACTCAGTGCTTCTGTACGGAGTAGAAACGTAAACATTGAAGAACATTGAAGACAGAGCTCTATCAAAACTTCAGGATTTTGAGCTATGGTTATACAGAAGGATGCTGAAGATACCATGGACAGACAAAGTCACCAATGAAGAAGTACTGCGGAGGATGAACACAACCGCGGATTTGGTCAACATCGTGAAGGGCCGTAAGCTGCAGTACTTGGGACATGTAGTGAGAAATCAAGCATTTTAATCATTTTGCAAGTAAGAGCATGGTATAGAAAGACCTCAACACAGCTATTTCATATAGCAACCAACAAAGTCATCATAGCCAGAATGTTCGCCAACATTCGAAACGGACAGGCACCCTACGAAGAACATGACAGGCAACACACATCACATCACGGGTTGCCTACATGTAGGAGAAGATTTTTTAAAAACTAAGATATATAAATCTGGGGAATTCTGTTCAAAATCTGGCAACTTTTAAAACACAATTTGGGGAAATAAATTTTTTGGGCCTGGCAACGCTGACAAGGGCACACCCACCGCGGCAGTCAAGTGGGCCCGTACTGGCGCAAATTCCGTTTATTTCTAGTGCTGTACTACGGCATTTATTAAGCATTAGATAGTGTTGATAATATGAACTAGAAATATTTTAAGTTGGAAAATTGCAACACTAAACTTTGATAGATAAAACGGCGTGGCGTGCTGGCTTATGGTGATTTAGTAATATTAAGTATCCCAAACATGTTTTGAATATCAAACATGTATACGATTTTACTACAAAAATGCTCTTTTATTGAAGATGTACTTTGTAAATTATTAAATGACAAAAAAGGTGCCGGGAACCACTGTGGTGTATTCACATCATCTACAAGACAACTCATATATCATATTATTATTGATCGTTATTAAAAATAGCTATAGCCCAATGTTTAAATTGATGTCTAGAAAAAAGCTAATTTGCAAACAAAAAAAATTAGTTTATCGAACTTAATACCAGATAGTTAAGAAAGCAACGATTTTAGACTCATGGAAAAATAAACATTATTTCCTTAAAGGTTCATTGCATATTCTTAAATATATTTATATTATAGATCTTAAATATACTTATTCTCAAACCTAACAATCTTTGAACTAAAATTTCTTCATACATACACATGCCACTTACTAATGTAATGTGCAAAGTTATAAAAAAATAGTTAATAAAATATTACTATGTAGACTAGAAGAAAATTATCTCCTGGTTAACAAGAAGAAAAGATTTTGACCAAATCAAACTACTACTAATAATCTGAACAAACATGAACAGAGAGGAACCTATTGTTGTATTTGTAAATATTTACTAGCTACTAGTGTTCGTAGATATTGATATCTGATCACTATAAACCTGGAACCAGAAGTAATAATTATAAAGTTCATTACGAAATTCTACATCTAGGGTAACCATAAAATAAATTTTTAAATTCCTAATTACTCCTAAAATGTGCGATATTATTCTAAGAGACAGGAGCAGAAAACATCATCAAATAACAGAACAGCACATGATTGAACAGATAGCAAAATTTAAGAATGCTGACAACAAAACACAAGAAAAAATTTTAAGCCCATCACTGTCACTTGCCTGAAATGGACACTTTCTGGAAAATCTGATCGAAGTTGGGTTACATAAATCAAATTGGCAACATGTAACTAAGTTGTAGAAATACATTCTTTGCCGTTTCCAATTAGTGTTAAAGATAATTTGATATAGTTTAAAATAGTTTTGACGACTATCGAACTCGTTTTAATCAATAAAGCTGCTCCAATCCATGACATCAGAATCATGCTCAACAATTTATTTAAAAAAAGCATATAAGTCCTGAAAATGCATAACTGTAGATGAGCAGCTATTTCCAAATAGAGGGCATATTTTTTCACGGACAATTTTTCCACAACATTACAATTAGCTAAATTGGCCACTGAATTCGTAGGATATAAGTGTAGTTGGCAAGTGAAAAAAAATAAGCGGTTCTTACTACCAAATATGCAACCTGTGAAAACTCGAAGCCTTTATTTTACTTATACAAAAAGGTCACAGTTTTCTCTTATGTTCCCAAAAGGAATAAATCGGTGGTTTTGCTTTCATCAATGCACAACACTTCAGAAGTATCACACACATTATCTAAAAAAAAAACAGAAATGATTTTGTATTATAATAAAACCAAAGGAGGAGTTAATACAATGGATAGGATTTTATCGAAATATACCACCATGCGAAGAACCCGACGATGCCACTATCATTTTTTTTAACATCCTAGACGTGAAAGCTTTGGCCATATTATATTATATCTTATAAAGCGAAAGACATGAAAAATTGGCAAAATGTGTTCAAACCCGATGAACAATCAATAACCAGACAAAGATGCATTGGTATAAATAGTTATTTTATTATTAATAATAAAAAAAATAGTTAACATAAATTTGTTTGATTACAATGCAATATATACCTAGGTACACACGTACCTTTTTAGTAATTCGCGTAACTAATAAATATCATTAACTTTTTTGCCACTCAGTTTAAAAAAGTTTAAAATATTTATTCTAATTTTTTGTACCCTATTTTGAGTTCTTCCAAGAAATCAGTCACCCGGATATTTTTTAAATGCCACATAAGTACTTAGAAAGTAAACGGCAATGGTTACATGTGTACCATCCCAATAATTTAAAAGTTAAACAACAACAGTTTCCAACTTGGTTTGAAAGACGCTAAGGTTGTCCGAAAGGTGGAAGGAACGAGGCATCCATATCAGAGTGACTTGTACCAGAGAACTACGAACGTGTTCGTATGTTCTCTGCTTGTACTTTGGTTTATGAGAAGCTAATATGTGTCATGAATATCTTGGGCGAGAGGACGGTTGATGAATATATCATTGATGGAGTGTGTAAAGAAATGTGAATTAGTGAAGATGGCTTTGTGTTTATTCGGATATTGTTTGGTTTATTTAACCTTCGTCTTCCCGGGTGGGGTACAGCTGTACCTACCCCAGATACACATTTTCTGTAATATTTTTGAAATTAGCGCCTGTTTCGTTTGGCTAATTTTATTTTATGTCCATTGGGTATTGCAAATAATATGATATTCATAAAATCAGTAACGATGTTTCAAATTAAAAACAAATAAATTATGTTCGGCTTGGGGTACATTCATACCCCGCGTGGGAATCTGTGTCGTCTGTACTGTATTATCGGCGGCTTTGCAAATTACTACGCGCATGTCGCAACTCTAAGAACATCGAACGAAATGCGATGGTTACAAGTATTTATTTTCCCTGTCGCGTCGCGTCGTAGCGGTAAGTACTAGGATGTTTTTACTTTCCTTTATATATATTTACTTTACGATTTTGTTATAGTGTAGTGTTGGCTTTTTGCATCCGCCGTACTTTGAAAATGCCAAAAGGATTGTTTAAAGCCGAATTAGAGCGACTTATGTTTGCGAAGTCTGACGATGAATTGGAAGATGATGTTATAGTGTTCTCTAAAGGCGAAGATAGTGATATGGAGCCAGAAATCATTGAAAAATTGTCTGACGTCATTGAAGCCGATAATGAAAATGTTCAGCAAATTACAAACCAAGCAACATAAGAGAACGTAAGAAAAAGAAACGTAAGAGAAAAGCCTGTCAATCCATCTTATATATCCAAAGATAATTTGCATTGGTCAAAAATATCTTATCCTCAGACACGAAGAATTGTACAAACTATTTTGAAGTAACAAGCAGGTCTCACTACGTATAGTTCGAATTTTACCACTAGAATAAGCATTTTCGTTGTTTTTCACAAACGATCTTTTAGGAATCATAGTACTTCAAACAAATAATAAAGCCACACAGGTAAATACCTTTATTTGATAATAACTATTTATCAGTTTACATCTTACAAATCATCAGATTCGAATTTTTGGTAATATGTTTCAGTTATTTTATTCTCATTGTTGATAAGTAATAGGACATAAACGAATTGTGACGTCATGGGTAATTTTTTTTTAGATAATAAACAAATGGAACGAAACAAATTTAAATAAACCAGCACCTACTTGACAGCTAACTGATCATTACAGATTCGTCCTTATTTAGGACTTCTGCTTATTCAAGGAGCACTTCAAGCTACAAAAGAGTCCCAAAAAATGTTATGGTGTACCGATAACAAATACGTTAGGCCTATTATTCCGAAAAGTATGTCACGTAATAGATTTCAGTTGCTTACAGCATTTATTCGTTTCGATGACTATTCTACCAGAGCTGAGCGTAAATGATAAACTCGCACCTATTAGAGAGGTGTTCAATACTTTTGTGAAAAATTGTACTATGGCATATTCACCTGCACCGCATCTTACCATAGATGAACAACTAGTTTTATGCTGAGGGCGATGCCCTTTTCGTGTGTACATGAAAAGCAAGCCTGAAAAATATGGCTTAAAGATTTGGGCGGTGGCAGACAGCGACAATGCTTATAGTATGAATTTACAAGTTTATCTTGAAAAAAAAAAATAACGCACCCGAAAAAAATCAAGGTGAAAGAGTTGTCCTTGACCTTATTGAGCCACTTGGCTCTGGGTATGGCATAACTACAGATAATTTGTTTACAAGCTTACCACTGGCCGAAAAACTATCAAAAAAAGGACTAAGCCTATGTGGTACTCTGCGTAAAAATAAAGCATGTATTCCCAACGAGTTGCTACCCAAATCGTTCAAGCCTGTTTATTTTAGTACGTTTGATTTTTCGAAAGACCATACTATGGTTTCTTATGTTACCAGTAAAGGCAAATCAGCTATTTTATTATCCACTGAACATCATGATGATGCTTTTGCCGATGAAACATTAAATAAAAAGCCAGATATTATACTGCACTATAATCATACAAAAGGTGTAGTAGATACCACAGATTAGATGGTAAAGCAATACTCTGCTAGTTGGATATGCTATCGATGGCCAATAGCAGTGTTTGGCCAAATATTGGATATTTCTAGTCTAAACGCTTACATCTTATGGTGTATCAAGTACCAGGATTCATCTAGAGAAAAAGATGATAGATGTAATTTTTTACTAAATCTTAGAGAAGCTTAAGTAACAAAAAATATTACCAGGCGATATAATGAGGGAGTACGATTAAGCAAGACGTTGGAGCAGTACATGCAAGATGTTCACATGTTGTTGGCGCTGGTGAAGATGCAAATAGAAGCAGCCTGTAAACGATCTTCAAGTGGGCGTTGCCACTTATGTAGTCGAAATAAAGATCGTTAGAGCAGTGTAAAAATTTTGTATGTGCAGAAAACCATATCAAGGACTATTTGTGCACCCGATGCTAAGAAACTTTAGGCTAGTTTTCGGTCGTAAGATTTATTTTTTATTCCTACAGTTAATTTATTTAAATGATGAAAATTATTTTTTTTTGTTAGATATACCCTTTAATGTAATAAAAATGTGTTAATTTAAGATTTGATTTCATTTTCATATAATAAAAATTAAATATACGTATTTTTTTCTCTGGGGTACAAATGGAACCCACGTGACTTCACGTAATTTTACCGACGTGAGAAGACGAAGGTTAAAAGCTCATAAGATAGCTTGTAGTTCACCAGTGTGGATACTACACCAAGAAGAAATTTTATAGTGTTCGATAGGCTATTGTACAGTAGTTGCAGAGTATCCAACATTACTTTTAGTCTTTGATGCATCAGTGTAAAGAACCATAATATATTTATTTTTATTTATAAGATCTAGAATGAAAATTCACTATAATGTATTAACACTGGTATCTTCCTTGTTAAATTTAGTAAGGAAAATATCATGATGTGGGATTATGATAGTCCAATGGTGATTATTGGAAAATTAAAGAGTTCGAGTTAAACACAAATTTATATATTTTAATAACAGCTGAAGAAGACTAAAAAAAGAATGTATAAAATCAGTTACACGGAGGATTACTATGGGGTTGGTGTGATGATGTAATTAAAATATATACAAGATTGAAGGTACTGGAAAAAATGGCAGTAGCACAGGTGAGAGGAATTTTTTCTCACCTAAGCTATAGAGGGGGTTAATAAGCTTCGCAGTACAGACTTTCTGATGAAATAGAACGAAATTTTTCAAGACATAGGGAGATAGCCGTGTTATGTGCAGTATTTAGTGAATTTAAAGTTGATTTAGTTGCAGACATATACATGACACATAACATTAACTCAAAAATTTTTATTAAAAATACTATTATCAGAAGCCAGGTGTACACTCGTTGCCTTCTCAAACGAGAATGATTTTTGAGATTTAAATCCAAACTATTAGAGAAACCAAAAACATATGGTTTAAAGATCAATGCAGAGAAATAGAATTATTATAAAGTAGACACGACTCGTTTAATCTCCACAAGAAGGTAAAAGAGGCAGCAGGAATGTACAAACCCAAGAGATCAGGACATATGACTGATGATCATGGCTACCCGGTAATAGATATTGAACAAACAAAGAATATATGAAAGAGATACGTTAAAAAGACATGCGATGACGACAAAGACAACAACCAGATAATTATAAAATACGACACAGGACCACCAATCACTCAATAGGAAGTCAAAGCCGCAATTAAAGCAACCCAAGAAGGTAAAGCACCAGGGCCCGACAACTTTCATTCAGAATGTCTAAAAATCATGGGAGACGAAGGAGTAAAATGGCTTACGACAACGTTCAATAAAATCTATGACTCCATAAAAATCCCAGAGAGCTGGTTAAAATCTACATTTATTGCTAAACCTAAAAAACCTAATGCAAAAAAATGCGAAGAGTATCGTATTATCAGTCTTATGAGCCATATTCTTAAGACCTTCTTAAATATAATACACAGAAGAGTTTATTAGAAATGCGAGTCACAGATCTCACGAATGCAGCTTGGATTCAGGGATGCGTTAGGTATAAGAGAAGCCTCGTTCGCGGTTCAGGTATTATTCCAAAGATGCAGAGACGTCAACTGCGATATTTATGTATGCTTTATCGAATACCAGAAAGCTTTCGACAGAATCAAGCACGATAAGCTCATGGATATAACAATGAGCTTATACCGTACCGCACGACCTACCCTTAAAAACAAAAACCCATTTATTGAGATGCTACGTGTTTACAGTGCTGCTCTACGAGGTTAAATCATGGACACTAACCGAGGCATCCATGAGAAAACTCGAGGCGTTTAAGATGTGGTGTTATAGACGGATACTGAGGATTTCCTGGCGGGACCGAGTAACAAACATTAAGATTCTACGTAGGATGGATAAGACATGTGAAATGATACCTACAGTGAAACAAGCTAGAATATCTTGGACACATAAAGCGAAACGACCATACATATAACCTGCTGCAACTTATACTACAGGGAAAGGTCTACGGAAAGAGGGGACCAGGAAGAAGAAGAATATCTTGGCTCCAGAATTTACGAAAATGGTTTTCCTCGACCACTTGTGGACTATTTTCAGCTGCGGTTAGTAAAGTTAGCATTTCCGTGCTAGTTGCCAACATCCGTAACAAATAGGCACTACAAGAAGAAAAATCCAAACTTCAGTATATATATTTTATAAGCCTTTGAGAATAACCAGAAATAAGTAGGATTGCAAAGAATACTTTGAGTTTTTCAATCCAAATCTTAAATGATATGTTTGCTTTTTCGTGAAATAAGAGCTAGGGCGTTCAGTAGCTTTCATGAAAACTGGTCAGAAAAGATATTATAATTCACATCATCTGATGATTCAGAATCTCTATCAGAATCTTCCGCTGAAGGATAAATGTATACGTCTGCAGAATCAAACTGCTTCTCATTAAAGTCATCAATTAGATTGTTCAGAGTATTAACTGACCAACTCGTTTTCTTTCCATAAAACGTTTTCACATCCATAATTGCTACTAAAAACTAACTACTAACTGACTAAAAGGAAAAATCTTAATTAGCAACCAAGACAGCTGTATTGAAGTTCTATTTTTAAAACATACAAAAACTATAGGTTATTCTGTATACTCATTCAATTTAAGGTTAAGCATTTAAACGATACAGATATATTGTATGTGTCTTTAATATTACTTATGCTTACCTCGAGTGCAATATTACACAACAGAAGATAGCTATAATGCAACTAGCAGTTAAACTGCACATTCCTTGAAATTTTGATCTAAATCACACAACAAAAGCCACTTATATGAAATAACTGGATAAATTCATTATGCACGTTTTGTTTTGATACTACCGAACACAAATAGGTTATGTCTATCAGATTTGAGACCAACAGTGACATCTTGTAACCAGAGGTAAAACTAACAATTGTTCCAGATTTGGAACATGATGGCAGCAAATGGGTTAACTTAAAAATTTATTTTTTATGATATATCTAAAGTAATAGTACATTGTTTACCGGGTAGGAAAAGCTTAACATTCCTGGACGACTGTGAAGATTGCTAAGTCGAGGCGCAAGCCGAGACTTAGCAACACAGAGTCCAGGAATGTGGCTTTTCCTACGAGGTAAACATACTATTTTTCCGCAAATCGTTTAAAATTCGACAGATATTGATTGATTTAAAAAAAACGCGATCATTTTATTCCCAAATAAATGGTGCTTTGAAATTCCTAATAAAATTACTTGGGTTACTATGGAAACGTATTGAGGTTGAATTGTCAAACTTGACGCTTATAAATTTAATTGCTGGTGTTCTCGAAAGTAAAATGATAAGTGATGATGAAATTTCCATTCCTGGGACTCCTCCAGAGCTGGTTGAGGCAGTGAATACTGCTTCATTAGAATTATTGCCAAAGAAATCAAGAGAAAAGTACGAAAATGCATACAGACGTTTTATGGATTATCGCATGAGTAAAAATACGAGTTCTTTCTCAGAAAATGTTGTAATGGGATACTTCCTAGACCTTTGTTTAAAGATGAAATCTTCAACATTATGGGCCAATTATTCAATGCTGAAGTCAACCCTTGCACTTAAACACAATGTAGATATATCTACATACTCATAACTTCGTTCTTTATTGAAACGGCAAGCTCAAGGTTATAGGGCAAAGAAATCTAAGATTTTAACGAAGGAAGAAATTGAAAAATTTATCCAGGAAGCTCCAGATAAAGAAAATTTAATGATTAAGGTAATTTACAAGGTTTTAATTTCTATTTAGATTATAGCTTTATTTATTTTTTAGGTGGCTATAATATTTGGTATTTCTGGGGCCTGTAGAATGGATGAGTTAGTAGCCTGTAGATGTCAAATTACTGTAAATATAACAAATTGATCTTAAAAATGTACTAAGGAATAACTTGATGTTTTTAAAATATAAATTAATTCCTTATAAGCAATGTGTTTTCTATCATTTATGTAGAACACTAACAACTGTACGGAAATATCATTTCCTTACAGTAAGGAAGTCCTGACTTTTTCTTCAAGAAATTTTGACAGGAATGTCAAAATTTCCTGGCGATTTGCGGAAAAATAGTATTTGTGGCCCTATAGTTCTTTTTATTATCCTATTTATTGCCCATTTTATTTAACATTATCTACTTTAATTTTGTTTTAACTCTATCTTAAATTTTTAGAATTTTTGCTGCAAAGATAGGCTATTTTGCCTAACATATTTATAAAGACATTAAGATATCCTGCACTCACATAATATCTATGATCCCCTCTAATTCTTTCTATCTGTAAAAATTGCATAAACTTTCTACTTACTTTTACATACTTTTTTTTAATTTGTTTTGTCCTTTCAATTATCTTATTATTCTTTAGAGTAGCGAGGAGTTATTTTATATAAATAACTAAGACCAGATGCTTAATAAGCATTTCGAGAAATTTACCATAAGTAGGTTTTTGGAAAGCTTTATGACGATGGAAGAAATTCGAAACAGATCTTAAAAAATGTAAAAACGTTCTCAGTAATATTTACAATTTTTTGTATATCTTTTTGTATATATTCAATCTTAAAAATGTGTTTGTCTATGATTTATTATGCATCTGAGTTCGTTGATAATTAATTAGCCCAAGATAGCTCAAGAATATTACAAACTGATAACTTTTTGTAAGCTTTTCTGGTTTGTAATATTTAAGAAAAAAATCTTAAAATCAGTAATTGTTTAAAAGGTGAAGTTATTATTTAATTTTTATAATTTAAAATAGCCATTTAAAAAAAAATTAAATACATAATGTTGAAAAAGATATAGAATTAATATTTTACCTTTATAATATGTTCTCCTACCGCCAATCATCGTCAAATACTCATCAGAAGGAACGTATATCTCATCAAATAGGCACTGGATATCATTGTTTCCTATAATATATAAAAAAAAATTATCTAAATCGTTAACTTTTTGCAGGTTACATCTTGAATAAGAAAGTGTGGATAATATTGGTATGGTGGAACTAATTTTTATTTACTATGAGGCGATGCCGACTATGAAGAAAGCTTGGGAGTTTTCGTGATGCCGACAGTGGTCGGTTATTTTTTTTTTTTTCGTCAAAGAAAACCAAATATAGATCTAAATCATACAAGAACCCCCGCTCTTTAACATCTAATAAAAGGTAAAAGCTTAATTATTAACGTTTGCTGTGTATCCCCATTGTGTATGAATATTAAATTCACTAAAGGTGGGTGTAGGCGCGGTTGGATAAATGGAGAGATCCATAAAATATGTAAGATAAAGAATATTGAGGAAAACTATATTATAAAAAAGAAAGAACCATTACTGGGAAAGATTCCCAAAAGGACTAGAGATGGATTTCTATGGACAACAGAAATAAGTATGACGGTTCATAGGACAACAAAGAAGCGAAATGAAAGAACTAGTTGAAACAGAACACATACAAGAAGATACATGGGTGGCCTTCCTGATAGAAATGTTTAAAAAATAAAACAATGAACCTTTATCAAAAACGCCAAATATAATAACTAAAGAAAAGACTGAAATCTCCTAAAACTATGTGAAAGAAGGAATAAACGAATTAAAAAACAGAAAGTTACCAGGACAAGATCAAATACCAAATGAACTCATAAAATATGGAGGTGATCACCTTGTATAACAACTGCAACTTCTTATAAATAAAATAATCACCACGAACAGAATACCAGATGAATGGAGGAGAGCGATCATGGTGATGTTCTTTAAAAAAGGAGATAAGAAAGACCCCAATAATTATCGAGCAATAAATCTTTTAAATATAATATAATCCTTGCTGCCTTGCTGCCTCTCTGCAAGAGAAACAGCAAGGATTTCGGACAGAAAGATTATGCACGGATGCAGTTTCCGTAATAAGACAAATAAAAAAAAGTCGCTGAAATATAACAAACCAGTATATATGTGTCATGGTATAAAAACTATTAAAAATATATATAGAGATAACATAGCTATGGTAAGATGTAAAGGAAAACTATCGCAACCTATCAAATATGAACAAACAAATATGAAACTGGCATTAGACAAGGAGATTCGCTGAGCCCATTAATATTTAATCTTATAATGGATGAAATCATCAAGAAAGTTAAACAAGAAGAGGATATAGAATGGGAGAGAAGGAAATAAGGATAGTATGCTACGCCGACGACGTCATAATAACAGCCGAAAATAAAGATGACTTACAAAGATTAATTAAAGTATTCAAAGATACAGCGCTCATATACAACATGGTGATCTCAGCAGAGAAAACTAAAGCGATAGTGATATCAGCGGAACCGACACGATGTAAATTAGTTGTAAATAACAAAATAATAGAACAAGTGATGGAAACTGAATACTTGGGAATAAAACTGTCAAGCTAAGGAAAAGTGGAAGAAGAAGTACAAAAACAAGTAAACATGGCAAACAGAGCAGCAAGATGTCTCAACAACACAATATGGAGAAACAAATACCTTACAACGGAAACTAAAAGCAGGATATATAAATCAGTAATAAGACCGATAATGACGTACACAGCTGAAACAAGAGCAGATACGGTGAAAACACAAAGACCACTGGAAAGAACAGAAATGAAAGTCTTACGAAAAATAACAAACCAAACTCTAAGAGACAGGGTAAGAAGTGAGGAAATACGAGCAAGATGTGGTACAGAGAAAATAAACGCGTGGACCAAAAGAAGAAAAGTGGAATGGAATCAACACATGGAAAGAATGACAGAAAATATAATAGTACGAATAGCAAGAGACAAATCGCCAAATGGAAGATCCTTGGGACAACCGAGGAAAAAATGGTCAGACTACGTCAATTGAGGCTAAAAACCAAAGTAAAATAGGCATGAAGCCTATTTATAAAGTAGAAAGAAGAAGAAGAAAGAACCATTATGGAAACTGAGGATAAATAGAAAAAACAAACTAGTACATGAGAAATAACCATCCAAAAAACAGTAAACATTTCAAGCCTATTATAGTTATTTATACGTTGGTTAAGACGAAACAGCGGAGCAGCCATACAATCATTAATAGTAGAAAATATTTCTGATATCAAACTTAATATTAAAAGAAGATAACTAGTTATACCAACGATAAAAGGAAGACAGTAAACAATAACGCTTTTTGCTGTTTCCGGTCTTCAGTACCTCAAACCCAAATGTGTTCGATGCGCTTGATGTCGTCTGAACATCTTGTTGGAGGACATCCTCGATTACGATAAGCATGGTGTCTAGATCTGCAACCAAAAATTTTTTATATTCCATCTTTGACTCTAAAAACATGGTTTATAAAGTTTCTATTTATCGTTGTCATTTTTTTAATTGCATATGTAAGACCAGTTCTTCTCCTAACTATTTGATTTAAAACTTTAGCTCTGAGGGATACATTCAGCATTAACCTCTTCATTACTCCCTATCCTACTTGTCGTATATACAATATCATAATGGCGCTATTATATTTTTTGGTGTAATTTCTTCAAAGAGAGAAACATTATACAGAGTTTTTAAGGCTTTTGTAATGCATTTTTTTCTAATTTTACCATTCCATCTACAATGCAATCCTCTCCAGCTGCTTTGGTGACATTCATATGTTTAAAGCTAAGTTTTCTCGTTGGCTATATCCGGAAGTTCCTAAGATCTCTGATTCTGTATTACTGGGATTTCTACCTCTAGAATGGAATCATCTCGTATTTATAATGTTCTGTAGTGCTCTTCGGTAATTTCAATATTTTTGTTATATATGACATCATATTCTTGTTTATTTTCAGCTTACAAAATATTTCTTATTCCTGTCTTTATCTTTGGCTTAAAATTTTTAGTTTTTTTTTGTTCTATGGTACTAGTTATTTCTTCAATTATAAAATTCCCTAATCTTTCATAACGGCCAAAATGTTTTTGGTTAAAGTCCTCGGCTCTAGTATGTTTGTTGTATGCTTATTTTTTATTCCCTATCTTTTTGCATCAAGTAGATTACTGTATCTTCAGAGAGATTTCTATTTTTGTTTGTTTGCGATGTTTAGTACCACTTTTTTGCCTTTTTCGGATATTGACTATATACTTTCAAGACGTCAAGACTTCCTTGGCTCGCACCATTCTATGGTCATTTTTGGACAAAAATTAATTCAATAAGGTACGTCTGGAATAGCGTCTTTTTGATAATAATTATAAACTCAATTTCGTTCTGGTCTAAGCCACTTGGTGACTATCAAGTTCACTTTCCTTGTGTTTTGTTATAAATAAGTGTTTATGATATATAGAAGAAAGAAGAGCCGCAGAAGAAATTTTATAAAAGTACTCCTCCCATTTCTATCTCCATATCCGTGAGATCCAACATTTGAGCGTTTAGCTCTCCCATCAGTATAATCTAGTTGGTGGGGACCTGTTGTAAATAATTTTCAATTGAATATTACTTATAATTGGAATCTAAATCATTCGCAATTATTGACCGTGCAAGTATGTTGTGACAAAACTACTGAGTCGTTTGTTTTCTTTGATACAACCGATTGTACTTGTATAATTGTTTAATCAACATGGAAAAAAGCTTAGGGATTTTCCAATAGCTAAGCTTCAAGTTACAACATTTTGCCTAAAAATCTATTATAAACAAACCATTGATATGTTATAAGTCACCCAAAATTGTATTGTAGGAATATTTAGTAATAGTTTTATTAATATTATCATGGGTAATAGCATACAATTTTAAACAAAAAGCTCAAATAGGCGGAGTTTGCGAAGAATAATAAAATTTGCAAAAAACTTCGAATAAGCAATATATAATTATATAACAACGCAAAAATCTAAGGATATTTTAATAATTTGACAATACCGATGACAGAAATTTCATGACCATATAAATTTGCTTGTACTATAATTGTTAATACAGAACACTCACTTCTTATCAAAAAAAAATTTAAAACTGTACACACAATACGTGTTTTAAAATGTTTTTTAAAAGGGACAAAAAAATCGACATTTTTATGTTTCGTTTATTTTTAATTTTAGTCACTTTATACCATTCTTGGTTAAAAAGTAAGTTAAAGATATTGTATTTTACCATGCAACGACAACATTTAACGTTGGACGAGATGAATAGAGCCGTGGGCCTCCTTCAAGCTGGTATGCGACAAAATCAAGTTGCTGACCAGCTGGGTGTCTCGCAAAGCGTCGTAAGTCATTTGTAGCGTAGGTTTAAAGACACTGGGAGTCCAAAAGAGCAACATCCAGGACGTGGTCGCTCTACAACCGTCGCTCAAGACCGATATTTAATTTTAAATGCCAGAAGGCAGCCAACAATCACAGCACCCGAGCTGGTTAATGAATTACAACTTGCACATAATGTAACAATTAGCAGCAGTACTGTGAGAAATCTTCTCCATGAATCCAATCTTCGTAGTCGGCGATCACTGAGATGTCCACCTCTATCTAGAGGCAATCGCGCTGCAAGATTAACCTGGTGTCAAGAGTTTCTGAATTGGACTGATCATGACTGGGCCACAGTTTTGTTTACTGACGAGTCTAGGTATGGATTTCATCCAGATTGTCGTCGGACAAGAGTTTGGAGACGACCCGGAAATGGAGAACGATTACGACATCTTCAAGAAGTGTATGCATACAGAAGTGATAAATTAATAGTATGGGACGGAATTATGATTAACGGAAGAACTGACCTTATTTTCCCACGTGGCTTTCTCACAAGTCAGCAATATTTGGACACTTTTTTTGAACCTGTTGTGCGCCCCTTTGCTGCTGCTGTTGGAGAAAATTTTTACTTTATGCATGATAACGCTCGACCACACGTAGCGCATATTGTAACAAACTGGTTGGATAACGAGGGTATTGATGTATTGCCGTGGCCAGTACAATCACCGGACTTGAATCCCATTGAGCATGTATGGGACATGCTCCAACGAAGAGTTACTCCACATATGGGTAATATCCACAATGAGTTTCAATTAAAAGAGCTTCTGAGAGAACAATGGGCACAACTACCTCAAGCAGACATTAACAATGTGATTAGGAGCATGAACAGTAGATGTAGAGCTGTGATAAACCAACGTGGTGGGCATACTTTATTTTAAGTTTATATTTCTTATTTTTGACATTTTATGGTGGTAAACATGCGTGATTTGCAATTATTTTTTTTTGTTCCAATTTTCTGTTTTGTTTTGCAATTTATGGTTTTTGACATAATAAACAACAATTTAAACTACAAATTTTGTATTACTTTTTTTAAGTTTATTACAGATAAAGAAAATACGTCTATTTATAAAAATATCCCTAGACTTTTGCGTTGTGTGTATAATCCAAGTTTTAGTGATCTACGTACAACAATACGTCTAAAGGCATGTCTTGGTTAACTACCAGTCACACTTTTTTTACTCTCGGCGATAATTTTTGTAAACTTCCAGGCTATTTTGGATCTTTCTAGATGTAGATTTGGTCGTGAAACAATCGATTATATTATTGAGTTAATGCCTCGACAACTATGGTCATTAGCATGGTACACTCAGGTACCTAGTGTAGTGTGTGTGTGTGTGCGTGTAGAGTAATTGTCTTGATACTTAGCAAAGTCGACGTCATTGTCTTTGCTAAGAGACGCTAATTGTATCCGAACGTCTGCGGTCCCTCTGGTGAGTACCGATCGCACAAGGATAGAAATTATTTTCATTTATTAATTTTTAATAAACGAAAATTTCCACCCAGGTGGGGTTCGAACTCACGACCTTTAGGTTCAAAGGTAGGCGCTCTTACCACTGAGCCACAGAGGGGGTAACAATCGATTAATTTGATTTTGAACCACAACTTTGCTTGCAAAATAAAAATTCACAGTGGCGTGATTTTTACACCAATAAAGATTTTCCCTCCTCTGATGTTGTTTTTTGCTACCCAATGCACACTTTAATGCTTCTTTGATTTTTATTTATGATTAAATATTAAAATCAAAAATGTATAAAAAATAGATGGAAAATCATTATTGGAAACAAAATAAAAGTATCTCTCCTATGTGGTTTGTAAGATAATACAATTATTACTAGCTCGAAGTACAACCACAAAATTGTAAAAATTATTTATTATATAAAATACTTGACGCGTTTCGATATATCTGTGATTCTCAGCTATAAAGTTAGGATAAGGTAGATAAATCTGAAACGCATTTTAAGACAGATCTTAGTGTACAAAAGATATTTGCTACTTACGGAGTATAAATACAATAAATAGGCTAGGTTAGAGCGCCATGGAAGATAGTTGTTAAAAAGGACACCGAAAGTCCCATTGAGGAGCATACATGGAAAAACCGATAAATCCATTTTTAAAATTTTTTAACCTGAATATATGAATTCAACTAATTTGGGAGCCCTATCTGTTTCTAGAATATAAAATTACAACAAAAACCGATATTTTCCGTTAAAAACGATGTACAAAGTTGAATAGTTCGAGCAAATGCCGATAAATCCAAATTTCAAGCAAAACCCGATATATCTTTAAATAGTTAATTTGCAATCTATGATGTAAATCCAGTATATCGTGCGTACTTATAGCTGGTTTCTTTATGCTGTTTCGGGATTCGCTTTATAGTAGTAGCATAAACAAAGTAATAGACTTGTTTTCCTATGGTAGTACTTAGTAAATTTAAAACGAGAAGACTATGTTTTCTTAATCACGTTGTCGGAATTAAGGGGGAAAGGATTAAGAGGTTATGTTATGTTGTTTATGAATTACGTATTAAGCACTTGTTTATTATAATTGTATAAAGTTTTAACAATGGAAGCAAGTCTGGTATGAATTAGTAAAGAAAATAGGAAAAAAAATGAGACCAACAGGCAGAAATTACAAAAGCATAGGTAACAGGTAAAAAATGAATTAAGATTTTCGTTTAGTTCGTTACCTAACCCATTTTTTGTTTTAGATATCGTGATAGCCATTCCCATTTGGAAAACTTTACAAGAGTTTGCAAACATAATGACCCTACTTATCACTGCAATAGCATTGTTGAAAGTGACATTCAAGCCATTCGAAATAAAATTTTTGAAAATAGTGTCGAAAACACTATATCAAATTGTGTCATTACATGTCAGTGAATATTAAAAAAGATCTATAGACTACGTTGCTAAAACATTGTCAGACGGAAACATCCCAAAAGAAATTCGGGGTGGAAACCACGTGTCCACAAAATCTGTTGTCAAAAAGAATAAAATAAGAGAGTTTATTGGTAAACTACAAGAAAGAAAGCAAGACGAATTTATTTGGCCGCTGATCTAAGCATAAAGAAATTACATGGCATGCACTTTACTCAATGGGACCCAGAACATAATGTAAACTTTTCGATGTTTAGGAGCATATTCGTTAACGATTTTAACATTGGGTTTTCTACTCCAGCATCACATGTATGGGCACAATGTACTAGACTTAAATTCAAAACTCGAATGGAAGTTACCGGGGTAAAGAAAAGAGAGTTTCGTAGTGTTTTGAGTATCCACCAAAAGAGGACTATTGCTTTTAATAGTCTGCTAAAAGAAACTCCTGAAAATCCCATTCTTCTTTGATACGCAGTAGGTGCAGCCTTTGCCCAAAACATCTATTAATCATGCGTTTTATGCACAGCAGATTAGCATGTATGTTTTTTGCTGCGTTGATAGCCAGTCCAAACATCCAACTTTTTTCCATGGACTGAAGATCAGGCAGGTAGGGGATCAATTGAAATAGGTTCTGCACTTGTAAATTATTTAGATTCTTAAGAGTACAATAATATAACGACACTTTGCCTCTTTTGCGATGAATGCTGTGGATAATTTTCATTAGGGAGAAATATGAATAAATTTCCAAACAAATTGGAGTTGTTAAAAAGGTAGGCACTGATTGGAGTTTGTTTAATATGAAAGAGCTTGAAGTTGGCTTAAAAAAAGTGAAAGCGCTAGCTGATACTAAGAAGATTATAATAAAAAAATTTAACAATGACAAATTCATAAAAATACGATCATACCAAAACTGTTATTTTACCAGTGGGTTGGAAAATTTTGAAAAACTTTTGAAACCAAAATTTTCCGATATTGAGTTGACCATCTCAGAAAAAGAATTGACTCGAGGTATCCGGGACAAGAAAAAAAAATCCCTTTAACACTTAATAAATCAACAGTTCAATAAAGATTGGGAGAAATTACAATAACTTGAATGCTACCTTGTAAATTGTTAAATGCTTCTAGTTCGCTTATTTGTTTTTATTAGCAACAAAAATATGATGCTATTGCAAAGATCTTTCAAGCAAAAACCGATAAATTTCTATTTTCAAGCAAAACCCGATAAATTAAAAAAAATCATTAATTCAAACAGTAAAAAAAGATAATACATTTAATAAAATTCGAGAATTTTATTACATGACTTATACTATTTATATCCAATATAATGATACTTTAAATTGTTATGGGATTTTGCTGTACAAGTTTTATCTCAAAATTAAAAAAAGTGGATTTATCGGTTTTTGCATGTATACTCCTTAATTGCTCTTTTCTAGGTACCTAGAAGTAAGCACTTTTACCTTTGAAGTCCTTTTTAACAATTATCTTCTATGGCGCTAATAACCTAGCGTATTTCTTTTATTTATTCTTCGTAAGTAGGAAATTTTTAGATTAAATAATCTTCTGTCCAGAAATTTTGTTTTCTTAAAGTTCTGTACGCTTGTGCGTTTCAGATTTACCTACCTTCTGCTAAATTTATATGTTGATATGATGATGAAATGCGTCCAATATTTTAAATATTACAATTTTTTTACAATTTTGTGGTCTTATGCGCGTTAGCAATTGTATCAAAAACTTACGCTTTAACTCGCTTTAACTTATTCTTACGCTTTAACTCGCAGCAAGCTAAATAGAGTAATAATAAATAAATAAGTGTGTCTTAGTCTTTCATTATCAATATAATACATATTTAAATAAAATAAAATACTTGACAATTAGAAGGCAGATATCAAGCACAGATTTTTAATTAAATCTTGCCCAAGTAGTTTGGCTGTCAGAGTATGTCAGATGTGCAGGGGCACCTGAAATACGCCAAGAAACGTTTTTTCGTGTAAGGGAACAGTAGTAATCTTTGAAAAAAAAATTGGTACAGTAGGGAGTAATGTAGACTGTCGCGAAATTTTATAGCATGCCTCTGTATTTTTAAACTAAAAAAAAAACTAATGAAACATTTCAAAATCAAAATAACCAATGATAGCCAGTTTTGACATTTTGTATACCTAACGGCTGCTGCCTCGTTAGCTACACAAATGGACTCTTCCACTGTGACTATATAAATTAAACTATATGTGACTATGTAAAACATTTTTATATTATGAAAATGTTTTACTAATAACTCTTTTTATCACACTTTAGTATAATAGTCGAACTGATGATTGCAAAAATCCAACATTGTCTTTATATGAAATTATATTTATATAAAGTTCTGAAATTATAAATAAATATCATTTGATACTAAATTTATTTATTATACTAACTAAATAATATATTAAAAAATCTTCTTCTTCTTCGTGTGACTAGGATGACTCCTGTTTGTCTGACTCTTATTCTGTTTCAGTCGTTGTTGACTGTACATCATCTTGTCACCTTTTTGGCGGCCTTCTAACGGATCTTCTTCTATACGGTTTGTTGTTTTTACAGATGTTCGCTGATCTATCTGGTCCCATTCGGTTTACATGTTCGTTTCAGTTTTTTTTCCTGTTGTTATCTACCTGTTAATATTTTAAATTTTACATTGTTCGCGTATACTTCTGTTGGTTTGTCTGTCTGTTAATGATATGTCCGCTATTGATATTAATACTTTAATTTCGATATTGTTGATTTGTTGTTTTGTCTTACCTTTACGGTTCTTGTCTCCGCTTCATATGTTAGGATTGGTGTTACTGTTATCTTGATATTAAAAAACTATATATTAACATTAAAAAATAAAAAGTTATATACAAAAAAGTGGAACAGTAGGCGATTCTGTAGACTAGCAAAAAGCTTCATACTCTGTTTTCTGTACTTTAGAAATTTAAATAATATATTTAAAATAGAATAAAGTAATTTCATTATTTATTTATTTTTATATTTTAAAGAAATGCAATAAATTTTTATGGTTGCTCCTAACGCCACCTGTTGACATAATAACAAAGCATACGTTATTTACTTATGACAAACCTGTCAAATTTAAAACAAATATTAATAATAAAAATATAAATAAATGGCATTTGATAATAAATTAAAATATTACATAAATTAAAGAGTATGTTTAAAAATAACAATTGTATGAATTTATATGAAAATATTTTAAAAGCAGAGTTAATATAAAAATTTAAACAGATGTAATGTTGTTAATTGGATGACATTTGTTTTGACATTTTGACAATCGTTACGGATCTAATCTTTTAGTAACAGATATTCTTTTAATTTTTACTTCTCATTTAATGTCTATATTGTGTTAGTTATTTTTCATGCAGTTTTTGACTAGACGCAGACTAAACAATTTGCCTGAGAGTGGTTGGCTGAATCCACTACAAAGGTCTACCAAACACTACCAATATTATAGAGAAAAAGAAATTAAAAAACTTAAAGATAAAGATTAAAGTTAAAAACAAAGTAAGCAAACTGAAGTATTACACCACTGGCCTAGTTAAAAACATAAAATCAATGAGCAAAAACTACAAGATTAAAAATGTCGTATTACTGTCGTATTATGATAAAAAATGAGTATTACTCAAGACCAACTAACCAACAATGGGTGGTGTTAAAATATAAAAAGATATGGAGAGTGTAATTAGCGCTAACTATAGATCAATTGATGACTAACAAGTTTGTTTAGCAAGTTGTTGATGTTTAAAATGTCTAAACAGTCAAGCTGGGTTACTCACGAGCTGAAGTTTTAATAAAAATTTAAAAAGTTGGTTCAACTTTGGTACAATTAGAATTAATTTGAATATTACAACAGTAAGAGTTTTCATTCGTTTTTCTCTTAATTTAAAGATCCAAGTTTTTTTAAAGTTTGCTATGTTTTTTCCCACTTGAGAAAAACGTTTCTTAGCTTATTTAAGATGCTCTGAGAGCGAAAGTACTTGAGCAAGATTTGATTAAAAAAACTGCTTGATATCTGCCTTTTATTTGTTAAGTTCATATATTTGAGCATTCCAACCATATATTATTTTAAAATAAAATATTTGATTACCTTTATAATTATCCTTAAGGCCACATCCAGCTCTAGAGTGTTCATCAGGAGAAAAATATATTTCATGCGATAGAGATTGTAAATCACTATTTTCTTAAAAAATAAAAAATAAATAATATAAAATAACATGTAATAGCAAATGTTCTACATATACTTTTGAAAAACTTCAATTTATTTGGTGGCGACTGTGTCCAAGCTGCAATTATTATATACAGTATATACTTTAAGTTTGTAGTTAAACAGTGTAGTGTATCTAAGTTATGAGTGAGGCAGCATTGCGACCAAATCTGACTGCAAACCTACATTATAGACAATATTATTCACTACTGATTAACAAATTATTCTATTATATATATATATATATATATATAATATATATATATATTATATATATATATATATATATATATATATTATATATATATATATATATATATATATATATATCACAGCATACCCCCACGTAGCAATGTAATTGATATAAATGAAATGGGGAGAATCTTACGATGCCACCCAATACGAAAATCCTGCTTGTCTCGGTACAGAAAAGTTGGTAGTGGAATGGTAATTTATGTCAGTTGGTTAAAATAAAACTAATCATTTAATAACTTCGCCGCAACTATAACTCTACATCTGTCTTTTAAAAAATAGGAGAAAAAGCGTATAACAACTGTGTAAACAAACATTAGAGGTATAAAAGATATCTTTTGGTAATACATAAATTCTGTGTTCAAAGATATAATATATAATATACATGCTACATATATCTATCTATATATATATTATATATTATATATATATATATATATATATATATATATATATATATATATATACATTCATACATACATACATCTATATATACATAGATACATACATACATACATACATTAAATAACTTTATTCGGAACACCAACGATATTACAATACTTGTTTACAATAACTATAAACTGCAAAACGCAAACTACCACTACTGTTCTAAGCTGTCAAAAACATCTATATATATATATGTATATATATATGTATATATATATATATATATATATATATATATATATATATATTATATATAATATATAGATATATTATATATATATATATATATATATATATATATATAATATATCTATATAATATATCTATATATTATATATAATATATAGATATATTATATATATATATATATATATATATATATATATATATATATATATATATATATTTAATATAAAATTAATATTTCTTGGGTTAGGTTCAATACAGATATATTACATGTGGAACTAGATTTTATTTTCCATTGCAATTAATCAACGTTTCGGCAGGAAACCCTTGCCTTTGTCAAGATTCTAAAATGTGTATATATATAAGGACAAACAGATATTGTAAAATATGTATATATATATGACTTACCAAAACGTAAAACGTGACACAGACATTAAACGAACTGACATTATAAAAGTTGATATCTGATATCTCATTGTTTACTGTCATTAGTATATAATTATTTTTATATGGGCGGTATCGTTGATGTTTTTGAAAAAGGTAAGGTGGAGATATATTATGACTTTAAGAGCTTTTTATGATGTTATATTGTTATTGTTTAAATCAGATTAAAATATATTTTATTTAGGTTTTGTGTATCTTTTTTGGCATTTATTGCGTTGGTGTTTCTTTTTATTTCTATTGATTCGTATATCTCCCTTTTCTTTTTGTTTTTTTCTGTTTTTAAAATTTTAATGTTTTCAAAGTCAAATTTATGCTTCTTTCCGCTTTCATGTTTTGTGAGCGCAGTGACGTTGTTCTTGTCGTATTTGTGAGAACGAATTCTGGATTGAAGCAGTTGACTGGTTTGACCGATATAGACACCTTCACAGTTTGTACATGGTATCTCGTAAACAACATGTAATTTTTTAAGTTTTGGAGTTTGTGTTTTAAGTTTTGTGAAGTATTTATTTAAGAGGTTGTTGCCTTTGTGGGCTACTGTTATATTATGCTTGGCTAAAAGATTTGTTAGTTGTTCGGATAAACCTTTTATATATGGAAGAGTTGTATAAGTGGTTTTGATACTGTTGGGTTTGTTGTTAGTTGTATTGTTATAAAATTTATTGAGTCTTGATTTGAAAATAGTTTCGATTAGATGTTCGGGATATGCATTCTTTAGAAGAGCATTTTTTGCTTTTTTTATTGCAGTTGGTCTGTATTCTGGATCTGTTAGTTTTATAGATTTATCAGCGAGACTTATAATTACAGACTTCTTATGGGAAAATGGATGATGGGAATTGTAGTTAAGATATCGTGAAGACCATGTTTCTTTTGTAAACCACATGGTTTTAACTGTATTGTTTAATGCGATGTAAGGTGATATCCAGAAAGTTTATTTTATTATTTTGTTCAATTTCTATAGTGAACTTTAATTTTGGATGGTAACTGTTGAAAATATCTAAGATTTCGGTTGTTTTATTTGTTGGAATAGCACAGACACAGTCATCGATATAGCGGTAGATATACTTTGCACCCATTGCGCATCCATCCATTTGTTGGTATATTTGTTGTAAAGAATGCATATCCCGAACATCTAATCGAAACTATTTTCAAATCAAGACTCAATAAATTTTATAACAATACAACTAACAACAAACCCAACAGTATCAAAACCACTTATACAACTCTTCCATATATAAAAGGTTTATCCGAACAACTAACAAATCTTTTAGCCAAGCATAATATAACAGTAGCCCACAAAGGCAACAACCTCTTAAATAAATACTTCACAAAACTTAAAACACAAACTCCAAAACTTAAAAAATCACATGTTGTTTACGAGATACCATGTACAAACTGTGAAGGTGTCTATATCGGTCAAACCAGTCAACTGCTTCAATCCAGAATTCGTTCTCACAAATACGACAAGAACAACGTCACTGCGCTCACAAAACATGAAAGCGGAAAGAAGCATAAATTTGACTTTGAAAACATTAAAATTTTAGAAACAGAAAAAAACAAAAAGAAAAGGGAGATATACGAATCAATAGAAATAAAAAGAAACACCAACGCAATAAATGACAAAAAGATACACAAAACCTAAATAAAATATATTTTAATCTGATTTAAACAATAACAATATAACATCATAAAAAGCTCTTAAAGTCATAATATATCTCCACCTTACCTTTTTCAAAAACATCAACGATACGCCCATATAAAAATAATTATATACTAATGACAGTAAACAATGAGATATCAGATATCAACTTTTATATGTCAGTTCGTTTAATGTCTGTGTCACGTTTTACGTTTTGGTAAGTCATATATTATATATATATATATATATATATATATATATATATATTATATATATATATATATATATATATATATATATATATATATATATAGATATATATATACATATTTTACAATATCTGTTTGTCCTTATATATATACACATTTTAGAATCTTGACAAAGGCAAGGGTTTCCTGCCGAAACGTTGATTAATTGCAATGGAAAATAAAATCCAGTTCCACATGTAATATATCTTTATTGAACCTAACCCAAGAAATATTAATTTTATATTAAATATAATACGGTTCAAAGAAACTCAAAAACTACTATATATATATATTTATATATATATATATATATATATATATATATATATACATATATATATATATATATATATATATATATATATATATATATATATATATCGATTACATATACAGGCAAAATAACAACAAAAATTGCCAAACACATAAAAAAGAAAGGAATAACACAAGCTTTCCGAACAAATAACAACCTAGGCAAATATATTAAAATAACAAGAGCCAAAATAAAAAAAACACTTAAATTGTGGTGTGTACAAACTTCAATGTGGCGACTGTCCAAAAAACTTACATCGGTCAAACTGGTAGAAACTTTGATAAACGAATAGCAGAACATAAAAGGGCTTTCAAGAATAGAAAAACAGATTCGACATACGCACTTCACCTTCTAGATCATAATCATTCTTTTAATGACAAATTTGAAATTCTTCACATTCAAAATAAAGGCCTTAAGCTATCTTTGTTAGAATCTATGGAAATCAACAAATTAAAAAACACAGATATAATTCTGAATGACCAACTTGAGACAAACAGTTCTCCCCTCCTCAACCTATTTCATTAGAGACTATAAATTTGTAACCCAAGCCAAAATAGATCACTTGAGAAAGGCAATCAGCCGAAACAGCTGTAGTGATAATATTTAAAATAAATTTTGTGAAGTTTGAAAACAAAGTTTTCAGTGTTTTATTGTTACATACGTTAAATTTACTGATGAAAAAAGTTGTACTTCTAGAGATCGAGGAAAATCCGAAAATCTTGATAACTTGCCGCCGTCAAAATATCTATTTTAAGAGTTTTGTTTAAAGAAAAATACCACCTTTACAAAGTTCAGTTAATTCAGAAGTTAAATGAAGATGATCCTGACAGAAGGCAAGAATTCTACGAAGCGATGATGGACAGAATGAACGCAGTTTTGCGGTTAATAAATAAAATAATTTTCTCTGATAAAGCGTCGTTTCATTTAAACGGAACGTTTAACAAATAGAACGTAGATATTGGAGCAGAGAAAATCCCCACTGGCGCGTGAGTCTCACACACTGGGTGTGTGAGACTCACGCGCAATATCCTAAAAAAGTTAACGTTTGTGCTGGTATCATTAACAATAAAATTATTGGTCATTTTTTTGAGGGCACAGTTGATGGTGAGGTTTATCTAGATTTTTTGATTAAATTTTTAGTGCATACATTACGAAGATTTTTTTGTGATGTTAACCATCCAAATAAGATAAATTGATCTATTTGCTACTAACGACACCACCGCATTTTTCACTTTTAGTTAGAAATTATTTAAACGAGCTTTTCCCCAATAGGTGGATTGGAAGACCGAAAGATGGTAGAACGATTGAATGGCCGGCTAGATCCCCGATTTTACTCCTCTCGATTACTTCTTATTGGGTTTTTTAAAATCTGAAGTATATTTCATTAGGCCAAACGGTATTACTGATTTAAAAGTTAGGTTGACGAAAGAAATTAACAAAATAACCCTCGAGGTCGTATAAAATGTTGTACGAGAATTGCAAAATCGCCTCAGTTATTGTCCGGTGGTTATTTTGAACATTTAATTTAATTGTACTATACAGTGAAAAATACATTCCAAATATTATGTGACATTATTATTGTCATTAAACCTAAAGTTTTGTGATAAAGACATTATAAAAATTTTACATCTTAAAAATTAATTTTAGCAAAGTTATGATTGCACCAAACTTAAAGAACTTTATATTGCTGAACAGAGGACTAAAATCCCTTCTTACCTGAACCGACTTAAAAACACTTATGTCACAAATACCTATGCCCAGACTAATAGTAGGAGATTTCAATAGTCACAATCCAATGTATGGCTCAACAAATTTTAATATCAAAGGCAGACTAATCGAAGACGTATTAACTGAAGAAAATTTAAACATTCTCAATGATGGAAGACCAACCAGATTTAATGTACATACTGGTACAACATCGGCAATCGATCTATCAATTTGTGACCCAACCCTTTCAATGGCTCTTAATTGGGATCCCCTACCCTTTTTATATGGGAGCGACCATTACCCAATAAAAATTTCTATATTTTCTAACGACACTATCTCTGAATACCAACCAGTCTGAAAATGGAACCTGAAAAACGCTAATGAGGACAAGTACACTGATGCCATAGAAACAGACATAGAATCACAAAAATCTAGTTTTGAAAACACTGATATAAATGAAACTCTCAACATTTTTACAAATATTATTACATACGCGGCAGAAACACATACAGGAAAACTAAAACATCAACGAAACACAGACCTCTACCATGGTGGAATACAGAATGTCAAAATGCAATCAAGCAATATAAAGCATCTTTTAATAGAATAAAAAAACATACTATCACAACTAGCATAACTGAATACAAAAAACAGAGAGCACATGCTCGATATATAACAAAACATGCTCGAAAATCCAACTGGAGAAAATTTGTCTCAAATATAAACAGTACAACACCTTTATCTACACTCTGGTCCAATATTCGAAAAATATCAGGCAAATACAAATTTTACCAAGTGCCTTTTATTACTGATAATACTAATGTAATAACAAAACATAACGAAATAGCTGATGCTTTTGCTACATACTTCGAAAAAAACTATAGCAATAGCAACTATTCCGAAGAGTTTATACAACACAAAACTATCACAGAAAAACAACAGCTCGATTGTAAAGATAGAGATAACAGTTCCTTCAATATTACCTTAACCTTAGATGAACTTAACTTTGCCATTAATACTACAAGAAACTCTGCTCCTGGATCCGATAATATACCTTTAGTATTCTTGGAAAAACTGCCAGACTATGCTAAGTGTACTCTTCTAAAAATTTTCAATCGAATATGGTTCCTGGAGTGATTAAATAATTATACTTATTCTCAAACCTAATAATGCACGAACTAAAATCTCCTCATATAGTCCCATCTCCCTCACCAATGTAATGTGCAAAGTCATGGAAGAAATAGTTAACAAAAGCTTGCTATGGATATTAGAAGAAAATCACCTTCTAGTTAACGAGCAAAGTGGATTTCGACAAAATCGAACTACTACTGATAACCTCGTTGATTTAGAATCTCATATTCTTGAATCTTTCGCGAACAAGCTAGAAACTATTGCAGTATTCATAGACATTACAAAAGCATTTGACACAGCATGGCGTTACGATATTATCAGATCATTACATACTTGGAATATTAGAGGTAATGTCATTAATTTCATTTCAAATTTCCTTAAAAAACGTAAGTAAGAGTCAATCACTGTACATCTTCAACAAGACGTCAAGCTAATGGCACCCCTTAGTGGTCTGTAATAAGCACAACGTTATTTTTAATTGCCATGAATAATATTATACCATCAAACTCCAGCTTAGTTCGTGGCAGATTATATGCGGATGATCTGGTATTAGTATCTTCAGGAAAAAACATTTCATCAATTCAGCGTTACTTACAAACTTTACTTTATGAACTCGAAAATTAGTCGAAGAAAACAGGATTGCAGTTTTTACTCAGCAAATGTAGCATTGCATGATTTCTGGAAGAGTCTTTATTCACAAAATGTCAATCATGACACAACTTTGGTAAACAATTTGCCGAATAATACTGCTAACGAGACCATTGTTGACATACATACACATCGATGAAAACTTTTGGGTTTGCAATAATAATATAATTGAAGCTACAGTCAAAGCAGATGGAGCATTGGTCTTAATTTCTTTACAGAATAGCAATTCTAGTTTACCAAAACCTGGTCCATCATCATCCAAAGACAATGATTCTGAGAAAATAGACTATTATTTAGCAATAATTTCACCATAAGAAAAAACACCACTTAAGAACAAAGTAGTAAACAGAACTCCTTGTAATAGCCCAAAAAAGACGATTCAATAGTTATAGTTTATCAGATCAAAAAAGACAAGTACAAAATCAAGAAAAACCCCACTTAAGCAAATTACAACAACATCAGAGAATAATAGTAAATATCCAATACCTTTCAAAAAAGCACTATTTTGGCAGAAAAGCTTTGCAAAAAAAAATAATAGCACAGACACCAACGAAAGGAAAAAAACAAAGATTTATCCTACAGTAGCTATAAGTGATAAATTTATGGAACATCAACAAAGACTCAAAAGAAAAAGAGGAAAAAGAAAATGAGAAATGTAAACGAATCCGAAAGAGAAAAAAACAGAGATTCAACAAGCAAAAAAGAAAAATTGTCCTCCAAAACACTGACTATGAGTGGAAAGTACTGGAAATGGCCAGATAAAGATGAAATTTTAAATTATGACTTTGATAATGTAGTTTGTAAAATTGCGAGATCCTAAGAAGTGGTTATTAGCGCCGCTTGGTATTACAATTTAGTTTTACATTTTTTTAGACATAGATTAAATATAGACATAGACATAACATAGATAGAGTTTTACATACATAAATCTGAGTTGAAGTACATTGGTTAATAGTTGTTGTGTATTTCAATTGACTTTAGAAAACTTAAAACAGACGAATATACACAGTTTTCTTGTAGACACTCGCGTGGTGTTGTCGGTAAGTTACACTTTTGCCTCTCATTTAAATATGCCGGGCATTCGATTAAATAATGTTTGACACTTAAACTGTTGAAACACTTACCGCACATTGGATGAACACTTCCAGTAATAAGGTATTCGTGTGTTAAGCGTGTATGTCCTAATCTCAATCTGTTTATTATAATTTGGTCTTTTCTGTTGCTACACATATTCTTCCATCTTGTAACAGTTGTTTTTATGTCTCGTAGTTTTTGTTGAGATTGATTTCATTCTTGAAGCCACTGTTCTTTCAATGTCGAGTTAATCCAGTGATGAAAATCTTTCTTATAGGTATATTCTATCAAGTCTTCGTTGTTAACTGAAGATTTGACGGCAACATCTACTCTTTCATTACCTTGTATACCTATATGTGATGGAATCCACATAAATTTTACAATCGCATTCTTTAGCTGAAGTTGGTACAAATGGTTCTTTATCAATCGCAACAATGGATGAATTGGGTAAATGGAGCCTAAGCTACTCATGGAACTTAAGGAATCTGTTATTATTAGGCACCTGTCTAAGTTGGCGTCCAGTGCATATTCTAATGCTTTGTAGATTGCGAATAGTTCTCCTGTATATACTGTGCTAAAATTTGAGATTTTGTATGAAGCAGTGTAGTCGTTGTGTATGAAGGCACATCCCACTCCTTTTTCTGATTTGGAGGCATCAGTATAAATATATTGGTATTTCTGGTACTCATTAATCTTACTATAAAATTGTTTAAACCATAGAGGAAGCATTAAGTTGATTACTAGTCGCTGTTAAACTTAAGTCTAGGAAAGGTGTTCTGACCATCCAAGAAGGAGGGGTTAAAAGGGTGGTTTGATATATTTTAGGGAAGAAAATATTATTGCTGGTCATGTATCTATTGAGTCTTTCATAAAAAGGGGGTTTAGATCTTTTTTTGTTAAGATATGTTGTGTGGAAACGAGAAGCAAAGGCATTGTTTCTGACGGGATTTTCACTATTTGCTGAAACGTTTGTAGCATATGCTAGGCTAAGATATTGTCTTCTTAATTCCAGAGGCATTTCTCCTACTAAACATAATAAGCTATCTGTAGGTATGGTACAAAAAGCTCCTAAGGCTATTCTTATAGCAGCATTATGGATGGTTTGCACCTCTTTCAAAAGTGATTGGCTGGTAGACCCATACACTATTGAACCGTAATCGACTTTAGATCTAATAAGGCTTTTATATACTGTCAATAAGATATATTGATCACATGTTTAATTTTTAGTAGATAGGACTTTCATTATGTTCAAATATTGTTGACAAGATGTTTTAAGATAATAAATATGTTGCTTAAAATTTAAATGTTTGTCAAAATTAATTCCAAGGAATTTGATACAATCAACATATTCTATTTTTGTATTAAAGATTGTACGTTCTGGACTAATAACATTGCTTTTTCTGGTGAAATGGATACATTTACTTTTGTTGGAACAAAATTTCATTCCAGATTTCATTGACCATTTTTCTAATGCAGAAATAGTATCTTGTAAGGTTTGTTTAATTAGTTCTATGTTTCTTCCTTTACAATAAATTATGAGATCATCTGCGTATAGCCTACTTTTTACTGGTGGAGAATCGTTTTTCAAAATACTGGTAATGGCAATAAGAAAAAGAGGAACACTAATCGATGATCCTTGAGGGGTTCCATTTTCCTGTATTCTTGTTTTAGAAATTAAATCATCTACTTTTACTTGGAAACTTCGGTCTTTTAAAAAGTTATTGATGAAGTTTAGCATATTTCCTTGAATACCTAATTTCTGTAAAGTTTTAATTATTCCATGACGCCAAACTGTATCAAATGCTCTGGTTATATCAAAAAATACCGCTATGCAGCTTTGATTATTTGCTAGCGCTTCACGTATTTCAGACTCGAGATCAACTAAGTTGTCTAGAGTTGATCTATCTTTGCGAAATCCACTTTGTTTGTTAGATAAAGCAAATCTTTGATCGAGTATCCAAATAAGACGTTGGTTAATTAATTTTTCGAGCACTTTGCTCATTGCACATCCTAATGATACTGGACGGTAGGAGTTTGGATCTGAACGTGGTTTACCAGGTTTAAGGATAGGTATTGTATAAACATGATTCCAAGTATATGGAAACACTCCTTTAAGCCATATTTTGTTATATATCTTTAGTAAATAGGCAAATCCATTATTAGGCAAATTTTTAAGGAAAATAATAGGAATATCATCTGGACCAGGACTAGAGTTTTTATTAGAATTTATAGATTCAGTTAACTCTTCCTTTAGTATTGGTGCATTTATTGGTAGGTTATCGCTTTTATTATTTATCAATTAAATTCTTGTAATTCTTCTTTGGTTTTAAATTGTAAAAACTCTTGAGAAAAAATTTTCGTTACTTGAATATGACTCGTTGGATGAAGCTAATACATTGGCTATTCCAGATCTAGATGTATGAACTTTGTTATTATATTCTAAAAATCTTATTGATGAGTTTGTGTGGCGCCCTGAAATTTTGTTAATTTGTTTCCACTCTATTGCTGCTGGGGTAGAACTGTTTATTGTTAATAAACACTTTTTCCAAGATTCTTTTTTTGCTTCTTTTACCACTTTTCTACGAATAGCCCTTAACTTCTTAAATTCTAGGAGATTTTCTTGTGTTTTTTGTTTTTTGTATTTATTGAATGCTCTGTGAGTGTTCTTTATAGCATTCTGATAGTGATTATTCCACCATGGTACTCCAATACGATTTCTTACTATTTTCTTTTTTCCAATGATATGATCTGCTGCGGAAAGTATGACGGAGGAAAACTTATTTACTAAGTCGTTTATATTGTCATGCGGAGATGGATCTGAAAAAGAATTCTTTCTGAAGAATTGATTCTCCACAAATTGTGTAAATGGTGACCAATCCTCTATTTCTGTATTCCATCTAGTGTATGGTTAAATTTTTTGTTCGTTTTTGAAATGTATCACTATGGGAAAATGATCGCTTCCATACAATTTTGTACTAGCTTCCCAAGTTATGTTTTGTACTAAAGAAGGATCTACAAGAGATAAGTCAATACAACTAGTGTTTCCAGTAAAATAATTAAATCTTGTTGGAGATCCATCGTTAAGTAGAGTAATATTGGTGTTATTAATGACCGTTTCTATTATGTGTCCTATTTTGTTATATTTATTAGATCCCCAAAGTGGGTTGTGTCCATTTAGATCTCCTACTATAATCTTAAGCGACGGAATTTGTTCTATAATATGAGTTATCTCTTTTATACTTATATCAGTATTCGGTGGAAAATAAATGTTGCAGATGTTAATAATTTTTGGAGTTTTTATGGTTACTGCTACTGCTTCAAGGTTGGTATTTGAAGGTATTTGTCTTGATTCCAATAAGTTATTAACATAAATAGAAACCCCTCCACTAGCTTTTTTTAAAATCACGTCTGTTTTTATGATAATCTGTAAATGTCTTTAATTTTTGCAAATTTTTGGTCAGTAAAATTCGTTTCTTGGAGACATATTATTAAAGGTGAGTGTTTAGTAATTAATAATTTAAACATTTCTAGCTGTGTATAATAACCGTTTATGTTCCACTGAAGAATTGACATTTTTGTTCTATATGTTAATTTTTATTTGTGTACTTGATCGCTCTCTAATTCAGAGGAGGAAATTGTATCCAGTAACTTAGATATTTTGCGCTTAATCTTTGTACAACGTGTTTTCATTATTTTTTCATTGAACAGAGGGTAGATGTTGTCTAATAATTGTAGTAACCCCTCAATATCTTTTGTAAAAGTTTGAGCAACACACAATGGGTCAGGTGAGCCATACGCGTTTTCAAAAAAATGTATCGTTTCTTGGTAATTAAGAACCCTTCTGTTTGTGTCGTCTTCAAAAAATACTTTTGTTGGCTGCATCAATTTCTGTATATCAATAGGATCTATTGTTGGGATAGTTCTCTACTTTTTTGAACGTGTATCCGTAGCAGGCAGTATAAAGCATTCAGGAGTTTCAGGTGGTGTAACTGTTTCAGAGAAAGCTCTTTTGCTCTGTGTTTGCAGTGTAGGTTCTGTGCTAATTGGTGAAGTGATCAATGATTCATTAGTTTCTAATCCTATTTTATTAACGTTCATACCTTCCTTTATAAGAGGATTATCGTTTTTTGGCCTTGGTTTATTTTCATCTACATCTTTATTTTTGTATTGTTTAGATGGAGTGCCTTGTACCAAATAATTTGGTTCTGAATGGATTTGTACTGAGTGTTGTGTTACGTTGGTTATAATCTCTGCTCTAGTTACTGTGTTATTTAATATTGAACTGGAATTATTGTTTTTTTGAGGACAGTTTGAGGCGATATGGTCAATCTTTTTACAAATATAACAGGAGTGTTGGTCTACAGACATAAAAATTCTATAGTTTGTATTGTCATGACAAATTAACAAGGATTCAGGAAGTATTAGGTCCACTAAAGGTGAATTATATACCTGTCTACGAAAACTTAGTACATGCTGAAATTCGGGACGAGATGTGCCAATTCTAAGGAATGATAGGGAAGACATAAGTTTAAAGCCTAGTTTCTGTAGTTCTGATTCTAGAATACTATGTTGAATTGTAGGACATATATTGGATAATATTAGTCCTTCACTAGGAGTAATTAATCTTCTTCCTTTTAATATTTGATCATTTACTATGATTTTTCCTTGATGAACATTTATAAATTTGTCAACTAATTCTTCCTTAGATAAATAAATACAAATCCTGTTGTTAGCTATACGAGAAGAGAACAATATATCTTTTGTAGAAATAGCTGATCCTAGTGATACAAGGTAATCTTCTAATTTTACATTTTCTAATGAACTAAATACTATAGCTTGCTTTCTGGATGGAAAATTAAGAGTACTGGTTACTGATGAGTACGATTTTTTAAGTGTTGGTGGTGAAATACAGCTCATTTCCTGAGCTAATTCGAAATTAATATCATCTATTTAAATAAACTTCGAAATAAGTCATTAGATCTGAATGCAGTCCTGTATCCAAACTATTACAAGGTAATTAAGCCGGTGCAAGAACAAAAAAGATAAGAAATTCTTGTTTGTATTTGAAATATTCGATGGTTCTTCTTATGTTGTCAAATAGATATTTCTGTTTATTACTAATAATTGATATAATATAAGCTGACTTACAGAGTCTCCGATGCTACTCCTAATCAGGAACTTCACCAACTCACTCTTGTAATTTTTCAGCGGGTATATTTAACTTAAAATTTACTTTACTTAAGAGCCGATATTTTCTTATTATACTGGTTAACTTCCCTAAATAAAGTCTTCTTTTTTATTATTTAATTAATGTGCAGGCATTAAGTTCTTTTTAAAACGTTGTACTTAAATAAAACTTATTTTTAAATTATTTCTTTTGTTTTTTGGCCATTTTTTGCAAATTTACTCAAAAGTTATTCTTAAGGGGTTTTTTTTCATAACTAAATAAATAGGACGGATAACGGCACTCTTGTGGACAATATTGGGAAAAAATCATTCATATGTACGGAAAACGGCTATTTGCGAAATGTTTGCATTTGGTTTCTTAATTAAGCAATTTTGTTGAAATGACCTGTGTTATTATTATAAATTTGGCTCCAGTAAGAATTAATAATGCATAATAGCTTATAGACATATATTACTTTAAATTTCAATGATTCGGAATTGATCTTTCAAACAATTTTATATATACCACTTATAACCGGTCGGAATTCGGTGCAATTACGTTAGTTAGGAAATATAGATGGTGAGTTGTATGGATAAGGTTGAGAAATCCATTGCGGTTTGTTGGTGGTTTTAGGGTGCATATTGTGAGATGGTAGGTTGGACATATTTGGGGCGATTCTGGTTACCAAAATCGCAAACTATGGAGTTTAAAAAGATATTTGTTATACAGCAAATGTACCAATATTAATTAAACACTCGTTTATTACCAATACGCAAAAAGCAAACATTCGCGGTAATCAAACATAACTGCTCTGTCAGAAATTTAACTTAAATCTTCTTAATATTTAAAATTGTATTGCGGCTAATTCGTTTTTTAAAGTCCTGTTGAGGAGAGTCTCAATAAATATAGACAATTTAAATTTCACTTACTATTAAAAAAAAATACTTCTATATTTCACTATTTATGGTATTAGTTTCGTTCATATAAAATTAATTTGCCATTCTTAAACTCAAAGATTAACGGATAAAAACACTTTTACGTACCTTGGGCAAATATCGATTTACCAGGATCTGATGAGTCAAACATTGGAAAATCACCAACAAAAGAAAAGTTGTATAGTTTGTTCATATTCGTTTTAATGTCTTTTAGCATCAGCAGATATTCGTAAAAGGTAATTTATTTTGACAGTTTTTTACTTATATACATTTTATTGATGACAGTTTCTATAGTAAATTATTCTCATAACCATCGTTCATAACCCATTTAAGGAAATGCCATTAGATACTATGCCGTAAAAAGGTTAAATAACCAGTATAAGATATCTCATCTAAACAATTAGGAACAGCTGAACCTGCTGTTATACTGAATAACTTAATTAAAACTGGACATAAAACCTAACTACTTAAGCTAAAGGGTCAAAAATCAAAAACTTGTTATAAATAATATATATGTATATATATATATATATATATATATATATATATATATATATATATATATATATATATATATATATTTATGTATATATATATATATATATATATATATATATATATATATATTATATATATATATATATATAGGTTTTGTCCCAATATATTTATTATGAATTTTATGGTTTTATAGCATTAAGCTGCTCCTTTAATTACTCCCATCCCATCATATTATATATAGCAAAAAATACGACGTTGATTAAATTTAAAATATATTCAATGGTTGAATGGTAGAGGTTTTATCGGTCAATAATTTTCAAATGAAAGTCGTCAACTACTTTATTGATTTATTTGAATACATTTCGCTTTTATTATTAAAAGCATCATCAGTTCACTACAAATAAAAAAGATTTTAGAATATAAGTAAACAACCAACAGGGTTCATACTTACAAAAACAATTTGTAGATGTTTTTTAAAGATGTTATAAAAACTCTACGATAACTTAACATTAAAGATTAAAAATTAAATGAGAGAAAAACGAAACAAAAAAAAAAAGAATGGAAGAGAAAAACAGTAAGAATACTATTGTTCATTTAATTTTAACCGATAACTTCATTTCAATGCTGGTTTAAGCTCTTTCGAGGTTCAAACCACAATAATCTATTCGATTATTTTTTATCGGCTCTAGGATGTCATAATTTTCACATGTGGCTTGTTGTCGTATACATGTGTTTCTTTGGAATGCAGGAAGGGCGTAACGATTATTAAGGGCATTAGCGAATGGAACGAGGACAGACCTTTTTTAAAAAAGGATTTATTTTTTCTTTTACTTTAAAAAACAAACAAACAAAAAAATATATGGAAAGAGGAATGCGAATGAAGTTGATGTCTTGTAAGGGTTCTTTTTTTATTTATTTATTATTTGTTTTGTATGATGAGAGAGTGATATATCTGGCTCAAGTTGTCGATGTCGGTTCTCTTATTTAGGGACGATGGATGTTTTAGAATTTGACACATTTCAAGGATGGACCGCTTATGATAATTTTTTTGTTTTGCACAGTATTTTTTTATTCGTGAAGTCGATACTATGTTTGGTTAAAATGGCATGGAGCTATATATATATATATATATATATATATATATATATATATATATATATATATCGCACCCTCAGTGCAAGACTGCAGTAACTCAAATTTTATAAAAATGAAGTAATCATGGAATTAGATTGTAAACATGCATATCTATCCCCTGTAAAACTTTAGTAACTTTCACATGCTTAACCGGCTAAATATTACAACAACAACAGTTTAACTATTTTGCGTTTTTGTACATAAGTTCCGTGCAAAACTGTTGTAACTCTCATGTAACAGAGTTACAACAGTTTTGCACGGAACATTGCAATGGTTTCGATAACAAGCAATAAAAGCACGAAAAAAGTGAGATCTTTGTCATATTTGTTATTTTAATATGTATATCTGTGGTGTTTTAATATTAATATACAGTGTGTCTACGTAATCCATTAACGGCCTAGACAATAAACAAAGATTAACGAGACCAAATTATTCATGTAAGTTTTATGTCCTTTGTGTGTCATTATATTTTTCATAAATGTTTGCGATGTCGTTTAGCCATTTATTTATTAGATTGGATTAAAAACACATAAATTAAGACTAATTATTTACAGCCAAAAAGTATTTTTTTATGAAAGGAAAAACAGTTATATTAATACTTGTGTATTAACAATACTGACAGGTTAAAAATATCTATTCTCAGAAAACTTGTTCTATAAAATATAAATCCTAAACTATATTAAATATTCACGTAACCTTCCGGGACGATTGTCTTATCATATTATTGTCCCCACATAATTCCCAACTTTTACTAAGGTAGAATCCTTTTGTTAATCACTTTACTCAAGGTAGCCTGATTTGCATATTTTTATTATAGTCGTTTTGTTTTGAATTTAAATAAAAATATTCAAAGTTTTACAAATAATGTTTCTACCTTATTATGGCGTTGTCATTACAAAGCGAAGGATTTGTGGCTATCAGAAACATGTGCAGAAATAAAAATATTAATTGCCTCTAACAATAAACCGTTTTATGAGGTGTAATACCTATTTATTCTAGGTAGCTATCTGATTTCTTGGACTCTGTTAAATGTAAAGTTTATTACCATACACGATTGCTGTTGGGGATAATTTTTTTCTTTACTTACCCGATGATTTATTGGAATTTATTAAACGTATATACTAAACCCCGGAAATTACTTTTCCTTTATCTATCAGGTGATTTCTGTGAATACATTAAATGTAATGTTTAGTACTATTCCTATCGTTGTTGGAGATTACTTTCTCTTTACCTACCCTATTAACTCATTAGAAACGAGTTCTCAAGGAAGAAGTACGAGTAGGTACATTTTAGTAGTGTAGTTTTTAATATAATCTGTTATTAACCCTTGCAAAGTGATAGATGCAGAATTAACGATTTCGAAAATGTCAAAATTTAATAGTTCCAGAACATTGAGGATTTTATCCCTGTGTACTCAGACAAGTGAGGATAGCAACGACATGCAGAGTAAGTTGAATTTAAATTAATTTTTGTAATATAATCTATTTATCTACTCTTGTTTTCAAATTCAGTGGTGAGAATTTCTACGAGTAGTGTAAACTGAACGAAATAGGGGCGTTTAAAAAAATACTTCTGATTTAAGCGAAATGATTAAAAGTACATAGACACAATGTATTAGAGAAACAATAATACTAAAGTTTACTTATGCCATTCGAGTATGATACCAGAAGCTTACCATAGTTTTTATGAAAATATTTTGGCCCAAGATGATCAAGAAGCGGACAACAACTAACAGAAAGTGTGTCTACACCTTTTACAATTTTTCCGTGCAAAAGTGTTGTAACTTTAAAATTCCAATACTAAATGTGTAGTGATTACCAATTTTGTCCGTGCAAAACTGTTTGTAACTTTGAAATTCCTAATTTTTTAGCATAAATATTATTTTGTTTAAATTTTATTTTTGGTTAATGTTATATAGGCTATAAAGCATGTAAAATATTAATTAAATGTTAATTTTTCTTGAAACTTGTGTCTTATTTCACCGATATTAGCACGAAAATAAACAAAATCGTCTGTATCTCGAAACTTACTTATTCTGACTTACTGCAGTCTTGCACTGAGGGTGTGATATATATATCACAATACATACCCCCGAGTACGTCCCAAAAATAACAAAATAAAATACAAACATCCTGACACTTGTTTATTTGTATAATTTTCTTTGGTAAAGTATTGGCAACAAATATCCTCCTCCTCCTCGTTACTTAAGCCCTTGATAAGGTGCGGGTGGAGACACTCTAAATATTGTTAATATGCCGTCTCCATTGGCTACAACTCTGTACCAGATGAACAACTACGTGAAGGGATTTTTCCACCAATCTTCATTTAATCCTCCCATCATGTTGTGAGATCGTCCTTTTGATATACAAATATAGATGCCTCTATATTCATTAGTAATGGTTTGTTATAAGTTCCATACCTTCTAAAATACTTTTCCTTAAAGTACCATATGTAGATAATAAAGTGTAAACCCTAGCATTTCTGCGATCTTGCTCTTCAGAATGATCACAAATTGACATGTGACTCAATGTAACTATTACTCAGAAGTAGAAGATCCATGAAAACCTAAAATAATGAAATATTATTAAAATTAAGAATGTATTGACTTTTTTTATAAAATAAGGCCAATTTTAGGAATGCAATTAAAAGAGTCATAAGAGTTTTTTTTATAAAATAAGGCAACGTTTAGGAATGCAATGATAAGAGTTAAGAGTTTTAATGAGTTTAAAATATATACAGTATATAAATATAAGATTAATGTTAGTTAAGATTGAAAGGTAAATTAACTAAAAAAGCAAAATAGTATCAAGTTTGTATTTACTAAAAGTTTGGTATAATTAGGTGCTGTTCTTACGTGATGCTTGTAAAAATAAACTCCTAATCCTCAGAATGTTTAATAGCCATTTGTCCAACTTTAACTTTTACCCATAAACAAAAAATATTCTTTGGAAATACTATACCATTTTGGTAATGTACCTTCTTCTTCTTCTTTAGCAGTGTCTATTAGATATATAAAATTTGATGTATACTGTTTTTATCGTCTATTTCTAAAATTTTTGATACGATTATTGTAAACAGTGTAGTGTAGAATTGTTTAACCTTTTCCTCTTAATAAATGTCAACCATTATGAAAACAACTCCATTTCATTTTTTGGGTTTGGAAAACGAAATCCACTGTTTGTGTAGTCGGTACAACCATGAACATAACATTTTTTTACCTTTTATTCTATTTTGTTCCATTTCAACGATGGTAAAACACAATTTTTATAAATAAGATGTAATAACCAAACAAAAATCTGAATTTGCAATTTAAATTTTGCCACCGCACATGCGTCTCCCGCTATAATATACCCCCCACCTAACGTGACTAGTAGCGCCGCCGCCATTAAGAACGGATGTGCCCATGCAAAACACTATCCCCACCCGTCCTATTCTACTTACACTACTATTGGGTATGTATTGTGTATATATATATATCGCAATATTCACAGGTCAATGTGCATTGATACCAATGACGTAAATTCTTCAATCAAGAATTCTATCTTTGGCCCACAGATCTTCTTCCTTGAATCTTTTCATGTATTATAAGTTACAGTTTTCTGGTTTGTATACTGGTGAGTAGTTCTGTTTCTTTACCGAACTTCTCGAGTACTTGTTTAATTGTAATTTTATCAGTCCATAACATTTTTAATACTTTGCGATATAACCAGAGTTTGAAAGCATCTATTCTTTTTAAATTGCATTTTTTAATGTCCAAATCTCAGTTCCGTATCATAATATTATTATACATAACATTGAATGGTTCGTAGTTTAATTTCCAAATTTAGATCTCTGTACGTTAAAAGTAGCTTTATTCGTGTAAATGCTGATATGGGAATCTCTGCCTGTTTATTTCTGCAGTATGATTATTGGATTCGTCGTGGCAGTCGTAGCTCAGTGGCTGTGTTACTGTCACCGCGGGGGAACAAATAAGGGTCTAAACGCCTTCTAATGCCTCCGGGTGCTCTGTAGAGGGCTTCGGAAATGTCGACGAAAGCCCCTCTACTTGAATCCATTTTCAAGGTATGGACTCGAAAATGTTTTCTTCTGGTATCTTGCCTTGAAAAAGGCAAGATATTTCTTACATGACAAAGGTTAAGTCGAAATAAAAATACCAGGTTGCAGTAGAATAACATCTCAGCCACAGAGTATGGGAAAATCTAAAAACAAGAAAGCAGCGCCCCGAGAGCACCAAGCTCTCGGAGAGCCCGTGAAGGACTAACTGTTGACCTGAAAATCGCCTATTTTTATACTTTCTGAAGTAGCGATTAGGGATTTCCAGACCAGGGAGGGGCCAACGGGGAAAATAAGGGGCGGGGCGATGCGTCTCGAACGTGAACTAGTCGCGTCCGAGAACATCCCCCCTCCTCTGGAGGCTCTGTGGCTGGGAAAAAATTTATTGAAAATTCAAAAACTCAAATTACAATAAAATACATGTGAAGTACAAATACATAAAAATGTATGGAAAGTATATAAAAATACATGAAAATGTAAATAAAATTAAAAATTGTCTTTAAGCAAACTCACTGCACAGCACTAATAGGGAGGTCGGTGGTGTTGACGGCATCTCCGGCTCCTGCAAGTCCATCCTCGATCGCTGTGCCAACGCCTTCGACGGGTTCGTCTTCTTCTCGGTCGTCCGGATCCCATCTGCCATATCCAGGGGTTTCGCAGAGTACCAGGGTGCCGAAGCCTACGTGGTCGTCCAACCACTTTCGGTAGGGGGGGGGCGATGACTGGTCTACTTCTGGACTTCCATTGGCATCAGGGGCTTCTGACTTCGAAGAAGTCTGGCCCGTCAAAGGTGCCTGCACGTCGAAGTCATCCGGTTTGCAGAAGGCCTCGATGTCGGAGTGTTAGAGTATAGCTTTCTAACACTCCGTGGTTCTCCCCATTCTTCTCTTGACTTCAACCCATGTTGAAGTCAATAGTATGCTGCCTTCTGCTGCGAGTTGAGCTGGGTCTTGGATCGGAATAATTCACGTTGTTGGGCGCCATGTCACCGCGGGGGAACAAATAAGGGTCTAAACGCCTTCTAATGCCTCCGGGTGCTCTGTAGAGGGCTTCGGAAATGTCGACGGAAGCCCCTCTACTTGAATCCATTTTCAAGGTATGGACTCGAAAATGTTTTCTTCTGGTATCTTGCCTTGAAAAAGGCAAGATATTTCTTACATGACAAAGGTTAAGTCGAAATAAAAATACCAGGTTGCAGTAGAATAACATCTCAGCCACAGAGTATGGGAAAATCTAAAAACAAGAAAGCAGAGCCCCGAGAGCACCAAGCTCTCGGAGAGCCCGTGAAGGACTAACTGTTGACCTGAAAATCGCCTATTTTTATACTTTCTGAAGTAGCGATTAGGGATTTCCAGGTCAGGGAAACAGCTTGGGCCAACGGGGAAAATAAGGGGCGGGGCGATGCGTCTCGAACGTGAACTAGTCGCGTCCGAGAACAATACTGGCTAAACAAGCTGGAGGGTCCGGGTTCGTTTCCCTTCATCGACAAAAATTTTCAATTTCTTATTTAACTAAGCTGCCACTGTGCTTTAGAGGGAACGTAAAGCCCAATGTCCCAGCTACGAAAGTAGTTGTTAAGTCATGTTAGCGGCGCTTGCACGACATGAAAACCGTAACACTAGACCTTAGCCAGGAAATTACACGAACTTTACTTTTATTGGATATCGTCGTTAGGAATGAAATATCTCCAATGTGAAAATATCCTAATTTTACAGGAGACACAAAAAACAGTTAAATAACGCTATTTTATATTGTATTAAATTAGTAGTTGATTTTTTTGGCCAAACTAAGGTTGATATTGATATTAAGGTGAAATTGATTCCTTAAATCAGTACAAACATTAAACTAATAAAAAAAATATTACAAACGCGCACATTGGAGAATTATAAATGATTGAACCGGTACATAGCAGGAATTTCAAATATTGTGTATGGCATGCCATAGTACTATACACCTTGAATTTGGTGTTATTAGGGGAAAAAGAGTCATATAAACAGTGAAGTGATTTGTATTATCTTTATTTTAAATAAACAAACTTCGACATGTAGTATCAGTGTATGATATTTTTACGAACACCACCGAAAGTATTATTTTTTGTTGATTTAGGAAGAGTATCGTAAAAGTGATGATGATCTTTTTCAATAACTGATTTGAGGTCTTGCAGATGTTTGAACTTGTCTTCTGATATTTCAGGAGGTGTCTTGAAGAGCGAGTTTTCATAAACCGACAGGTCTTGGCTTTCTCTTCTGTGTGGTAGTAGCTTCCAGTTATCTGAGTAATCAGTGGTGTAGTATACCTATCCATTGGGGACTATATTTTATTTGTCTTATATCTACAACTTGCGGATCTTTGGCATTTTTTTTCCAGGTCTTATTGAACGAAAGTTACTATCAATAGCATACTTTTTAAAGAACGTAAAATCTACGTTTTTAATATTATACGGATGTTTTGGCCGAACAAGACGCATTCTAGCAATGTAACCCATCGGTGAATTAATTGGAGTCTGAAAGTAATGTTCCAAAGTTAAATGAACTGAATCTGCTTCCATCATAGTATGGCCTTTTTCAAGATATAACTGCTGTATTGTAAGGGATTTTGCTCTTGCTGAATCACTTAAAGCACAAGCCAGAGTTCTTTTTCGATTTTGGTAGTTGCATCCATCTTAGATGAATACAAGAGTTTGATAGTTATCAGGAATATTATTTATTTAATCTATAAGACAAGATGTAAATTCATTGCTACTGACTCCACCATTTGCTTCATGCCAAACGTACAACCTGGACATCTTCATCATTTAGAGAATAAATGGTGAAGTTGTGTACTTGGAGTTTGAGCTTATAATACGATTGGAAAGCTAATACTTTTGGACAGGTTAAGAAACTTTGAATATCAACTGTAAGAACCAATTTTTCAGAATTTGCGCTACTTTTTAATAACTCTTTTGCCCGTCTTCCTTCTTTCTGCTTTGACATGTGCTGATCACAATCTTCAGTACTTATTGTCTTCATTTTATGTGCAACACACGTATCACATTGATCTTTCCTTTGGTTATTATGTATGCCAATTTTCTCTGCTTCTAAAACAACTTTAAACAACTTGATATGAGCAACTGACTGCTTTCTATCGTCGCACCATTCTTTATATAGTCTGTACATGTTATTTGTTGTTATGATACTGTTGTCAACATGTATTCTGCTAGTAGATGCTCTACAATAGTGTGAAGGAACTTTAGGAATATCTTGCAACCATTCCATAACATTATTTTCTTTGCAAATTTGTCTCATTTTTCTTGGAGTATTCTTGTTGAATGTTGGAATCTTGTAGACTTTCACTAGAAGTATCAATTTCATGAGTGGCTGGCTCCCTTGAGACCCATCGTTTTATTTTGTCTTCTCCTAAATTTAATGTGTTCAAAAACATAACTCTCGGCATACCTTGAGGTAACTTCCGTCTTTAGAAACAAAAAAGTCACGAGCACTCTTCTTTTTGGACCGTTTGTCTGAATTTGAGTATCTTTTCGGCGCCTTTGCACTGCTCTTGCCCGAACAAGATTTTTAACATAAGTGCTTCTATGTTCCGACGACGTAAATGTCCAAAAATTTTTAAAAATTCGTAGTCTATCGTCCTGCGTAATTAAAGAACATCTAAATGAGTGTTCTTTTAAACATTTTGGCGTTATAATATGGTTACATCGCTCCTTAACTGACATGCCATTCCGTCTGGTAATATGTTGTACATCGCCAAAACACAAATTTTGCCTTTTCCTGTTCCAATATAGTAGCTGCAGGCAAACTGAAATAAGAAAAATAATTATTACCTACTTAATTTAAGCAATAATGAGATGAAAAGATATCTAACCGTAGTAGTGAATTTGTTTACATACCTGTTTTTGGATTTTTCATTATAAATTTCATTTTCAATAGGAGCAAAAGTTTGGATAGAATTTTGCCGATCTTACTTAAGTGAATTTTGTACAACTATTTTAGTTCTTGTCTTGAAAAACACTCATTTTGCACTGGTAAATAGCTTATTTGAGAAAATTTGAGGATAGGAATTTGACAGATGAAAGTATGAAATACCTCCAATGTGCAGATATTATAATAGATAATAGCTCCAATGTGTTTTTTAAGCACATTGGATTTATTTCAGTCCAACAATTAATAATATGTTACATTGGAGTAATGCATTTTTATACATTAGGGAAGTTAGGAATCGGTACGCACATTGGATATTTTTCTAGACTGTAAAACTATTCATAGCGCTTCAGAATCGTTTAAAATCTGAATTACTAGAAATTTGCACATTGGAGGTATTTCATTCCTAACGACGATATGTCGATTAATGTCCTTCTTACTAATATTTTCGTAATCAACAAAGCACAAGTGTAGGTAAACCCTTATATCATGATATCTGTAAATTGGTAAATTGATGGCAAATAGTCCCTCTCAAGTACCCGTTCCATTTTGGAACCCGAACTACGTCTCAATAATCTTTTCCTATAACATTTTATAGATTCTCTTATGTATTAAGCAGTACTTTTGAAGTATAATGCATGAGACTCAGTATTCGATAGTCGGAGCAGTCTTTTGCTAATTATAACTTTGAGTTCCGAAAACGAGTTTTTAAAAATTATTTTATTTCGAAAATACTAATTTACAAATTATGTAGACAAAAGTTCTTAAAACAAAAGTTAAACAAAAAGTTATGAAGCAAAAAGTTATGAACAAAAACTATGAAGCAAAAGTTAAACAGAAGTTATCGTAATTGAAATGTCCCTCTATTTATAATATAGTATTGCGTAGTTTCTATTGTCCTACAATGTGCAGATTCTGTGGAATCCAGTGGCGTAACTCCTCCCTCACTGAGTCCGAAAAATAATGGAATTATTTTTGGGATGCTGGTTTGTGGAATCTTCTTCAAATGCCGGAATCTTCTTGTAATTCTATTTCATTCTCGTTCCGTTGTTTTGATCTTCTTTGTTTAATAATATATAGAATGATCAAAATTAGAATAACTGCTATGACTGAGGTGGTCACCAATGGAGTGGTATGTGAAGGAATGTTTGTGTCTTTAATTGGGACTAACTGTTTGGCCATATTATTAATTGCATAAAGATTCTCAAAGTTAATTTTGGTAATGTTATGGCTCTGGAATTTTTGTATGTTTTCTGTAGAAAAATATTTTATTTTTTATAAAATTAGAGCTTTTCCTCTATGAATTTTGATATTGTTATTGAACTTCAATTGGTTGATTATCACTTCACAATTTTCTGGTATACTGATGAGAGATGGACTGTGTACTTCAAAAATTTGGTCTCTCTTGCACTTTGATTGGACTCGTTCTGATTTCGATGGCATTATCAATACTTCGTTATTAGTTACTTGTTCGATAATGGATTCTTGAAGAGTGACTTCTGTGGTAAAACATTGGGATGAACTTTGACCATTGAGGAAACGCAAGGTGCAATTGTCTTGTAGTATGGTATCTTCTTTACAATAATATGTTTCTTCTAAAATGGGACATTCTTCTTTTTGTAGGTGCGTCTCGTCAGAGATTCGTGCCAAATAAGGGTATGTGGGAGTGAACATCTTGTTCTTTTGAATTATTGGGTAAATATGATAAAAATCAAGGACATTTGGTTTTAGGATAGGAATGTGAGTAGCAAAGATCAATTTTGAATTCGAAAAAGTTACTTGTGTCCCTAATAGCATGTAATATGTTAAAATATTTATAAATTTTGGAATTTGAGAAGGTTGGTAAATACTATGCAAATATTTGATCATATCTTGAATTTCTTGACTCGAAATAATTGAACTATGTAATGTGTTTAATTTTGAAAACATAATTCCATTTGCTATATTCAATAAAATCTATCATATTTTGACAATCTAAATTTATTTGACTTATGGTACCTTGGAAAGTAATATAATTTCCCAAACTGTTTATAGTGCTTTGAATTTCTAATTGAAACTTTTGTAAGTTATGTTGTAGTTTTTCTTGGTTTTGCCAAAGTATTTCTAGAGATTTGTTATAATGATCAATTAGTTTTTTATATAAAGATATTTGTAAGTTTGTCTCATGAATAATTTGTTTCTGATTATTTTCTAGTACTTCTATTGCTTTATCGTATCTATCTCCGTCTTCTGAATCTAAATTTCCAAATAAGTATTTATTTACTTTACCTAGGCCATCAATTAGGCCTCTTTTTGACCGAATATGGGGATATATGTTTTCTAATTTTTTCTCTAATGTATTAATTAAAATTTCTGTTCTTTCTAACATGTTTTCTGCCAATCCATGATATGAAATAGGATTTGACGCATTAACTTTCACTACACTAGTTTTTATTATTTGAAAATTAGCTTTAAGAGATTCTACTTGTCTAACTATTTCTTTTAAGTTTATATAATGGATAAATGTATGTTTACTATAAATTAATCTACATGTGCCTAATTTAATCGGGAGTAAAAGGTTTTCAAGAGGTGTTATATTAATATCGGTTGTCACCTCTAATCTGGGACGTCTGGTATATTATCATTTGGATCAGGGTCAAGAAGATTATTGTCTTCATTTTGTTGAACCTGCAAAGAATTTCTTTTATTAGATCTGGGTTTGCGAACTGTGCTTTTATGATACAATCCCTTATCTGTTTCCAACAACAACCCACAATCGTTGATAATAGTTGTTTGTTTAAACTTAGGAAGTGCTTTATTGCGATTTCCACTTTTAATATAAGCTTTGTTCTCATTTGTATAGTCGTGTGGATCTGACCTTGTTAAATTGCTTTTTTCAATCTGTTTATGTTTTATGTCGGCATTTCGTTCTCGTATTTTTCCGTATAATATTTTGCAAGATTCTTTATGGTTCTGCACGTATTGTGATAAAATTAAATGATCATTATTGTCGAATGGGTCTGGATTATTTATATGCCCTTTAATAATTTCAAATGGTGTAAATTTAGTAACAGAATGAATTGAATTATTATATGATAATATGCAATGCTTCATTAATTGTTCTACTGACATATCTTTATTTGTTTCCCTCAGGCATCTAAAATGTTCTATTAAGGAAGAATGGAAACGTTCTACCGGAGAATTCGAATTGCTATTCTTAGGAGTAGTAAAATGTAATTCTATTTTATGTAATTTACAAAAATCTTCTAGGTCATAGTTTTTGAATTCAGTACCGGAGTCAGTTGTTATTTTATAGGGTAATCCATGATGTGTGATATAGTTTAGCAAACCATCGACTATTGAAATTCCACTAATACTAGGAATTTGATATGCTTGTCCGTATCGAGAAAATGCATCAATTATTGTAAGAAATGGTGTATTGGATATTCTAAATACATCCATGTGAATATGATCAAATGGCTTAGAAGCTGTTGGTGTAAGATTAAATTTAATGACTGGTGGGTCTCTATCATATTTATTTTTTAAACAAACTTCACAATTGTTAACATACTGTTCTATATCTTCTGACATATTGGGCCAGTAGTATTGTGAACTCATTTGACAATTTTAGCTCATTTATACCACGATGTCCTTTTTTGTAAACATGATTAATAGTTAAGTTTTTCTTTTTGTTCGTCGGTAGTCTCAATATCATCTAATATTTTTGTACAATGCACAAATTTGAATGCAGAATTTTTGAAATAATTTTGCAATGCAACTACAAATGTTTCAGGTGATAGTGGTGGTCTAAAATACAAGGCATATAATTTTTCTTGGGTCTATATAATCTTTAACAAAATTTATGATTCCTTTTTGCAGATCTCTTTGAGGTAAGATAACAAAAAGTCTTGTGTTGTCAAATATCTTTTGTGTTTTAGTTTTTATTTCATTAATTTCTCCATAAGTTAATAATATTTGATTTTTATACAAATTCAAGGCTCGATCTGTGATTGGTATACTAAGAATTGGATTTTCAGCTGAAGTATGTACTGTGTTTCCATCAGTATCTTCATTTTCACTTGTATTAACATTTGGGGGTCTAATCTGTATATCTGATATTATGTTTATTCTTTTTTCTTGTTCATTCTTGTCATCTAATGTTTCAGAATTTCTTCATTGCTTAACTCAGGAAGATAAAACTCATTTGGATCAAACAATTGATCTGTAAGTTCTTGATTTGGATCTGATAAATTTTCTATTTCTTTTTGTATTACTTCATTTATGTCATCAAGATTTACACATAAAGATTCAGATTCTAGTACATTTATTTCATTATCGGTGTCTATTCGTGAAAGACAATTCGTAACTTTCTGGTTTTTAATTTCTTTCGATAAATCTTCTAAGAGTTGTACTTGAGCTTCATATTCACGTTTTAACCTAATTTTTTGGTTTTTCATTATTTTCATTTCTTCTTTTACACTAGTCACTTCACTTGTGAGATACAAGACCTGATCTATTAGACTCTGTCTTTCATTCTTATATTTATTAATTTCGTCTTTTTGTCTGTTAATCTCTTTCTTTAAATTTGCACATTCTGTTTCTGATGCCTGTAGTCTTAGATTCACATTATTCAACAATAGTTGTTTTTCTCTTTCATAATCTAGCTTTTTGGTCCCTAAATTTAATCGGTATCGTTACATTGTTATTATACAGTTGTTTATTAGTAAAATCTATAACTAAGTTCATTCTTATCATATCTTCTAATCCTAAGATTCCATCGAAATATTCGTGAAAATCATATAAGATATAATGAATATAAAAGTCACTTTCAAATTCTGGAAATGCTGGTATTTCGGCTTGATATTTAATAGTCTTAGTATAAAGAGCAGTTATAATATCTACATTTGACTGGTATATACAATTAGGAAAATATTTTTCGGCGATACTTGGCCGTAGTAAAGACCTGGCACTACCGGTATCAATCAGCAATTTTATTTTTGAATTTCCTACTTCAATATATGGTAGGGGATTATTTGAATTTATTTCTATATTGGACTGTTTCCTTTCCGAGGCTTCTATCTGAAAATTTTGGTCTCCTTGACCGTTTTGTGGTAATATCATACTCAGAATTTCTAAAATAGCTATTGACTTGTTCATGTTGTGGTTCTCTTGGATTATTATTTTCGTTTTGATAATTATTTGTGTATAGCTCTTCGGCTATAGTATCAGGAATTCGTCTAGGGAAATCATTTCTCCGATAATTATTATATTTATTGGAATTCGATCTAACGTTTGAATTTAATGTGTTTCTAGATGCTATTGACATAGGTTGTGGCCTGGGTAACCGATCATTAGGAATTCGGTTGGGCCTGAATACATTACTTTCTGGTCGGAAGTTTGTGGAACGATTCTGAGATGTAAAATGGTTCTGAGAATGTTGGGTAGCTAAAGAATTTTGGTTTTGATAACCTTGATTTCGATATGTAAAATTAGGATTGAAAGGGTTTTGATTTCGATATGTAAAATTAGGATTTGTTTGATATTGATGTGTTGGGATTAAAATTTTGGGGACGATAATTGTTGCTAGGCTGAGTTGGCCTGTTAGATGGATTAAAGGAATTGTATGACTTAAAATTATGATTATTTTTTGGAAATTATTACTAGAATGTCCATATAAATTTTCAAAATTTTGAAACTCGTCGAATATGCAATGGCATCTTCAAGAGAACTGGGTTTCTTAAGGTGCATATTATTTTTAAGAACACCTGTACATCCTGCAATAAAAGTGTTCAGTGCGATTTTATCACAATGGTTAATTTGGCATAATTTATCTGCATGCTCTATACTAGTATCGTTACTTATTCTTTGGGCTACATTGCTTCTTAATAGTTGTATTTCTTGTTCCAAAATTATGGAGTGTTTCATTTTTAAAAGGTTTTGTTCGTGTTAGTTCTTGCATTAAGCAGTCTAAATCACGTCTATCTGCGAAACATTGTTCTAATGCTCTCTTTATACTATTCCAAGTCGTTAGTTCCATGCGGTTTCCTACTAGTGCTTCTGCTTTTCCAACTAGTTTGTCTTGTATGCACTCCAAAATGTGTTTATTTAAATCTGCATCATTATATACAGAATATGTTTGTATTAGTTCGTTGCATCTTAAAATAAATTTGTTAAGAGTATTGGAATCTCCGTCATAGGGTTTAATATTTTTTAGTTTTGACTTGAGAAAATCCCAGTTAAGGGGAGTTTGAGTTTGTGTTTGAGTTTGAGTTTGAGTTGCAGTAGCCATAATTTCAAATAAAATTATTTGTCAAAATATCTCACAAAATTATATAGAAATATGTTTTATAAAAATAATATATATGCAATATAAATATTTGTCAAAGATTTAAAATAAATTATTCAATAAAAATAAATATTTTCAATAGCATAAATATGTATAAAAAAAATGGATAAAAATTCTTATTCAGTTACAAAGTATTCTTATTCAAAAAAAAAAAATTAAAAAGTATCAGTATTCTTATTCAAAAAAAATTCAAAAATTAATCTATCTATCCTCACAAATATATGAAAGGAAAGGCGAAAAGGAAAGGCACTTACAGTTTATCTGGAGCACCTGCTTCTCTTCTCCGAACTTCTGCTTCCTCTGGAACTCTGCTTCTTCTCGTTAATACCACTGTAGGGTAGAGGTTCGATTTGGATACGCACTACGATGTTGAAACACCAAAAACCGAAAAAGTTCTATCACTTGATGTGTAAAATGTTCTTTTCCGATCCGCACGTATCCTACTGACTGCGCCAATTATAACTTTGAGTTCCGAAAACGAGTTTTTAAAAATTATTTTATTTCGAAAATACAAATTTACAAATTATGTAGACAAAAGTTCTTAAAACAAAAGTTAAACAAAAGTTATGAAGCAAAAAGTTATGAACAAAAACTATGAAGCAAAAGTTAAACAGAAGTTATCGTAATTGAAATGTCCCTCTATTTATAATATAGTATTGCGTAGTTTCTATTGTCCTACAATGTGCAGATTCTGTGGAATCCAGTGGCGTAACTTGCTTCTTGTTTTTAAGGATGGTGACAAACACTTAGTTCAACAAATTTTGCGTTCCAAGTTATCCTCTCCTACTAGTTTTATTAGTTTTACAGGTATTTGGTCTAATGTATCTGCGATATTATCTTTAGAGGTTTTGCATATTTAATATTATCTATCGTCATCTTTTGTCACTCTTTAATTTAATTCTTGTATCTCCTGAATTTCACCTCTTTCATCTTGCAAAAGTTCTGTAACGTACTCCTCCCATCTTCCTAATTTCTTAAGTCCCAAATGTCCCAAATATTTTTTTCTAATTTTTCTATCCCTTTACATTGTTTCCTTCCCTTTTTTACTTTTCCCTTAATTATTCTTAGTATCTCTTTATACTTTTGTAGATATTTTCCTGTATATTTCTTTTCTTTTTTTTTATCTGCAGTATTTCTACTATCATTAATTGTTTTTTAGTCTCTGATCTGTGTTGAGTCAAACTTTCCTGGGTTGGTTTCAGGAATATGTTTTTTGTATTATTTCACTTTTTATTTACATTCGTAATCTATTTGTTATTAGTTAGTGTTTTATTATTAATATTCACATATGTACCGGGAACTTTTTTCTTATTAAGTTTTCT